>OX578148.1:127318732-127906232 GCA_951213105.1 Amaurobius ferox
CCCAAAACATTTTCAATGGGGTTTAGATCTGGAGAACGTGCTGGCCATACGAGGCATTGAATACCCTCGCTGACTAGACGATCCTGAACAGCGAGTGTTCGTTGGCATGGCATGTTGCCGCCCATGCAAGCAAATTTATCACAGACAGTACCAAGGAAAAGACGAACATGGGGCAGTAGAACTTCATCAACGCATCGTTGGGCGGCTAAATCCCAGTTGCAACTACATGTAGGAGCGTGCGACCATTGATCATGATTCTGGCCCATACCATGATACTGCATATCGGATGCCCTTTCCTGGATATTTTCTGGACGATAAGAAGAACCACTCTCACGCCAGATCAGTTGGCGTCTACAATCCAACGACAAACTGAACCTACTCTCATCTGAGAATAATACGTTAGCCCAGTCCTGTTCGGTCCAATTGCGATTCTCACGACACCATTGCAAACGGACGATACGGCGCAGTCTGTACAATGGAATACACACAACAGGTCTGCGGGCGTATAGTCCCTTTCCCAAAAAGGCTGGCTACAGTTTTTCGGGAGATCGGTGTACTGTAGTAGCAGAAAACTGATTTGCCATTTGCTGAGCTGTGGTTCGTCGGTCCTTTTCTGTCGATGAGACAATGTACCTGTCTCCTGCAGGAGTCGTACTTCCTACACGACCTCCCCCGTGACGCTTGCTGCACATTCCAGTTGTTTAAAATGCTTGTCACGCCAGTGAAACAACGCTGTGGGCGATGTCGAACTCCCTGGCAACATCAGTTATTTTTCGCCCTCCTTCGATCTTTCCAATAATACGGCCACGTTTAAAATCATCTAAGTGATATCGAGAAGACATGACAAAAATTTCAAGTTCGTCAATTAAATATTTCCCGTAAAACTTTCATTTGGAACAGCAACTGTCCGAACACCCAAGTGTCGTGACACTTCACGTGCACTACTGCAGTCTATTACGTTATCCATTGATTGTTCAACAATAGCGGTGACAACATCGTCAACGACATCTGAAAGAGTCGATTTGCGTCCTCGATCCGGCTGAACTCCTAGATGTCCAGTTTTCTCGAATCGAGCGATCATTCTCCTGAGAGCTTGTGGAAGTAATGGTCCTTTGCGCAAATTCTTAAGTCGACAAAACTCTCGAAGTGCAGCTGCAGCATGTCCTTTGTTTTCATAAAACAGCTTCACAAGCAAAGCGCGTTCTGGCAGTGAGACAGCCATCGCTGATAAGAATAAAAATTCCCCAGCTTTATCCCCTTTTATGCTCAGAACATAGTAGCTGCAAATCAAGGGATTAAGCAAATGTTTGTGCTTACAGTGCGAAATTGCAGTTACAATGACAGTTTAAGTTTCTTCTCTTTTTTATCTTCTTTTTTTTTCATATCAGCAAAATAAATTAAAAAGGAAAAATTCCATATCGCATGTGTTTGTTTTTTTGTGATTATTTTGTGTCTTTTCAGCATATTTTCTGTTGTACACTGCCACCTATCGGTGTTTCTGGAACTAATTTTTTTTTCGCGTAATCCCTTTCCCCATGTCTTGAATAGTAGGCTCAATAATTTTGGAGCCTTTACACTGAGTAGTTTGATGTATAGAGAGCTCAGAGTAGGGGTGTTTTAATTAACCACCCGGTATATAGCGCGAGATATGTATATATATATATATATATATATATATATATATATATATATATATATATATATATATATATATATATATAATGCACAGAAAGAGAGATATCGGCCAACTAAAAATATATTTTTCTTGTTCTAGACTGTAGTTTCGACCGGTTCTCGACAAGATTCCAACCCTTTATATTTTACTTTGTATTGCGGGGAAAATAAAAATATTTTGACCTTGAGGATAAAGATCAAGGCTCATATCAAGATTAAGGCTCATATGAGGTTATTCAACCAAGTTTGGTATCTGAGTTTTATGCATAACTAGAAAATATATGCAGCGATGCCCGAAATTAAAATTAAAAAGCCATATTATTATTTGTAGTTTCATAATCTAAATACATATATTTTACCTTTTCTGGAAGTAAATTTCTTATAAATGTGTTTTGCAGCACACCTAAAAAAACACATATTTAAAAGTATCATCATTACATTACTTATAATTATAGTTTCAAGTCCATTTATCCGTTAAAATTATGATTTTTGTTTCAACTCATTAATTCGAATATTTTGGTCGTCAGTACCTTTATAAGTAAATAATATATTCCATTAGTTTTTACCGCTATTTTGTATAACTATTTGCCTATAAACAAATTTGCATTTCTTTATTTCCTCGTAATGTGAGTTTTAAATTTATTTCAGAAGTCAAACCTTTTAGTTATAGAGCACGCCATCAGAAAAATGAGTTTGAAATATTTGAGTTTTCCGTTTATTTTATTGAATGATCTATACTGTTACAATAGTTTAGATATATTGTGTTTAGTAATGTTATTTATATGTTTTCCAAATCATGTCAATGTTGCTTAAATTAGGCACCCCTAGAAATATAAATATTTGAAACTCATAAAATTGTTCTTCCAACGCCTACTAAAAATGGCGTAGTTTGAATAAATAGCGTTAATATTCCCGCTTGTCCCGAAGAATAAGAATGTTATAATCGTCGAAAGAAGATGACAGCCAAGTTATTTGAAAATAATTCTTCGTAAAAGTATAGAGCTGTCACAATGCTAGAGGTCATCTCTCAGACGAGAGAGAACGAGTTTTGCTTAGATTCATTAGAGTAATTTTTACCAACGTTTCGTTTTGTACCAATCCAGTTATCTAAGATATTATTATTTTGCGTCTCTTCATTTTATTCTTCATGTATAATTTTACGTCTTCTGGCATTTTGTTTCTACCTCTATTATTCTGAAGTACTTTTTAGTTTCTAATGTAGACTTGATGAGACTTTTCATAATAATAAAAATCCAATAATATGTTTAAGGGTCTTAATTATCTGATAGCAATCATATTTATTTCTCTTAAACATACGACCATTAGTAATTTGTTTCTATCTTATAGTTTTCTGTACTCAGTTTTGAGACCATATTTTTAATATATAAACATTAATATTTATCCCTCGCAATATTTTAATATTATTTATGCTTTTAATGGTTTTATATGACATTAGGTAGTTCCATCAGCACTGTAGTGAAGCATTTTTGGCAACACTATATTACACCATTATTTGACTTTAAGCACTTTTGACTTTAAGGCATATTCGAATTGAAGATAGAAACCCAAGCTTTTCCAAAACGAAAATTCGCTGTTAACATTTTATTTCCACAGAAATGCAATTAAATCTATGAATTGCTGGTGAATTACTGTGTAAGTGTAACTACAGCCAGTTGTCATTGAGCAAAATGACCCTCTGTATGTAGCAAGCGATTACTTTAACAAATAAGAAGAAATGTAAATTTGCGTCCGAATGCAATGGCTATTTTAAAGAGTGTTTCAGATTAAACTAAAACACGCCCCAGTTCAAATTATTTTCCCATTATGTTCTAATTAATTGCGCGAAAACTCGAATTCGGTTTAATTCTATTCAAATTACCCATTTGCAAGGATTGTGCAGCTAACATTTTGCTTCAGAAATTATGTTCGCATTCCAATCGTAATGCCACTTACAATCTTTACTTAAATTTGATCATAAATTTAGTGAAACATTCATTATCTTGATTATATTATCCACTATATAGCAAATTACAACTTCATTATATATGTTTGTAAACTATTCAAATGCAATTCGTTTTCAACTGTATTAAAAAGTAATTCAGAAGCATCTCCAAAAGTTGTCTGTATTTATAAAAGAAATAACTTATTTGATAAGTAAAAATAATAAGTCTATGGTGAAAATATAAGGACTAGTCTTTAAACCCGCATTATGATGTGTCGCATAAAACTATGTAGGACTTATATGCACTCTATATTAAACATCCATTCTTCTAAAATACACGGGTACAACGCCTATCTCCAAATAAATACTATTAATTACTATACGATTATACGACCATTTTGCAAACATAATTTATATATGACCTCTTTGAAAATATTCTTACTGTACGGTGATCTTTTAAATATTATTACTATACCACCACTCTGTAAATATAATTACTATACAGCCCCTGATAATAACGCAATTAAATTATGAGTCCACATAGGGCCGCCAAATAAAACGTGATTGTCTGGTGAACGGTAAATATATTTACATTAAGTCAAGAAAACTAGACTAAGGATTCCCACAAATTGACAGGAATTAAGTATTAGCATAAGTATGTGCTATAAAAATTACGTTTAATATGTTGTTCAGACGGTCTCTGGGACCTATGGGAATATAAATGAATACTATCACCTAATTAGTTTTGGATTGAACCCAGGTTGAAAAAATGAAATACATTAAATGGCACCTATTTTTTCAAATATTTTTTAAGCGAGTTTAAAATTTACAAATTGGTCTGAAAGTTTTAGGAAATATTCAAATTATCCCATAACATATATAAAAAAAATTTAAGTAAAATAAATTCAGTAGTTTTAAATAGAAATTAATATAGTAATTAAACCCTTTATGCGAAGAAATCACGTGACCCACATCAAAATAAAATATGGCATCAATCTTGTGTCAAAGTCGTGATTTTTAAAATTATTTTTAATTTATATTTAGTTCCGTATCCGTCCTCAAACCGCTTTATTTTTGCTTAATTTCAGTGCATCTGTATTCTGAAACAGCGCAATTACAATAAATTCGAGTTTAAATGTTCAATACCATCCATATTGTGTCAAAATTGTGATTTCTAAAATTTTTTTTTAAATTAAATTAAATGTTGTATCCGTCCTAAAACCGCTTTATTTTTACTTAATTTCAGTGCATCTGTATTCTGAAACAACGCAATTACAATATATTTGAGTTTAAATGTTCAATACCATTCATATTGTGTCAAAATTGTGATTTCTAAAGTTTTTTTTTAATTAAATTAAGTGTTGTATCCGTCCTAAAACCGTTTTATTTTTGCTTAATTTCTGTGCATCTGTATTCTAAAACAACACAATTACAATATATTTTAGTTTAAGTGATCATCAAACTTTGATTATTTCTACAACGAAACCCAATTTTCCCTTATGGCGTATGTAAACAGATTAGACTGTAAGATGAGTTGTATAAGAATGGTTCAATTACTTTGAAGTTAAATTATTTTGCTCAGGAGTCTGCAACATAGATGATATGAATGAAACATCCATTGATTTTACATAGAGAAGCAGATGGTTTAATGGCAAACTCTTTCGATGAAGTTTTATGCATAGAGTTAAATTACTTTTACCTCCATGGTTTTAAGATCTTAAATAAAATAAATTATTGTAGTACTGTGATGAATGAAATAAAAAATATGAATGAAATATTTACACAGAGAGCCAGGCGATATATATTTCGATGACGTCATTTGAATCAAGTTCGTTTTTTCGATGAAGTTTTAAATTCTTGAACATGATTAATTATTGCAGTATTGTGATAGTTTTAAAAATATTACTTCTGAATGTCAGAGATGTTTAAATAAAATTAGAGTTGGAAAGAGTTTCATAATCATAGCTTTATGCATGATTTAACTTTCTTGTTTTTAATGATCTTGTTGCATTGAAAATAAAAATTTTCGGATTGACCAAATTTATGTAAGAGGATCATATAAAAATTTAAAAAGTGTAACATTTTGAAAATTAATGGGAGGACTATTTCATTAAT
This sequence comes from Amaurobius ferox, assembly GCA_951213105.1. Lineage (NCBI taxonomy): Eukaryota > Metazoa > Arthropoda > Arachnida > Araneae > Amaurobiidae > Amaurobius > Amaurobius ferox. The sequence continues at coordinate 127,324,464 of OX578148.1, forward strand.
GTAGTTATATTTCCTACCTAATTTTCAACATTTTTGCAATTTACATTGTAAACTTATCTCCAACAGGTAAAGCGCGTTTCAATTTTTTTGGGACACCCTGTATATATATATATATATATATATATATATATATATATATATATATATATATATATGACCCTTATGTTTAATTATCTGGATAGTGGCTCAACTCGACTGTCTCATATCAATTTATCTCGTCTTAGTTTTTTGTTAACAAAGCTGAATATAAAGTTTTATGAGAATATATTAATTTTTGTGGCAGCTATCTTGCACACAATAAATCGACCGCAGACAGACGGACATCACTCCAAAAATAGTCAAAGCGTATTCAGGAGTCTCTAAAACATATATTGGCATCACAATACCGAAATCGAAAATATTCTTAAAACAAAGATTTGTCAATATTGCTTAGTATTTGAAAGCAAAAATGAATTAATTATGGTTTTATTGTTCTGTAGCATTACTTTATCTAATTTAACGTTCAGTTTGCTAGATCCTGTACAATGAAGAAAAGGGAACATGAACGTGGCTCATTGTGCAAAACGTAGCGTATTTCCCGAATACCTTGCAGTGAATTAAATGAGACTTAATGTAAAATGGGTTCCCATTGCATTCTAATTATTTGCGAGAAAACTGCAATGTGGTTTAATTGTTTTTAAATTATCCGTTTGCATGAATTTAGAAATGAATATTTAACCGTTGTAATTATATTCGCTTTCTGTAAGACTGATACTCACTTTTCTTACCTGGATATCTTTTGAATTCTCTGTTCTGATGTATTTGAACTGAATTTATGTATTTTGTTAAATGATATGTAAAATATAAGATAAATTAAAGGAGTATTGAAAGCAAATTATGAAATATATCTAAATTTTAACAGAATAAGAATTTAATTTAAAATGACAAAATAACTCATTATTGCAGCTACCAGATAAAGTAAAAATTATCTGATGTAGGCAGCACATGACTTTACCTGCAGACTTATAAGCACGGTATCCTTATTCTTTCAATAATTTATTAAACTGAATTTAGAATAAAATAACTGTCATAAATATCTTAAATGACACTGAATTTGCACTTTTAATTCGATTTTCGGTTTTATTTGGCAATAGGACTTATTTTTAAAGGTGGTGTAATGAAAATGCAATACAACTAAAATATCTTGAGAATGGCCAGTGCTAGAGTAATAGGGTTGGTCTTATTTTTTTTTTGTCGTCAAAAATTACGTATAAAAAAGAAATTTTATTTATAAATTTTAACACATGCATAATCTTCTATTTTTAGATTTAACAATTTTTGCGGAACATTTCGCAATATACAGTATTGTGGCAATTAATTCAGAAATGCAGTTTTTTTTTATAAAATTCAGTTTTATTCAAGTTTTCTATGGATACATTTAAAACTAATAAGTGATATGACCTCCCAGAGACTATATAACATCACAGACACGTTTCGGCATGGAATGTACTAGACTAGCACATGTAGTTTTAATTTCAACGTCTCTGAACCATATGTATATAACGGCCGAAATTAGCTTGTCCATCGTCGTACAGTCAAATTTGTGAAGCTGTTTTTTGACAATAGCCCACAAATTTTCTATGGGATTCAAGTCTGGTGAATTCCCGGGCCAATCCTGTACGGTAATATTTTTTTTTGAGCAGAAATTTTTGATTCGCTTCGAAGTGTGACATGGCGCGCTGTCTTGTTGGAAAACGCAATCTCCGTTCGGCCACAGTTTAGCCATGGTTTGAAGCACTTTTCGGGTCAATATGACTTCGTAACTGGCACTGTTCATCATTCCCTCTACGGGAACAGGAGATTCTGTCCCCAAAACGCTGAAACAACCCCATAACATCTTTTTGGGCGGATGCTTGGGTGCTTGATTGATGTGGTGCTGATTGAGAGGTTCTCCTTGGCTCCTTCTCACGAACATAGATCTAAATCCCTGAACCACAAAATGTGTTTCGTCAGAAAAGAGAACTTTCTCCCAGTCCTTCTCAGTCCATGTTTTGTATTTCCGTGCCCATTCCGACTTTTTTTTCTTCATGCGAAGCGTCAAAAGCTGCTTCTTGTACGGTCGACGTGCTCTCCGTCCGCGTTCTAACAGCATGTAACGCACTGTTGAAGGTGCAATATCAACACCAGCTGCCACCATGGACTTAGACAGGTCAAAACTGGTTAATCGAGGATTTTTAACACTCATTCGATGTAAAGTTTTGTCGTCACGAGTCGAAGTTGATCTTTTTCGGCCGCATCTTCCAGAGCGGTTGGTTCCAGCATTTCCTGTTTCCTGAAACCGCTTCCAGATTCTCCCGACACTTGCTGTACTTACTCCACATATTTTACCTATTTCCTCGAACGTCTTAGAAGTGTGTTCTCTAAGCGCAATCACTTTAGCACGTGTTTCCGCGCTGATATCCATGACGCTAATGAGCCCCGCAACAACTGATAAACTACCACTGCGGAACACCTGCCACCTGGCGGAGGAATACTTTGATAATAACTGCAATTTGAACTCTGAGCTAATTTGGAGTGCTTCTTCCTAAGCTTACGTGTGATAAAAGGAAAAAAATGACATTTCTCAATTAATTGCCACAATACTATAAGGTTATTTCTTCCAGAATCATACTAAATTCTAATTAGTACCAGATTAACCTACAATTGAATTATCTACAAAATTTTGTGAAATCCGATCTTTAGTTCTTCAGCAAGGATAGATACAGGCAATTTATGCGGATCATTTCGTAAAAAAAAGCAGAATCGTACCAAAATCTAATCAGTAACAGAGTCACCAACAAGGGACTTACCTACCAAATTTTATAAAATTCGGTCAATTAGTTTTTATGACAGAGTGGATAAAAATCGGCAAAAATAGACAGACACACACACACAGACACACATATATACACACAGATGTCACACTAAAATAGTTTTTTCGTGTTCTAGAGGTCCCAAAATCTTTAGATGCATCGAAAACTCAAATTGCGATTTTCTGCACGATTCCAATACTTTCCTATACATAACCATGTATTGCAGGGAAAGTAAAAATCTGATGTGAGCAGAACATGACTTTTCCAGCAGACACACATTCATGTTCTCTTTAGTCATTTAATGATTCATTAATATGGGCATAATTGCACAAAATAACATTAAATTTGCACTTTTAATTCAATTTTTGTGTTTATTTGGTAATTGGACATTTTCTCAAAGGCTGCGCAACGAAAGTGCAAAAAACTCAAATATATCGATAACATGTAAGTCCTAGAATAATGGAGTTGGTCTGCTTATTTTCCTTGGCACAAATTACGTATAAAACAAACATTTAATGCATACATTTGAGCATAAGTAGTTATTTACTTTAGAACTTGGTGATTTTTGAGGGAGATTTCGTCAAAAAAGAAAGCTTTTTTTTTTTTTTCGAATCGTATCAAGTGACTATCGTATTGACTTTCGAATCGTATCACGTGACAATATTTTTTTCGAATCGTATATCACAAGTGACTTATTTACGAAATTTTTTGAGATTTGATCAATTAGATATCCATAGTGGATTCATGAGATTTTTGAGGGCCATTCCGCAAAACAGACGGACTCTTTTTTTCCGAATTATACCAAAAAATACTAAATTTTATGAAATTCGGTCCTTTAGTTTTTGAGTTAGAGTGGATACATATATTGGACAGACAGACTGATACACACTGGTATGCCACGGTAAAAATGGTTTTTTCGTATTCTAGAGGCCGCAAACTGTGGAGATCCTATACATTACCATGTATCGCAGAGAAAGTAAAAAATCTGATGTCGGCAGCACATGACATTCCCTGCAGACTCTCATACTCACAGTCTCTTTATGTCTTCAATAGTTCCTTAAATTGAGTTTAATTTCACAAAATAACAGCCACAATTACTTTAACTGATACTACATTTGCACTTTTAATTCAATTTTTGTTTTCATTTGGCAACTGGACTCATTTTCAAAGGTCGCGTAGCGAAAATGCGAAAAAATTAAAATATATCACGAACGGTCAGTCCTAGTGTAATGGAATTGGTCTTAATATTTTCCTCGTTAAAAATTGCGTATAAAACAAGCATTGAATTGATATATTTGAGCATACGCCGTCTTTTATTTTTTTTAACGATTTTGTGTGTCATTTTGCAAAAAAGGCAGGTTATTCTTTTCCGAATAGTACCAAAATCTAATCAGCACCAGGATAATCCACAAGTGACTTATCTGCTAAATTTTATAAAATTTGATCTATTAATTTTTCAGATAGAGAGGATCCAAGCAATTTTTGCCGCCATTTCGCAAAAAAAAAAGACGGTTTCCTTTATCCCAAATCGTACCAAAAAGTAATCGGCACCATGGCCACACACAAGTGACATACCTACCAAATTTTATATAATTCGGGTCATCAGTGTTTTAGTTAGCGTGGATACATACATTACACAGATGGATAAACATACAGAAGGAGAGGGTTTATTATTATTTTATTTATTTATCTTTTTGCACTCAGAGGAGTTTCTTAACATGCAGTAATATTCTTGTAAGTTTGATTGAAAAATAAATGTCTCTGATCTATTATTAGGGGCGGGCTTTATAGCAAAACGTTAGAAATGACAAATATTAGAAAAACAAGCGTAGCTATGAGGTAGAGACTTTACATGTGGGGTTTAGATAGATATATCGAAAAGAAGAAAGTGTGCAATTTTAATTTTCCTATATTTACTACTTTAGGGGTGTGCCCACACCAAAAAGTTCGATTTTCCAATTAAGTGGCAATCGCTTTCCTTTGAATGAGATAAAGACCGAGAAAAATCGAATGTTTCAAAAATGTTTATAGAAGACATGTATTCGCAAAATGTTTCGTAAAACGTTCGAATTGCAAAATTGTAGAAAAACATACTTAACAATGAGAGAGAGACCTTACATTCGATGCACGGATTGACAGTTTAAGAGGCAGAAAGTGTACAATTTCTATTCCCCTTCACAATTTCACGGTCCTCTGCACAATTATTAGAGTGTATAATTAATAATTTGCTTACAAATTTATCAATATTATTACAGAAAGTGACAAGAAATTATTAAATGGCTTTACTCACTTATTGTACTTTTTTCACATGCATGAATATAGAAAACATATTTTTTATTTGTTTTAATATAACATTTGTATACATACAACTGATAATAAATAATTAAATATTTTCATACAATTTGTTAAAATGTATAAGCCAGAATAAATTTTAATCATACTGCAAACATATTTAAAACTAACCGCAAAATTTCAGCTACATACATTGCATTAAAATTAACCGTAATTTTTAAATTTAATGGCGTTGGTCTTATTCTTTCAATCGTCAAAAATTATATATAAAACACGCATTTAATTAATGCATGAGTATACATATTCTTTCATTTTAGATTTTGACAATTTTTGAGGGCCAGTTCTGCAAATTACACTGAAGTAGTTTCTTTTTTTCTGCATTGTACCAAAATCTAATCAGCACCAAGATAACCCATAAGTAAAATATCTACCGAATTTTGTGAAATTGAGTCAATAATATTTCAGTAAGAGTGGATACAGGAAAATTTTGCGAGCCATTTCACAAAAATAGGGAGTTTCTTTTATCCCTAATTGTACCAAAATCTAATCAGCACCAGAGTCTACCACAAGGGCCTTGCCTACCAAATTTTATGAAATTCGGTCCATTAATTTTTGAGTTAGAGTGGATACATACTATATTGCACAGACATATACACAGATATACACACAGATAGGGACGTCCTGCTATAAATAGTTTTTTCGTTTTCTAGAGATCCCAAAATGTGAAGATACGTTGAAAACTCAAAATGTGATTTTTGGTATGAGTCCAATACTTTCCTTATACATTAGTATGCATTGCAGGAAAAATAAAATGCTCGTTAAGGCTTTAAAGCAAATAGAATAAACAATCATTGAAGATTGGTAGGACATTCTTAAACATGACTTCGGATACAAATTTGGTAACCTTGGCGATAAAATAAGCAATCTATGCAGTAAATACACCCCAAATATTTCCAGAGGGACTGTTGCCGAATTGAAGCTTGAATTGATGTTTTTATGAAGTTTCTGGATATTTTCATGTAGTATATTTTCGAAAATATGTGATTTATTTATTTTGTAATCATTCGTGTGTTACTTTCGATAGTAGCTCTTTAGTGCAAGATTAATGAATGAATCATTTAGAAATTATATTTACTAGTTTATTAATCCGGTAAGAAGTAATTTGCAGTTTTGTTTTATCCAGTAGTAGCTTTAGTACTTTGCAATAATTTGAAATAATTCAAAGATGTTTTCCTTCAAGACAATTCTTTATAGAGGGAGGTTATTGCAGAAGTACATATTTGACACGTATGCAACACAAGAGTATCAGACGCACAGAAAAGAACATCACGGTTAACGATAAACACCAAGATTACAAAAATGTACTGTTAAAACCAAAAATAGAGAAACATATAGATGGGGCTATCGTCCAGGGCACCTTATTTGAAAATCCGTTTCCACGGGTACTAAGATTGATGAATAGCGTATGGAAATATTTAGAAATAGGTATTTTATGGAATTATTAATTAGAAAGTGGCCGAAAATTAACTTAGCATAGCAAAACATAGCAATGTAGCATCTTTTAAAATAACCATTTCTATTTTTCTATAATTTCTTTAAGGTAATAAACATTTATTACGAAAATTATGATAAGAACTTAGAATTAAGAATTCAATACCTAGAATTTAAAAAAAATGTTAAACATTTAAAAAATTTACAAAATTTTAGAATTACATTTCCTACTTCAAAAATATATGTATTTATTCTTAGATTACATGGAAATGAAACATTATTATTTAATCTCTTATTTTGTATGGTCTTTCATAAAATATTTGCAAAGCGTCTGATTTAAAATTCGATTTGGATCTTATTTTGATATTTCTCACCAATGATTTTACAAGAAAAAGACATATCTAATCTAATTAAAAATGATCATTTAAACAATACATTCTTGGCCCGAATTTTTGATTATTTTTAAATTAAATTAAAATCTAATTTTTTCCTTTTTGAAGAACTAGTTGCCTTTTGTAGAACTGTTATTTCTTATTATACACAAACCATGATTTTTGGGATCAAACTAGCTGAAGATAAAACGATGACCATACGTAATCCGACATGTTTTAATTTTGTAGATTATTGGTGCCCCATGTGAGATCCATGACTAAATACGTCTGCGAATAGTACGAATATTTTTAATATAACTAACTGAGTTTTTGTTAAATCCGACATCCTTTTAATAAAAAGTTATTAAAAAGTATTTCAAATTAATACGGAATTAACCTGTTAAGCTATAGCTATTTTAAAATAGACGTTTGTCGTACTTTCTGATGGAGATAATGGGCACGTGTTGGCAATGTGTGAGGCATCGATCATAAGCAGATATTTGCATATGCATACACTTCCAAGCTGTTTTAATGTTCACTTTGATTATGCCAGTTCCATGTTTTATTCTACAATAAATTATGTAAAATTTTAAGGTGTTTTTCAGGAAGCATATTTTTGAAAATTTGTAAATAAATCAAAAGATGAGAGCCAGATATTATTGCACTCTTACTGTAAATATTTACATTTTAATTTGTGATTAATCCCTCACCAACTTTGTTTACATATATCTCTGCGACATTTTATGATAAAATGCTGAAATTTTTTACATTACCTTATTAGTGCATGGGTCATATTTTACTCATTGGAAATAATTTTGTGCGAGTGCCTTATAAAAATTTAAATTTTTTATTTCTTAAAATTTAATTCCCTTGAAAATTTTAATCGATTTCATAAAATTATGTACCCTTTTTACGCAACTTTGTAATTTATTATATATGTCTAAGATCAATATTTAAGGAATAAAAGCAATCAATGATTTTGGGTCACTCTGTATATATATATGACTTATGTCGTATTATGACGTCAAAAGGAGCAATTTTTTTTTTCAAATTACTAATTAGATCCTTGCGTTAAAAAGTTTGAAAGTCACTAGTATAGCCGATTTACAATTTGAGATACTTTGCAATTACCTTCGTTTACCAGCTGGTAGTATTTTCTCTTAACTTGCAGTAACGCTTAGTCGTAACACTCAGTTAAATAATTATGCGTATGAAAAATGAATTTTTATTAATTTCCTTTAATAATTACTATTTCTTGTATCCCTCTTAGTTGTGTTAGATTTGTCACAGATGTAGACCTTTATACACGCTAATCGCCCTTTCAAGCCTTTTCATTAAAATCTACTTAAATTTAGTTTCTATTTTCCATTTTCGCTATATTTCTCTCTTTAACGTTGTCTTTTAAACTAAAGCCCAATATATTTTTATTATTTTAATTTTACTAACGGTTTTATAATATTTTTTAATATTTCCTTGAAGTATTGTCTTTAGTTTTAAATCAGTATTCAACTTATGTTGACAATATTTTAATAATTGGTATTGTTAGTGTTTCTATTGCAAAGGCATAAGCGTTGTATTTTGTTTTGTTTTTCCGCCTCTGGTTGTAGCTTTCCCCTCTATTACCTTCGCAGTCGACATCAATCTCGCGGTTAGTATACAAGTCATTTACGACCTGATAAAGAGATGCATAACATCGTCGAAACAGTTCTATTCCCGTATACTCAGCGTGCGTACTTCAATCAAGGAAGTACAAAATGCATATTCTCATAAATATCAGCTACTTTCTTTGTGATGAAAAGTTAGCTTTGCACTTAACTGGCACCAGTTTAAAAGAGTGAGCTTTACTGAAATTAATTCGCAAGGTATTTGTATTAACTTGGAATTAGGATACACACCAGAAACCAGCATCACGATGTTCTAAATCAAGATTTATTTAAAACATTTTTTGTTACCACTGGAATGTACACTGAACGTTCAAGTTATTATGACCGCCAGGTTAGTAGACACCAGCTTCAACACCCCATATGGTGTAATGTGCGGTAATCTATGCAATAAGAGGTTGTCTGGCTTGATCTCAGACTCAAATCACCTGTATTTTGAAGAATTTTGCCCTTCTGTTTTATTGAACAAGTCCACCAACTCTCTGTTCAGCTCATGCATCCAGTAGATGTTGCCAACTGCAAGTCTTAAAAAAAGATACGGCTTTTGTCTCACAAGCCACTGTCGGTAAAATCTAATAAATGTTGCCCTAAAACAATTTTTAATTACAGTCGTTTTCCAATCCTCGCACAACTTCCTCGAGCGCCCAAGATCATTTCACGTTCAGACATAATCGTATCTTAATTCGTGTTTTTGAAGATTAATTCTTGAACAATGCGCTTTGTTTGCATGATTTCAGCTCTTCCTCCTTATACCCATCCAATACTTTAACGTAAGAAGTATCAGCCGTATAGCTGCTTTGCTTAGAATCGGATAATGGTCATAATAATTTGGCTACTTAGTGCATAGACCATTAGGTGATGATGAGCACTAAATGTCACAAAAGTAAATTAAGTTTGATTGATGCAGTGGTAGGAGAATGTCAAGTTTTCAGAAATACCTACGAGAAATACCTACAAATGTGTGATTATTTTGCGTATATATCCTGGTATAATTTGTCTTAATGATGTTTTCGTACGATAAAATCATAAAATAAATATTCGCAGCACATATATACTCAGAACATTGTTTACCCGGAATTCCAGCTTATATGAATATAAAATTGTCATTCATGTAAACGATACTAATAGCGAAATAACTAACATATAAAAATATATCAGTGGAAGTAAATATAATATCAGTGACGAATGTATAAACAGTGCAAATATAAATATTTACTGGTATGTGTGCAGACCGAAAGCTGCAACTATAAATTTTATCCCCATGAAATGCGTGGTTTATATACTCATCCCAGTAACCTATTTGTTTTCGATAACAGTGAGCAAGTCCTACAAAAATGTATATTTGCATTGATATATTGTCATTTTAAGTGAATACATTTTAATAACAATATTTATTGCAAATATATTCAGGAACGACTATGTATTTGCAAATAAATATTTATATTTCGTAAATATTTATTTATATTACATTTCGTAAATTTAAATCATTGGGCAATATTAGAAGTTAATATCATTCAGTTGCTGTAGAATATTAGAAGTATATGTAATCAATTCATTGCAAAGAAAATAGGAGGAAATTTAAACAAAATACCGTTTTAATTCTTACTTTAATATATTTAATAAGAAAAGGAAATTTAATAAGGAGATTTCATAGAGTGACAAATGTTTAATATTGTGCTTTTGACGAAAATATTAAGCATTTTCATTCTCATTTCAAAACTTATTCCGTACAGTTATATGCATTTTCTGTAAAACCAGAAGTGACATCCTCAAAATTGTAAATCCTTAGTGAACCCATCTATGCGGAATCCATATGAGTCATTATCTGAGTTATATCTATAGCATATGAATACATTGTTTCTTTTCATGTTTGTCTACTTGGCATAGACAAAAATTTTGCTTGAAATTTATTTTCTGTATTATTGTCCGGAGTACTCAACAAATAGCATCTTTGTGATTTATAATATTAACCCGTGATAGAACAGGTGCGTCAGATAGCTTTCCCGCAGCATGTTTCTGTCGATTTCGAAGACCCTGCATGGGCGAGAAACTTGCAGTTTTTAAATGTAGTTAATGATCCGGAGAGTTAAAAATCAAAAAAATGTAATAGATTTTTAAATAATTGTTCAAAACCTGTGAAATCAGGGTGAAATAAGAAAAAACACTATTATGTAAAAACTATCTTCTCATTTATAAATCTCGTTAGAATATCTATTATTTTTCTTTGAATGGAAGATAGATAAACTTCTATTCGTCTCCAAGTATCTCTATTTTAGAAAACGTCGATAATTGTTTTTGCACAGATTTTCAAAGCAAGTAAAAGAAGTATTTAAAAAAATGAGAGAAATATCCGTGTTTTCATATTTTAACATTACTACCTAACAGACAATTAGAGCAGGGGATTGAAGAGACAATTAAAGTTGCATATACACAATCAATTTGAATTGACAATGGCTGTGCAAATCATAGCTTGTCATTCCATACATACACATATTTTTCTAGTTATGTATAGGACGAAGTGGATTTCAGGAAAAATAACTTTGTAAGATGGAAATAATTATTTACGTTATCAAAATATAAATTTCATGGTTTTAGGATATCATTGTTATTAACACATGGTTCACACATGAATAATTTAATTAACATAGTAAACAACGTAGATGTGAATGTAATCATATCAGAATCTTGACTGATAGGTGATAAAGCCAATCAGAGCGCGCAGCTTGATTTATAATGAATAGCGACACGGAAATTCAACATACGCTTCGTAGTCTCACAATTTCATTTGACTTTGGTATTCATTTATCTATACTGTATTAATTAAATCCTTCATATGTTAACTGCGTGCGCATGTAACCAGTCTTTACTTTTTATAATTTAGAACTGCAATATGTATATATTTTACCTTAATAGTTACCATCTCCTTATAAAATATTTTTATTTATTTACTTCTTCAAATAAAACTTGAAATCGTGTCTGAAATTATCAAAACGAAAACGATCTTCCTGTGGACTTAATTTACCTGCATAGCGTTAATAAATACATAAAATGGCATCTTTGAACTGCACCTATTCAACGCTATCCCAATATCGTAAACGAGAGTTTAATCGAAGAAAATTCCGAAGCAATTACACGAGAAACACGTTGTTTGCAAAATAAGTAATTTTCTCAAGAAAGTCGTTAATGATGAATATCCCTTTACACAGACTGCTTTTGACTCGTCTAAATACGCTATTTAATTAGAGAAATTCTTCAAATATATTAGTAATCAGAAGTGAAAATTACTGAATTTAGATATTAATTTTCGCTCATAGTATAACACATTTATTATTCAGATCATAGTATAATGCATGTATTATTGCATGACATCAGTTAGTGAAAATATATTTAACTGTATAATATATATTTAAAATGCATTTATTTTTCCGGAAAAGATTTTTAGTATTTAAAACACAAGACAGCTGAATAACGTTGTACTTGACTGTTACCTCTTTAAGTAAATTTTTATGAAGAAAACGTAATTGTTACAGATTTCAAATCTATAGACATAGAAGTGACGTTCAGTAAAGGTTCTTCACCTTGATGGAAAATTTGATAGACTATTGACAAGTTGACCACCTTCGAAGAGTTCGAGATTTGAACTGAAGCTTTGTACTGAAAATATTTAAGAACACTCCTCCTATGTCAGCTTGTTTTTTATCAATTCCATTGCATCTAATAATTGTATTATATATTGAGTGATGGATATACTAGGCAATTCAGGTTGTTTGACACTTATGAGTCCCCATCTACGGATACATAAGGTGGGTGTTCACCTACTTGCCAATCTTTACAATTTCGACATTCTCAAGGGATTCAGGAAGAAGAAAAAAAAGCACTAAATGGCATAAACCACTTAAGTTACTAAATGGTTTAAGTCTGTAGAGAGGAGTGGCTTTGGTAAACAGCGTGTTAGCCATAAAGTGCAAAGTAATAATGAGTCATTTTTGCTGTAAACAATGAGGTCGATCTTACGTATTACTTGATAAATACATTTTATTGTTTATGAAAGATAAATGTTAACATTCATGTTAATATGTAACTGAATTTCTTGTCATATCCTATATGTAAATGTGCGCAGAGTCCATCCACTTCGACGATAAGAGCTTGGAATTTCGTCTCAGTACCTCATCGGTAGCGCGTCGGCTGGCCAGTTCGCCTTTATCGTTCATTTTTATCAATTTGGTGATATTTTCGTCAATTTTGCAACATTCAGAAAACTCGCCAAGTTGGCGATATTTCGCCAAATACACCGACAAAATTTCACCAAGCATTGCTTATGGAGAAATAGGTTTGTGTTACAGTAGATAAACGACTAATAGTGTCAAATTACAAAGTTATTACCCAAAGTGTCATCTCTCGTGAATGGAACGAGCTAGATCTTAGAGAATGGTGATATTACATTTATCGCATAATATTACATATGAAAAGCGAACAAATTGCACAATAGTTAATATTTTTTTAAATTTTATGTGAGTTTTTGATAAATGTATTTGGAAAATGCGCAACACCTTAAGAACAGTTCGTGCTAGCTTTCTGAACTTTATACCAATCGTTATCTAATGAAAAATTACATAAGAAATCATTATTTACGTAACTTTATTGAATGTTTTAATTTTTTGAAAATTTTTATAAATGTCATTTCAAAATTTAGGAGAGTTGTAAACATTCGATTGCGTTTAAAAAAAATCTGATTTGGGCAACACATGACTTTCCTTATATAATGTAATGAATTTACTATGTTTACAGTAAAAAAATAGGTTTTTTTCTTATAGTAGATACTAATATTCTTTCCAAGATATTGAATTTTCGACAATTAGTCGTCAATTTCATTGATTTAGGGTTATTTTTATCCATTTGGCGAGATTTTCGTACATTTGGCAAGATTTCAAAAAGTCGCCAAGTTGGCGACATTCCGCAAAATTTTTCGCCAAAATCTCGCCAAGCGTTATGCACTAAGAAAGAAATAAGTTATTTTTACAGCAGATAAATGACTATTGGCGTTCAAATACAAAAGTATTACTCAAAGTATATTTTTTCATGAATGGAACGAGCTAGATCCACGAGAGTGATGTTCCCCAATTTATCGCATGGTGTTACATATGAAAAGTGAACATGTTTCTCAATAGGAAATATTTTTTTCATTTTATATGACTTTTTGATAATTTTTTGAAAAATGTACAATATCTCGAGAACGGTTCAGGTTAGAGTTCTAAAATTTATGTCAATCGTTTTCTAATGAAAAATTAGATAAGAAATGTCTATTTGCGTAACTTTATTAGTGGTTTTGATTTTTTGACGATTTTTTCAAAATTTCATTCGAAAATTTAGGGGGGCTCTGAACATTCGATTGCGTATAAAAACAATAGGCTTCCAGTGTTTACGGATTGTGACATTTGTACCAAATTTGGTTCGAATCGGTCCATTCGTTCGTCAGTTATCGTCTCCACAGACTCACTGAGACACACACACACACACACACACACACACACACATACTTTCACACACACACACACACACTGCCGGCCGTCCAAATAGTTGCTCTTAGTCCTCTGGACGAGTCGGACGGTCTTGGTCTTCTACACACACACACACATGACATCACTTCAAAAATGTTTGATTCGTGATCAGGGATGCTTGAAACGTGCTCGTCCGTCGAAAACTCGAATTCGAATTTTCGACCCCGTCACAATACTTTCCTTATACATTATGTATATAAGGAAATTAACAAGAAAGATCAATCATGCATAAAACATTGATTATGAAACACTTTCCAACTTCAATGCAATTTCATATAAACATCTCTAAATGTGATACATTCCTAGGTAATATTTTTAAAATTATCACAATACTACAATAATTTATTATATTTAAGAACTTGAAACTTCATCGAAAAAAAATCTGATGTGGGCAACACATGATTTTCCTTATATAATGTAATTAATTTACTACTTTTACAGTAAAAAAGTAGGTGTTTCTAATAGTAGATACTAATATTCTTTCCAAGATATTAAATTTTCGACAATTAGTCGTCATTTTTATCCATTTGGCGAGATTTTCGTTAATTTGGCAACATTTCAAAAGTCGCCAAGTTGGCGACATTCCGCCTAATTCGTCGCCAAAATCTCGCCAAGCGTTATGCACTAAGAAATAAGATATTCTTACAGCAGATAAATGACTATTGGAGTTCAAACACAAAAGTATTACTAAAAGTATATTTTTTCATGAATGGAATGAGCTAGTTCCACGAGAATGATGTCACCCAATTTATCGCATGGTATTACATATGAAAAGTGAACATGTTTCTCAATAGGAATTTTTTTTATATGACTTTTTGATAATTTTTTTTTTAAAAATGAACAATATCTCGAGAACGGTTCATGTTAGAGTTCTAAAATTTATGTCAATCGTTTTCTAACGAAAAATTACATAAGAAATGTCTATTTGCGTAACTTTATTAGTGGTTTAGATTTTTTGGCGATTTTTTCAAAATTTCATTCGAAAATTTAGGAGGGTTATTAACATTCGATTGCATATAAAAGCAATAGGCTTCCAGTGTTTACGGATTGTTATTTTTGTACCAAATTTGGTTCGAATCGGTCCATTCGTTCGTCAGTTATCGTCTCCACAGACTCACTGACACACACACACACACACACACACACACATACACACACACAGACATCACTTCAAAAATGTTTGATTCGTGATCAGGGATGCTTGAAACGTGCTCTCTCGTCGAAAACTCGAATTCGAATTTTCGACCCCGTCACAATACTTTCCTTATACATTATGTATATAAGGAAAGTAACAATAGGCCTCCAGTATCCACTGATTATGATGTTTGTACCAAATTTTCTTCCGATCACTTGATTTGTTCGTGAGATATCGATGGCTCCACACACACACACACACACACACTTTCACACACACGCGCGCACACACGCACACGCACACACACAGACATCACCGCAAAAACGTAAGATTATTGTTCAGGGATGCTTGAACGTGCTCTCCCGTCAAAAACTCTAATTCGAATTTTCAACCGGGTCTCCATATTTTTCTTATACATTATACTATGTATATAAGTAGGATAATAAAACCAGGAATCTAACTCACGTCATTCTGGCTTACGCAAAGTTATGCATTCAACTTAGCATTATATTAATATAGGGGCATCTATGAAATTACACAAATTTTATACCAGCCATTTCTCAAACTTTTTTTGTAAAAGTTATTCTAATGGACTTCACTTCTACACCATAAGTTTTCAACATTGCTTTGTCGTAAGTATTTCATTCTAAATTAGAACTCTTTGATGCACATAATGTTTCTACTACTTTTAATTAATTACTCGAAAACCTCAGTGTCGTAAATCTTTTTAAATTGGCCATTTACGCTGAATCTGCATTTTGCATTTAGTTCTTGGAATTATACTTGCATTCCAATCAGATTACTTCCACATTCCCATTTGCCATGTTCATAAATGGAGCGCGAGGAAGTTCTTACTTCCGACTTGTTTCCCCTTATGTTTAGTGTATTCCTCTTTGATTGCATATGTAAATAAGCATTTAGAATGTGATGCTAGTTAAAGAATCTATTGAAAATTAATTAGAAGTACTTTGCTATACCCGTGCGCATTTAATTTCTCCATTTAGAGGCATTTATAATTTAATCAGGTCGCTATGAGGAGAATATCTGAAATTTTAAAATAAACTCTAAAATATCTGGTCTGCTTGTCCTCATATGACGGTCTCATACATTCATATTCGATTTTTGACATCATTTATATTGCTACCAGTAGTAAAGTAAAAATGAATTATTTTTAATTTCCATGAACAAGTCGTTTTAAAATCTTCTTAAAAGAGTCAAATAGGCATAAGGTTAAACAAGATAATATTTTAAACAAATCCAGCCAATAGGGGATTTCGCAATATGTACTCCTTATAAATCACTCATATTGCATCATATTAATGCAATGTTTGCCTTGCATAAATTAGGCTCGAAATTATTTTAAAATATTTATGTCGTTCCATTTAATGCAATCAGTATTGGTGTTTAATATTTATCATATTTGAAAAACATATTTTCCATAACATCTAACATTGATAAAGTTTGTAGGCAAGTCATTATTGCAATTTAATTAAATAGTATCTTATACACCATGAAAAATATTCAAATTTCCAACAATGACATTATCTGATGTGCTGATGAGATATTCTAAACTGTTGGTGTCTCATGGCGGATTTCATCTCATAGTCTTATGTGTGTATTAATTAAGTGAATGTGTCTGGAAGGAAACTTATACAGATTGCACATTAGCGATAGTTGCAAATGACATCCCTTTTGCAAACAGTCATCAATGACTGGTACATAGGCATTAAATAACTATTATTATTACATTCCTCATTAGAAATAATATTACCTTTCGAAAATTTGAAAATGTAGACGATTTGAAGTTATTCTTTGCTATGATTCTGGCAAATAATATTTTTTAAATTTATTTTTATATTATTAGTGGTAACTGTCTGTGACTTTATAAGCTTTTTATTTTCAATCCGTGAAAACATTGTTCATGGCAATTCTGGGACTTAATCAGCAATAAAATAAATAATTTAAAAATAAAGATAATTTTAAATTTTTTAATAAATAATTTGATAAATAATTTAATCAGCAATATAGGTTTCTATGAGATTTTATGAAACTCAAAACATAAACTAAAACGTGCGACAGCAGAAATGATTGTTACTTCCAAAGAAATTTAAGCATTTTTATTTTTAATACAATTCATATCATATATTAAGCAAATTTATACTTTTTAGCCAATGAAATTCATTTTTCATATCTGAAATAGAATATGAAAGATCAAAAACATCTTTAACCTAGTAGAATTGGACACATATTCTTTTTTATAAATCGGTTCTAGACACTTTAGGTTGGTATAAACTGCATAAGAAAAATATCAAAATTTGTCTTTATCCATGGAAAATTGAGACACGGTGATTATTAAACACTTCAAAATTCCGTTGAATTGACTGTGAGCAAACTTATATGAACTGATGTTCTTCGAAAGTATTCACTACGTTGTGATTCAATATTTTCTCTGTTCCATGTATCCGGTGTCTTAAAATATGGATATCTTTCCCATCGTGTATGTCCATTAACATTTTGCACTATGTCGACTGCTGAACGGAATACATCCCAATTTTGTTTGAAGAAAGAGTATTACATGAATATAAAAAACCGCTTCTCGATTTTAAAAAAGTTGCTCCTGATAGACATCACGCACTTTATTGAATATGAATTTAGATGCCTTTTGAATGAACTTAGAACATAAACTTTGATTTCTTTTTTATTCATATATTGTGAATACTTCATAAAGTTGCGCGTAGGAAGAAACAATTAATATCCCATGCTGTTATCAAAATGAGAAAAAATGTTTCTTCATAAGGAAAAAAAAATGTACCAACAACCCTTTATGTTTTAATCAAAATTCTACATGATGAGGCAAAAATATAAAGAAACGCATTTACTTTGTATAGAACATTATCATATCAATAAAATTCTATATTTTATATAACAATTTACAACTAAATTTTAACTAATAAATTAATGAGCACTTCAAAGTTAGAGAAATATCTAGTCTGGTATATGATCACTATAACAGCTCAGATAGCTTTTATATTTTTATTATCACTTTCAAACATTACACTTTTCACTAAAATAATATCGGAAATTTAGTATATTCGAAAATATACCGTACTTTCCAATCCCCTTTAATAGGAAATAGTGGCTATATTTCTGTACCAGGAATTCGCATCTACGCTTTGTGCGGGCGAAATGATAAGTGGTCACTTAATGTGACAGCAAAATGTGGCAACAAACAAAGAACACTTAATGTGCTGACCAAAAGTACTGAATTGTATTAAAAACAGTTTCAAAATGAGTTATATAATTGGAGAACTTTTTATCGTTCGTTAATATGGAAAATGCGGTATGCAAGACATTTTATGTCTGATCACTGTATGTATGTTTATTTCCAAATGTTTCATATATATTTATATATAAATAAACTATTAAGGAAAAACAATCTAATAGTTTAATTAAAATAGTTGCTAGCAGTCAAATTCGTTATTTAAAACGTACCTCCATCACCATGGTTACGAATGAAATAAAAAAATGTATAAAATTAAATACAAAAATGTAATAAAATGTAACCAATAATAATACTTAATTAAAACAGTAAGATGTTTTTTCTGCTTATAAAACTTTTTTTGTATCTAGGGGTTCTCGACTTATTTATAGATGAATATTTGAATACACTTTCAGATATTTTTAAATTCTTTGATTAAAATTCTAAGATTTTAGATTATTACCACTACTTGTCATCTTTCACGTGTATGCAAAATATTGTTTCAACCTTCAGCAATTTGAGCTGTAAATGTACCATTTACAGCCCAATATGTAATGATAATAGCTGATCTCACTCCGTCAGCTATTTGATATGGATACAAAATGTATTACTTTATTAGATTTTTTAGAGAATATGCAAGATAAGTCCCAAAAAATGTATTTCAAAAAATATATCAGAACGTATCAAATGAATACTTACATAGTCAAAAATGTATGAACTTAAAATAACAATACACACCCCAACTTTCATTATAACCAAGGTATGCGAGCATGCATTTTTTACTTTCTCGTACTATAGAATATAGTGGAAAGTATTGTTTTCAGAAAAAATTTTCAATTTCGTAATTTTTATATAAATATAAATTTAAGACTTCCTGAAAACTTGTTCACTACATTCGACTGTCTGCAGGGAATTTCTCGTACACACGATAGTTGTACGAGAAATTCACTGCAGACAGTTTAAAAAAAAATCATTAGTTTAAAAAAAATTCACGGAACTTTGCATTCGGATTTGTATATTGAAAAATCTAGAATTATTTGAAATTCAAGCGAAAACTTCAAAAAGTATTTTAAACTTTTATATTTCCTCAACAAGACAGCATAGAACAAAATATAGCATAATCATGCATAAAAGAAATTAATATATCAATGATCACGAAAGTTAATAATTTGAATCATTTTGGTGAAAAATAGCTGCAATACAATTTTTATGTTCGTGACGCCATTATCCCCCTTGTGGGGGATAATACTTTAGTGTTGGGTTGCTTTAGAATGTATGTAATTTGGAGGTTTGAAAATTTACTTTTATTTCTTTTTCCCTGGCTCAATAGTCTTAATTTGGTAATATTTAAATAATATTTATTGGCTTTTTCATGTATTCTTTAATTAGAATATTTTTAATCTTCTAAATTAACTTTCTTTATAATATTCTTAGTTAAAAATGTTCCATTCCTTGAATTAATATTACTTTTGATTTGTAAATTTTAAAAATTATTTATTTATTTGATTCCTCTTAAAATTCCCTTTAATTTGATGTCCCATTTTCCCATTTTGGTTAGAAATTCCGTTTGTTCTTCAGTTTCAAGTTATTTCCATGTCTCACTGCAATTCAAAAATTTCAGTTGCGGCCATTTTCGGAATTCTGTTTTGCGGGCTTTTTTTTACTGCGATTAACGCGCCACCTAAGCGTTTTCGCGCCTCTTTGGAATTCGTGATTTATTTTAATTGGTTCGCGTTTTTACGGATCGTCTGCTCTCGGAATTATGAGTATTATTTTGGCAATTCTAATTTCGGTAAGCGAATTTTAATTGCTGCCGTTTATCTAAACTCCGCCCTTTTTGCCGCACGTATAAATACGCGCGCAGAATTTTTCAGTTTCAATTTTTTGTTGAAATCCTTCGTCGTGTGTTAGCGCGAGAAGCGCGTTGTTGATTTTCGAATGGAACTTATGTTCCACGCGAGCTTTTCAATGGAACGTTAAGTTCCTCGCGTTATTTTTTAACATTGTAGTTTTAATTTAAATGATGGTTTTTCAAGTTTTTATCGCGAAATTCACGAAGTAGCTCTCCGGAAAAGTGTGTGGTGAAATTCCGTATGCGAGTTACGTGGAAGTAGTATCTGACGAGGACGGCTGACTTTAAGAAGATTTTGGTGTTCCAGATGTAGTTGTTAGGCCTCTGCTGATGAATTTTCTCCGGATCCCAAGAAAACCAGTGTAGTTTTATACCTGTCAACTCCACTATTATAACTTTTTGTCTCCAACCAGTGCAGCTCTAATAATTGGAACTTTCCCCCCCTGTCTGATGACCCAGCTGGTGAATATTGCTGTTATATTTAAACTCTTAATTTCTTTAATTCTGAATATGATTTCTCAATATTTTTTGAAATGCATTTAATTAAATTTTATTCTGTAAAAATTAAAATTCTAAAACTTTATTCTGAGAGCAAATTTCTAAACCTTCATAAATTTTTAAGAGCCTGGGTAAAATTCTAAAATTCTTTAAATTTAATATTTTTGTTAATGATTTTCTGATGGAATTTAAAGTAGATTGTTTTGAGTAAAGTTTTTATGCTAATTCCTTAATTTTAACTAAGTTCATAAAATTCAAATGTCTAAAATTCTAATGTTAATTCTTCCTGAGTTGCCTGTCTGTGAGCAGTGTTTATGTATTTGTTAATTTGAATTAATTTGAAGTTACAATTTAATAAACTAATTTTCTTTAAACTAAATATTATGTCTTCCTTTATCTCTTTTAAACACAGCAGGTTTTATTCTATCTTTCAAACACAACAGGAACAAGTTACACCTGCGGGGATTATGTTGTCAACATTGATATCAATAGAAATATTTTATAAAGCTCTTTAAAATGAAGGGTAAACGTGTTATAATGGTGACACAAAAGACAAGGTGACACATTTAGATCACATATTCAGTTTTTTCATATTTTCTCCTGTAAAATCGGAAAAAGAAAACAAATATAAAAATCACCATCTGCTTAACCTTTTGATTACGGATGGGGCAGCGTTCATCCCAAACGACGAACTACTCAAAAACGCAGATATTTGACATACCCTATCCCAAACAGTTCGAACCCTCTTTGCAGGCATTGGCGTCCATGGACGCCAATGCTTGCAAAAGGGGATTGAACCTTTTTGGGAGGTTCTTCGTTTGGGATGGACGCTGTCCCACCCTTAAGCAAATGGTTAAAAATTGCTTCTGGTATGAGAAAGTCGAGTTGAGCTACTCTTCAGTTAATTTGTGTATGGAATTCGTAAAAGAAAACTGATAATAAAACTGTCATTTAAAAACTTTATTTAATTGTAAGATTAGAAAGAACGATTATCCCGCTATATAATTTAACTACATCAAAGACTTTGCTCAATATATTTGAACCTCCAAGCACCAAATCATTTCCCCAATACTAATGAGGTTTCTAAACAGCTGACATCATCAGCCGAAATTCGTCAAATATGCTGATATGTCCATTCATTTAGTTGAGGTATTTAACACGTATGTCGAGAAATAATACTGTTAGATTGAGCACAAGTCTGTTTATAATTTGAGAGAGGTAAATCAAATTTTACTAAAGTTTTATTTTGCTTCAAAATATGTGTATTGTGTATTATATATAATACGTGCGGCAACATATAATACAAATTACCGTTTTCTAGAACTGCCCCAAATCATTGATCAATCTTGAATCGAAACACATCAAAATCATTTGTTTTCAACATTTGTATAGTCAACTGTAACTACATTTTCAATTATAATGCATTTATTTAAAAATTCATAGAAAACTGAATATAGAATTAATATATATTTGTTAAAATGCGAAGATATGCACCCATCATTTTACAATAGTATAGAATTGCGCCAATCTTCCATTTTTTGATGCGAAGAAATAGGAATCAGGCAATTTAAAAAATTCATATTTCGATTTCTTTAAAATTAAATAAATGTACATAAGTATTTCCCTTAGAAATTCGATTCAAAGATCGTTAGAAAGGACGTTCTTCGATATTTCGGATGATGTTGAGCTGGAAACTCTGCAATAATATTTCGATCAGCGATGTGCGTTAATATCGCTCAAAATAGTGCTCCAATACAAATGAACTAAAAAAATAATTCGCATTTTTAAAAAAAATCTCGCAGAACCGTATTGCCCCAGAATCTATACCAAATCCCCCCCCCTCTCCACGCTATCTAAAACTTAGATGTCGTACCTTATATTGGCAATAATATTTTAGAATTTCTGAGGGCCAGGAAGGGCAGATTGCCCGTATGATTCTTAGTCAAAACATTTTAAAATTTAATAATTTGAAATAAGGTTATTTTAATGATACTCGTATTATAAAATATTCTGAGTTTTGAATCTCGGAGAGGAAAGAAATAGTGTCATTTCTCTGATAACTTGGCCAGGAAATCTAATGCAGCTTCGTTCAATTACAGAACTATAATAAGGATATTTCTTATATAGCGTATTTAAAATTAACTAAATTACTCAAATTTACTTAAAAATGAGCAAATATTTACACTCAAGGAAAAGCGCAATTGTAATAGTAAGTTATGCATAAATATTACTGAAATTAACTTCATCGGCAGAAAGAATATTTAGATCAAAAATTTTACTTTATGTTTTATTGCACTTGAAAAGCGTTATATAAACCGTATATGAAATTATAATGAGAAAATGTTTAAATATATAGGTCGCGGATTTTGTTCTTTTAGAATAGATGAACCATTTATCCATACTGTGGAGCATTTTTCAGTAAGTAAAAAGTCTTAGCTTACAAGAAAAGTATTTCAACTCAACATTTCCTAATTCAATAAACGGACATTAGAATAAATTGAATGATTATGAAATATATATATAAGCCTGAACATCAACACCGAAAATCATTTTATAATAAAGCTGTTACACTCCACAAATTCTAGTTTTATATATCATAAATTGATGTCTACTGCAGGTTAAAATAAACCCGGGCATCGACCTTTCTTATATAATCAATTTATAAAAAATTTTGCATAAAAATTAAGTATTTCTGAAAAGATGGGCTTTGTATGTGCATTATTATACGGTAAATGTTTTAACTGCATTCTCTTTAAATTATAATACAACATTTACATTAAAACATTCAAATCTTGTGTTCCAAGGCAAACATATTCACCCAATTTTAATTTCACTCAATATTATTTAAATGCCGAAGTAAGCTTGAGTGCTTATGTACGTGCGAACAAATAATTTTTATTTAGCTAACAAAGGAATGACTTTTAATATAACGATATACATACTTTCTCGATGGTATAAATTTCAGTGAAAATAAGGAGTTTCTAAATATGTCAAATTCTAAACACGTTCATTCCGATGCCTTGCGACAGTCGTATCGTATGATGTTTACATAAAATTTCATTTCATGCTGAAAGGTAAAAATTTATTTATTCTAACTAATAATTGCGTTCAATTTTTTTTAGAAAACACATGAAAATCCATGTCTTCTTAATAGATAGACAACATGGTGATTCAACGTGTGGTCCCGAAGCATAAATCCAAAAATTAAATTCTCCCAAAATTAGGTATATCAAAACTGTTAGCACTCTTAACACCAAATTCTGATGTGGGCAGCACATGACTTTCCCTGTACACTTATATCCAAGTTCTCTTTGTTTTATTTAAATTTAATTCACTTTTAATTCAATTTCCGTTCTCATTTGGTAACTGGACTTATTTTCAAAGGTCTGTAGTTTTTTTGTAATTTCTCCTACCTAGAGAAATGACCTAGAGAAATTACAATTCCTAATGTAATGGGATTTATCTTATACTTTTCTTCGTCAAAATTACGTATAAAACAAGCATTTAATGGGTATATTTGAGCATACGTAGTTTTTATTTTAGATTTTTACGATTTTTAAGGATCATTTCGCAAAAAAAGGCAGGTTATTTTTTCCGAATCGTACCAAAATCTAATCAGCACCAGAGTGACCTACAAGCAACTTATCTACCAAATTTTGTGAAATTCGGTCCATTAGTTTTTTAGCTAGAGTAGGTAAGGCAATTTTTGCGGGACATTTTGCAAAATCAGACTGGTTCTTTTATCCTGAATCGTACTCAAAACTAATCAGCACCAGATTCGCCCACAAGTGACTTACCTACCAAATTTTATGAAATTCGTTCAATTAGTTTTTTAGTTAGAATGGATGCAATATCTGCACAGACAGACAGAGACACACACACACACACACACACACACACACACACACACACACACACACACACAGCCGTCACGTAAAAAATGGTTTTGTCGTATTCTAGAGGTGTATAAACGTGTAGATCTGTCGAAAACTCGAGTTGCAATTTTCGATATGATTCCAATTCTTCCCCTATACATTACCATGTATTGCAGGGAAAGTAAAAATGTGAACAGTGAATCCGAGAACTATTACTGTTGATTCATATTTCTCTCTGTCTCCGTCTCCTTTTCTTTATCATTTCGAAAATCGCTACCTTTCACAAGTTGCAATAAACGTGGTAAACCAATTAGAAATAGTCATACATACCATTTCACTAAAATACTCGTAATTCAAATATCTATAACTTTTTAAATATCTAAGGACTGTTTGGATTGAAAACAGTATTACCAGTGTTAAACATGTTTGATAAAATATATTTATAAATTCGCTCTCAGTATATATAGATAGATTTCAAACTGTTTTCAATTTAACAACGAATATTCAGATACTGAAACCTAAATATCCATGATATCTATGCAATAAAACTATATGCAATATAACAAAAAACTATTGCAAATTTTTTATGGACTACATTCAAATCCCATGTTCGAAATTCTACCAAGTGTAATTATAAAACTTGGTGAACAGATTCCATCATCTGTCGTATGTGGCCAATTGAGCTTATTTGTTCATTAATCAAGTTAGATGAAGCTGTAAATTTAGAGATAACTGAGTTAGATTGTTCATGAAAGCAATTCCAAAGAACGAGACTATTGGATAAAACCTTTGCAACTGACTAATATATACTAGACACAGTTGTTCTGACTCGTACGCAAATAAAGAACCTATATATACTAATTGCCAAGTGTCCGTCTGTCTGTCTGTCCGTCTGTCTGTCCGTCCGTCTGTCTGTCTGTCCGTCTGTCTGTCTGTCTGTCCGTCTGTCTGTCCGTCTATCTGTCACGCTTTTTTATGCACTTCCCGAATAGATAGAGACTTGCAATTTGGTACACAGCTCGGTCGTTCGATAAAACCCCCTGGAAAAATCGAATTTTTCGAAAACGTTCTATAGAGGGGGTGCCCCACACCAAAACGTTCGAAAAGTGAAATGATAGGAAAGCATACTTTGCAACACGATAGACACTTCAAATTTGATGTATGAGTAAACCGTTCGAAAGGAAGAAAGTGTACAATTTCAAATTTCGAATATTTTCTACTTAAGGGGGTGCTCCACACCAAAATGTTCGATTTACCGAATAAATGGGAAACGGCTACTTTAAAATTTGATCGAGGCTTGAAATTTGGTGTATGGGCTAATCATTCGAAAAAAACACCCAAAACGAATATAGTTTTCTAAAATGTCCCTTTAGGGGTGCTCCAGAGAAAAACGTTCGAAAGATGAATTGATAAAAAAAACACGGAGATACGGATGAGATACAGATTTCAAATTTGGTGTATGGATAGATAGTTTGGAAGGAAGAAAGTGTACAATTTCAGTTTTCCAATGTTTTCTACTTTACGAGGTGCTGCACACCAAAATGTTCGATTTTCGGAATAAATAAGAAACCCCCCTTTTCATATGTGATAGAGACTTCATATTTGGTATATGGGCGAATAATGTGATAGTAAACCCATTAAAAATGGAGTTTTTCAAAAATGCATATTTAAGGGGGTGGGTTCTGCGCACAAAAACATTCGAAAAGTGAAATGATAGAAAAATCATGCTTCGCGATAAGATAAAGACTTCAAATTTGGTGTAGGGGGTAAATAGTTGGAGAGGTAAAAAGTGTGCAATTTCAGTGTTCCAACATTTGCTATTGTAGGGGGGGGGGGTGCAACTCATTAAAATATTCGATTTGCCGAAAAAATTGAAAACGCCTTCTTTACAATGTGGTAGAGGCTTGAAGTTTAGTATATGGGCTCATCATTTGAAGTAAAACCAAAGCTGAATACGGTTTTTAAAAAATGTTCATTTAAGGGGGTGCTACACAGAAAAGCGTTCAAAAGGTGAAGTGATAGAAAAACATGTTTTGCGATAGGATAGAAACCTCAAATTTGGTGTACTGGAGATAATTTGAAAGGAAGAAAGTATGCAATTTCAGATTTCCAATATTTGCTACTTTAGGGGGTGCGGCACACCAATATGTTCGATTTTCCGAATAAATGAGACACGCTTCCTTTTAAATGTGATAGAGGCTTGATATTTGGTATATGGGCCAAGCATCTGATAAGAAACCCAAGGCCAACAGAGTTTTTAAAAAATATTCATTTTTTGTGTGCTCCACATAAAAACGTTCGAAAGGGGAGACGATAAATTAGTATGCTTCGGGATGAGATATATACTTTAATTAGGTGTACTGGTAGATAGTTTGCAAAAGAAAAGTTGTGGAATTTGAGTTTTCCAATATTTTCTTCTTTAGGGGGTTCTGCATACTAAAATATTCGATTTGCCGAATAAATGTGAAACGCGAATTATTAAAAAATTACAATATTCAGGGGTTGCTTATTGCGAGAACGTTGATTTTTAGCGGGTATTCGGCTAGTAATAAACTAAACGTCCAAAAAAAATTACAAAATATTTCTTTATTACACAGCATTTTGTTGATTGCATAATATTTGAAATTAGAGTTATAAGAATGATTTGAAAGCAATTATTTCAATGTGTTTTTCAAAGAATATATACGTGTGCGGTGGACCACATGGCAGAAGTGAAACTTATATGGGAAAAATAGTAGTTAGTGTTAAGAAATCCATTTTAAAAACACATAAAAAAACAAAATAAAACACGAAATAAATGAAACAAAAAAGGACTAATCCCTTTGTAGACTCCAATACAAAAACCGTGAACGGCCTAGCCAATGCAGAAACGTGATGTAATAATTATTCCTAAAAAATTGCAGAAACCATAAAAACTGTGTGGTGGTTGGATGTCATGCACTTGCATAGATTACTAAATTGAGCTATAAGAAAAGGACGCAATTCAAACGCTGGCGTTAACTGAACACTTGGCGAGTTGCGGATATCGATCATGAAGACAATTTTAAGAAAAAATATTCGTTACGGAAGGAGGGGTGGAGAAATGGATTAATTTAAATTGAACTTAATTGTGCAAAATATTGAATTTTTATCAATTAGGCGCCAGTGCTATTAATTTGAATAATTTTATTAATTTAATGCATTTTCTTTAATTTGGGCTTATATTGGTCAATTTTACAACATTTAAAAAACCCGCCAAATTTGTCATCAAGTGCGGCAAAAGTTCTACAGACAGAACCTACCGAAACGTCATTTTATTGTCTCTATCGATATTGGCGTTCTCTCAATAATAAGTATTTCATGCTTTGCACCTTTTATAGCTAATTGTAACACGTGTATAGTACATGGAGTTAAAGGGCTCGATTTTCAATCGTGGTTTAATTCCACTCCACAAACTTTGCCTCAAGAACAAAGTAACATTTAAAATTTTTGAAATTGAGTTGTTTCATCATGAATCTTAAAATACAGCCATAGTGAGCTCAATGATTTCAATAAGTGATTAAATATAAAAATCAATGCTGAACATAACCTCGTAACCGGATAGACTTTTTAACGTTGATATTAACTAACCAGGTAGAATGTTTTAACTCGAGCTTTATAATAACCTATAACTAAGTGAATTTTATAAAAAAAAGTTTCAAATTTTGGGCAAATCGTCACTGAGAATTAGCGTCAGTAATAAAGAGGGTTTTGAGTCAAAGGCAAGAAAGCTCATCTCGTACCTTGATCCACTTTAACCTCACACAATCTGTTTTGTATTAAATCTTAATCCGTCTGAGATGAAATTATAAAAATGGATGCATAAATACATGTGTTAGTTGGAAAGAATTAGTTTTGTGTCAATTTCCAGGAAAGTCGAATAGCACAATAATGACTTTTTAAGAAATGGTCAATAAGTATACAAGTTAGAGTTATCCATAATATTATGACAATATTTGATCAAAAAAAATGATTGCAATGCACCCTGACGGATAATTTATAAAGTTATCCTAATGGAATTTACAACAAAACGAGATAAATGAAAATAATCTAATTAAAAATGTTATAAACCATTGTATAATGAGTATAAATCCAAACCAGTAAGGAATCAAATATGTATATATATATATATATATATATATATATATATATATATATATATATATATATATATATATATATATATATATATGGAAGACAATAAATACCAGTTTTAATAAAATGAAAATAATCCAATTACAGAAGTTTTAGACCATCGTATAACCAATATAAATCCAAACCAGTAAATTAATGGAAGACAATATATTATAGACATATTAATGGAAGACTATAAATTTCAGTTTTATTTTACAACACAGCGAGATAAAAGAAAATAATCCAATTACAAAAGTTATAGACAATTATATAACGAGTATAAATCCAAACCAACAAAAGATCAAATGTGTATATATGGAAGACAATAAATACCGTTTTATTTAATCTGTTTCTAGGTGTGTAACCATGCCGTAATAATTTAAACGTTATCAAACGTTTTGCGAACGTATGGAAATAATGTAAGTGAAATATTACCTTTCTGTGAGATAAAATGTAGCTCTATACTAGATTATTGTGAGTATAAATAATGGTTATTGCATCCGTTCTGAATATGATAACTGTTCGAAAATAACTCTATTGGGTCAAATAAATAGATTCTGTAACAGTTCTATTGTCAATTCCTACTCATTATGCAATGACCTACATACACATCTTCCATCCATTCGTCTATCTCGTGTATTGCTAAGTGTATTATACCTAATTATTTTTAATTCTCCACTAGGGGCTTCTGAATCACTGTTATTCGATCCGGCATGGTCACTTACTATTACATAGAACTAACTTGTACTGAACACTCATGGTAGTTTCCGTACAAAGTTATTTGGGTGCTTAAAGGGGATCGTTACACAAAAATTTGAAATTTAGTGTCAAAAGTTCAATTCATTTCTGCCTAATTTAGAATATACATATTCTTAAGAATTACTTCCCAAAAATCTAGATTTCTATCTTAAACTCATGTGCGCTTTAAAAGTGATTTTATGAAGAATTATTTTCCAAGTATCTTAATAAAATGAAAAGTTTATTTGCTATTTCCTCATAATGTAAATTTCTCATTTATTATTTTTTTAAACTGCTAAGACTTTTTTTCAGTTTACAGTAATCATAAATGTTTTGGTAAATTAATAATGTTCTACAAAAGAACATGTACAATAAAAGCTTACATACTCTGTTTTAATTATAACATTATTATTTTTAAAATATTAATATATCTGAAAACTGAGTACTTTTCGACGATATTTTTATATGTGTGATAAAAATAAATTAATTATAAATTTTTTGGAGAACAATATCAATAAGCATTTAATAGATATATTTGAGCATACGTAGTCTTTTATTTTAGATTAAGACTAATTTTGCAGGCCATCTCGCAAAAAAGGCAGGTAACTTTTTTTCAGAATCGTTTTAAAAACTAATCAGAACCAGGGTCACCCATAAGTGACTTCTTTACTATATTTTGTAAAATTTGGTATACAAGTTTTTCAATTAGAGTGGATACAGACAATTTTTGAGGGCCATTTCACAAAAAGACGGAATATTTTATCCCTAATCGTACTAAAATCTAATCAGTACAAGTCGAGTTAAACACAAGAGACTTACCTACCAAATTTCATAAAATTAGATCCGTTAGTGTTTTAGTTACAGTGGACACGTACATTACACAGACAAATAGACAGACATACCTTCCACAGATGTCAGTCTAAATTTTTTTTTTTATTCTAGATATGTCAAATCGTTGTAGATTCGTCAAAAACTCGAGTTATGATTTTCGACATAATTCCAATACTTTCCCCATACATTACCATGCTTTGGAGGGAAAGTAATAATAGTAATGCATACTTTAATAGCCCAAGAGATAGTGCTAAACAAAACGAAAAATGTAAATTTGTGTCGGAATTAATACCGAAGTTTTAGCATTTTAAAAATTAGCATTTTAAATGGAATTACTTTTACATTTTTTAAATATTTGCAAATTTAGAAAACATATGTGATTTTTTCCTACAATGTATCCCACAATAATGTAACTTGTACATAACCAGACTAATTTTTCATATGTACAGTGATTTGAAAAAAATATAATTTTTGTGTAACGGTCCCAATTAAAAACTTTCTAAGGAACTATGTAAAATAAAATATAATAATGAATAATTATCTAGTATGAAGAATTAAAAAAATTATTATATTTAAACTGCACTTACGTTTTTAAACGTTGTAAAAAAGTGATCTTAATACTCAATTTCCTTCGTTTAAAGCGCATTTAGAAGTACACATTAGTGAAACAGTTCCTTATAAAATATCATAAGTTAAAACCCAAGAAGCTTTGGTCAGACAATTTTAAACTATAGTTTGCAGTCACTTCAAAAGATCCAAATACGATATTGAATTTATTAAAATCCCAGGTATCAGATCTTATTAAGCCACTTATACTTTCAAATCAGCTTACATCGACTGCATATCTTTGTCAAATGAGCTTATTTGTCAATTAGTTAAGTAACGTCTTCCAGCAGTAAAGTTAGGCTTAATGCAGCCGGACTGTCTATGAAAGCTATACAGTGTGTCCCAAAAAGATTGAAACGCGCTTTAATTCATTACCTGTTGGAGATAAGTGGGCAATATGGATTGCAAAAATGTTAAAAGTAAAGTAGGAAATATGACTACGTTAATGAAATAGTCCTCCCATTGATTTTCAAAAATTTACACTTTTTAAATTTTTATACGACCCCCTTAGACAAATTTGGTCAATAAAAAAAAGTATTTTTAATGCAACAAGATCATTCAGAAAACAGCATATTTGTATCTTTAAAATTGAGCGGGTTTTATTTAATTGAAAATTGAACATTGTGAATGAGGACCATATAGCAAATTACAAATGTAAATTTGTGACATATCAATCACAAAAAAGATAAAACTGGATTATAATATATTGGAGACATTTTTGTGAATTCCGCGTAGGCTCACGATGCAATTACAGATTGATCTCTGTCAGTGCAATGCTTTATTTAGACGCATTTGCGACCTCCTTAAACAAATTTGGTCAATCAGAAAATTTTTAGTTTTAATGCAGCACGATCATTAAAAAAAATCAGCATATCTGTACCTTTAAAATAAACTGAATTATGATAAAGGAAAAAATCGGATTTATGCCACTTTTCCATACCATGTGAAAGGTTGTTTCATCAGTGAAAATAGGGATCATAAAAAATTGACGATGAAAATTGGTTGCATCAAAAATACGTTAACATGTGTCAAAAATGTTTATCACAAATGCATCTAAAAGCATTATACTGACAGAGGCCATTTAAAGCAGTGACACTCACTACGCGGTTGGGTATCCTATGTATTACATCCAGTTTTATCTTTTTGTGATATGTCCCAAATTTACATTTATAATTTGATATAGGGTCCCCATTCACAATGTCCAGTTTTCAATTAAATATAACTCGCTCAATGTTAAAGATACATATATGAAGGGTTTTTTTAATGATCTTGTTGCATTAAAAATAAAAATTATCCGATTGACCAAATTTGTCTAAGAAGATCGTATAAAAATTTAAAAAGTGAAATTTCTGTAAATTAATGGGAGGACTATTTCATTAACGTAGTCTTATTTCCTACCTTGCTTTCAACATTTTTTAATTTACAATGTCCACTTATCTCCAACAGGTAAAGAATTAAAGGGCATTTCAATATTTTTGGAACACAGTGTATACTATATATATGTGAACTAGTTATCAGGAATAAAACTTTATTGACAAAAATATCAAATTTAACCAAATCTACGTACGTTATGCAAGACGTATATACGTGTTGCAATATATAATGCAATATATACCAAAATAATATATAAATTGATAATTTGTAATTGTATCAGTTTTAAATATTTACAGAACGCCACTACAAAATCTTAAACAGAAATTAATTATTTGCAAACAAAGTTATACTCTACGGCTCAATTAACATTAACCACATTTTTCTCTCTACGACAGCAATTTACTAACTTTATACCATGAACTTAATATGTACAAAATTAAAAATGAAATGGATTCGTAAAAATTACTTTAACAGTAAATATTGAGAGTTCATTTTCATCCCAATTTTATTTATTTAAAAATACATGACCGCGGGCTGACATATTAAAATTGCATTTAGCGGTAACTTTAGAGAAATCAAATACTCTGTATAATGTATTCTTCATAATAGATATTGGAATCCCAGGAGCAAAGTGCTGTTAAGTATAATCATCATACGCACATTCAATTCGGACTTTTGGGAAATCGTCATGTGTGATTAATTTAATATTAATTAGGAGTTTAATTGTAGATTAACCGATAATGCATCAAATTGCTTAACCCTAAAAGACGCGCGTGGGATACTGTGTGTCAGCAGTTTTGTAGAAATATGTAGGCGATCCTGTCCTAGTTATTTTCTGATACCGTTGAATATAGTACACAGAAAGTATTGTTCTCACGAAAATTTTCCAATTGGAAGTTTTGATGCCATTATATATTTTATGAGCACAATATGTTTTAGGTATGAAATATATAATTTAGGTAGTATTTAGATTTGATTTTAATATTTCGTTTTCGAAATTTCTTAGCTTCAATTTTCCGTTGTACTAGAAATACCAAATAATCATACGTCTATTACCACAACTTTCGAATGTTTTTTATAATATTTTACTATCTTTAGATCTTTTTCATGATCAGATACACAGATGCCTCATTACTTGTAACAATATATTTTCATCTGCCTATGGATAAATAATTATTTTAAAAAATTCTACACCGTTTCCTTAGCCAGATGTCTAGGCGAAAGGAGGTTGAAATTATGTTTTTTTTTGGGGGGGGGGGTCTTTAAAAATTTGAATCATTGTTTATTATCTTGTTTACAGTCGATGCAGACGTATTTAACGACATTTAAACTACATTTTGAGTTGGCGAATATTCGTAAAACATGTTTGATCATGTTTCGTTGACCATGTTACCCTCTTTATTATTAATTACATTCTTTTACATTTAGATATGATCATTTTCTTATTTTGATAGCATTTATTTATTAGAAAATATGAATATTTATTTTCAGAAGGACCAAAAACAGATATTCGACCATATTATCTTTACTTGAGCCACTTCTAAATTAAACACTGAATTAGTTTAACGGTGAATTTGTTTACTGTGGATTTGTTTACGGTGAATTTCTTTCAATCTTTTACCACATATTATTATTTTAATACTAAATATTTATTTTATTTTTTATCAAATTAGTCATACAGATATTTAAACATCATCATTATTAATAAATGGATTTACTGATATATATATATATATATATATACATATATATATATATATATATATATATATATATATATATATATATATATATATATATATATATATATAACTAAGAAAAAGTAAAAATATGTAAAGGGGAGGATGCCAGATAAATTGCATATAAATGGCCGAGAGCGATAGAGACCTCTCATTCCCGTTTAAAGTACTTTTATGTCTAGACAACGCCCACGGAAACCAATGCAATATAATGACAGGTCCCCGATATGTGCAAAATCGAAGGCACTAGAACTAAGACAGAATGGAATAATGAGAGGTTGAAATTTATAATGTCAATCTGACAACCGTACAATCCGGAATGCACAAAACTATTCCTTAAGTAAACTTTTTAACGCATGCGTACATCGTTATACACTGTTATGATGTCATATTACTTATGTCTTGTCTAAATGAGTATTCCTCTTCTTTAAAGAAGGAATACTGCCATATTCAAAGAGAATTATAATATAGAACACTGTAAAAATATATTCACTCCCCATTTCAAGTACATTATATCAGCGAAAAACCTCTAGGTGGAAACGTGGCGGAAGAAAAAGATACATTAGCTATAATGACACTCTTACAAATATAAAAAATTTAATGGACATATTCAACAAAAATTCTTGTGTCAAATTCAATTGAATTAAGAATATGATGTTTGGAATCAGACTTAAATACTTGCCTCAAATATTGGAATTCATCATAGATCATCTATCATCATTGGATCAAAGAACTAATAATGACCTAACTCATAATTTCGCCATATTACTGGATTTCGTGAAATTGAGAGCTAAAAAATTTAATATTGAGTTGCAGAATCTCCCCCAAAAAGAAGATCATATATAATACTTTGTTACCACCTTCAAAAATAAAACTTTTGAAAGTATGCCTATTAAGCTAATGCTTAATCAATTAAATAAATTGATACCTATAACTAACATCAAGGTTAAGCTCACATACTGATTCGTACGTCCCAATGGGAGGATGATGTACAATTATAATCACTTAAGTAAAAATACATCTTTATATGATTCAAAGGTATGTAATTGTCAAAACAGTACTTTTAGGGATGTGTACCATGATCATATTATTACGGGTAATTTTAGAGTGATTGAAGTTTTACAATTAAGAAGACTGTTTGAAAAAGGTACTAAATTTCGTAACCAGGAATATAACCACGTCAAAGAAGAATTCAATCAAGATATGGATACTTTTATTTACAAAATGGCAATTAAATATAGTTTACCTATCACAGCCTTCGGAGAATGGAAATACAATATCCTAAATAGATTTATCAATGAATATCATAGAAAACTTAAAACTAAAACCCATGTTCCTAGTTCTATCAAGGACGTTCAAGATCGATTCGTGATCACATATACGGATAAAATGGTTTCAAATTACGCATTTACCTGCAAAACTTATTACCACGAAACATTGCAGAAATCTTACATGGAACCTACTATGTATAAACCTCTACCATATAATATTGCAGTAATGTCAAATAAGATCAAAACATTATACAAAAGAATCGGCATTAATTTAAAATCAGTGTCTTTCCCATATCTGGTCCTCATCCCAAAACTGCATAAAAAACCTGTAAAATTCCGTACTGTAACAGTGGGATGTAATTCATATTTAACGTTAGCTAACAAGAAACTATTGTATATCCTTAAACCTGCTTATAAAGCTTTATTACTACAAAACTCTATTATGATAAAAAAACAGCAATGAAGTCATAAAACGACTAAAATTCTGCAATAAAGATATACAGTTTGCAAGTTATGACTTTCGTGACCTTTTTAACAACATCGACCTTTCAAAACTACATGACATACTTCCATTGGTGCACGAGGAATACAATCTGAAAAATGTAATCACTTATCGTAGGTATTTGGATCTTATCAAATTGGTTTTATACGAAAACGTGCTGTATAATGGAAACTAATTTTTTCAACAAATCAAAGGCATCCCTATGGGAGGGGGTTGCTCTTCAATCTTAGCAGATATATATTTATCATATTTTGAAAGACGTAATCATATATTATATGAATTACCATATTATAGATTCGTAGACGATGTGCTATCGGGACAATACTTGCATACTCATGAATTCGATTTTAGCTTTTATCCCCAGGAACTGGAACTGATCAAGAACCTTAATACTAACAAAGACGAAGTTAATTTCCTAGACATCACCATTAGATACAACAATATAAAAAGAATTCATACGGTATTGTACAGCAAACGTGACAATTTTGATATGAAGATTAACCAATTCATAGAATGGAATTCAAATTTGACTAAGAATATTTTCCGTAATATCATCACAGGACACCTCAGAAGAAATCTCCACAATAATACTTTCAAAAATGATTGTATAATAAGTAACAACAGTATCATGCGAGAAGCATATAACAAATATTACTTGATAAATTTTCTTAAACATAATTATAATTCCTTCTTTAAAGAAGAAGAATATTCATTTAGACAAGACATAGGTAATATGACATCATAACAGTGTATAACGATGTACGCATGCGTTAAAAAGTTAACTTAGGGAAGAGTTTTGTGCATTCCGGGTTGTACGGTTGTCAGATTGATATTATAAATTTCAACCTCTCGTTATTCCATTCTGTCTTCGTTCTAGTGCCTTCGATTTTGCACATATCGGGGACCTGTTATTATATTGCATTGGTTTCCCTGGGCGTTGTCTAGACATAGAAGTACTTTGAACGGGAATGAGAGGTCGCTATCCCTCTCAGCCATTTATATGCAATTTATCTGCCATCCCCCCCCCTTTACATATTTTCACTTTTGCTTAGTTATATCCTGCTTCGGATTATAGAGCCACAATGCGCCTTATATTAGGTAGTATCCTGGTAATTTGATGTAGAATTGTATACATAAATTGATATTTCGTTTTGAATATAAATATATATATATATATATATATATATATATATATATATATATATATATATATATATATATATATATATATATATATATATATATATGTATATATATATATATATGTGTGTATATATATCAAATTAACACCATGCCTATTACAGGCTTACATTACATTATGGAATTTTAAAGACACATTTATGGATTTTATGGAAAATTTAGAAATTATTTTATTTTTGGTAAAAATTTAAACTAACTCGAATTTTGTAGTAAAATATGAAACATTTTATATTAGCTATTGAGCTCAAACGGAACATCCTATTTATTAGAACTTTTTACATACACAAATCGTGTAAGAAATTAAAATTAAATCTTTTTTCCGAAACACAACCTAACCCATCGAATTGCGACATTTTTAATTCAATTCCGCACATTAATTGAAGGAACTTGCTAGTATACAGCCACTTGTTTCATTTCTTTTTTAGGCGTTGTAGCCGTGGTTAAACTGCTTTGGTGATTTTAGTATTTCGCAATTACTTTGAATTGGTTATTATTATATCTTATATATATATATATATATATATATATATATATATATATATATATATATATATATATATATATATATATATATATATATATCTGTGTGTGTGTGTGTGTGTGAAAAATTTACGTCAGGGTTCAATTCTGTAATTATTATTATGGATTTATTGAAATTCATGACACAAACAGAATGAGATATCGAAGCATTAACGTCTATCAACTTTGCCAATAGAAATGAAATAATTTTCCACTAACATTTTAATTTTTCAATCAGCGATTGCTTAGGTGCAATTAAATTCGAATGCTCTGCACACATCATTGAGTAAATTCGAATGTCAAGCTCTATCAGATATTCTAATGAGACTCTGGAAACAGCTGATATCACCTGCCGAACGCTGTGAAATAGGATTATTTGTCCATTCATTAAGTGGAGGTGTGTAGCCGTAAAGTGAGTGATAATGCAGTCGGATTCACACCGAAAGCCAC
Source organism: Amaurobius ferox (assembly GCA_951213105.1). Taxonomy (NCBI): domain Eukaryota; kingdom Metazoa; phylum Arthropoda; class Arachnida; order Araneae; family Amaurobiidae; genus Amaurobius; species Amaurobius ferox. The sequence continues at coordinate 127,362,669 of OX578148.1, forward strand.
AGTTGAAAATGTGATTAATAAAATGAAAATGTTAATGAATGATAGAGATATCAAACATTATGAAATCTGTGCTTTGTGCAGAAACCAGCAAAATCCATTGATATTAAAACGCAAAAAATGAACATTAATTCTATAAATACAGGTTTTATTAATGATTAGTTGAGTTTATAATATATTATTTACATGCAAACATTTACTGTAATGTTTCATTAGGTAGATTGCGCTATTTTTTGATCTTTCTAGATTAGAGAATAACACAGAACACGTTAAAAGACGTTAACATTTTAACCATATAGGTTTTAACAATTTATTATTCTGAATTTAAGAAAGTAGTATTGGTTTATCGCAAAGCGTGCATTTACGATACGATTCAGAACAAACTCCTTAAGCCCCATTTGCCATAGATGAGCCATTTAACAATCCAAGAAGAAAACAGAAGCGACATTATATCAGATTCAAATGGAACGACCGTATCAATGATACGAAATCAGAAGATCATATCATTAGAATATAGAAGATAAAATATAAAGTTAATACGTACAAGAAGATAATACAGGGTATCTATAATTAAAGTAGAGGTGTTTAGAGCCCGATAATGAGAAAACTGTTGGGCCAAACTCAACCAATTTTGCAGTAAATACTATTTAGACAATGGAGTTTTGATTTTTAAAATAAAAAAATAAATCGGATTTTCGCCACCGCGGGCCAAGTGCCGCTGCAAGGTCTATTTTTGGAGTAAAATAGGCATACAAATTACAGAAAGTTAATATTTTACATGCATTTTGAAAAGAACATCACATTTACATTTTATACGTATTTAGTATGTTTTATATTTATATTTTCATGTCACATTTACATATATATGACATTAATTTTTATAATGGCATCATATACATGTGTGATTTAATATGTTCTCTTTGCATATATTCCAAAAAGTACATTCTCTGAACAGCATTCTTTACTGCACAATGCAGCAGATCTCCAATGATTTGCTTGACATGCAATGTGATTCGGTCCCTTAAAGTGGCTAAATTTATCCATATTTCTTTGGTGTACCAAGCGCTTTGCATGGCCCCAAAACCAAAAGTCACAAGGTGTCAGATCAACCGAACTGGCTGGTCACTTCATAGGAAACCCTGGACTAATTATTCGGTTGTTGGTAAAATGCTGTAGTAGGACTTCCGGTACCCGCAATCCAATATGAGGGAATGTCCCATCTGGCATAAATATGGTAGATTTAAGACATCCACGCTGTTGAAGTTGCATAATAATAAAGTTCAGCAGCATTATTCGATATCTCTCACCATTGAAGGAACTTTCTGTACTTCCTATGCCTATTTTACTCTAGAAATGGACCTTGCAGCGCCACTTTGACCAGCGGTGGTAAAAATCCGAACTATTTTTTCCTTCATTTAAAAAATCAAAACCCCATGGTCTAAATAGTATTTACTGCAATTTTGGTTGAGTTTGGCCAAACAGCTTTCTCACTATCGAGATATAAACACCTTTACTTTAATTATGGCTACCGTGTATACAGAAAGCTACAAAATGAGTCAACTTCAAATTTCGTAGAATTTTTGTATCAACTACATATTTATTAAATAAATAATCCCAATTTCTCCTTGAAACTATTTTTCAAAGTAATTCCGATATGGAATGCCAGGCATGCGCAGATTCAAGTGAAATTTTTCTACCAGCAACACCATATAAATGCAATAGGAAAAAAAAATAAATCAACAAATCCACGCCTTCCAACAAAGCAAAATGCACACTATAATTAAACGTTTTTTGAAGACATATCTTCATTGCATATAACAAAAATTGTATAAAAATATATGAGAATTAATTAAAATACTGATCAATTCTGTAAGAAAGAGTTAATAGATAAAATATTAAAAGTTATTGAGATGGATTTTGAGAAACAGTTTACTATACAACTTTCTGCATATTTTGACGGTAACTCGTACATATATACATATATGCATATGTACATATACATACATACACAAATACTCATACACATACATATATATTTGGTCAAGATGCACTTTTCTTCAGTTATTACCTAATCACTATACTTTTAGTAGTTGCAGACGACTATTGAATGACAGAACGTCCAATGTCTTTGTGTTTCTCTCTAGATAGCTAAAGTATTTCTCCTCTGTAAGCTTTGTTTCCTTATCAGTAAAGCGTTTCTTTTATTCCTTTCACCATTACCAAAACGGAAATCCATGCATATTTTCTGCCACTGATATTACAAATGCATTTTCAGAGAGAAAATGGTGCAAGATATATGTAGTTATTCAGCGAATCAGTTGAGATATGTTTAGATTTTTTTACCACTAAAGGTGTAGAATTCAATAGAAATTTCTTTGAACCAGCCTTCATATGGTGCCAAGTAGTACGTACACTTCGTTTATGCAATATGAAGGATTCCATACCCTTTTGCACACTTATATAGCACAGTTGCACACTTACATCGCACAGTCAGGGGAATTTTTGGAAAAAACCGGAAGTTGCATCTTAAGGACGGGAAGTGGAAAAGTTTAGTCATCGTAACCCCATTCAGAGTTTAATGCTGAATACATATTAGTCGTTAACCAAGCTCTGTTGTGAAATACATATTTCTCAAGTCTTTAGCCAGTCTTAAAAATATATGTTTCAATGGAGATATTTGAAGACAAAGGGAAAATGTAATAGAATGTATACATTCTTAGTGAACCAACCTATCTCCTCTAGAATCCTATGCAGATCAGTAAATCATCTAGGTATAATGATCAGTAATCATCTAGGATATGGTACATAAGTACATACCCAATCTCGATGAAGATATTCTTAAATAAAAATAAACGATAAGTACATACCCAATCTCGATAAAGAGATTTTAAAGTAAACAAGAAGGATCAATCATGCATAAAACATTGATTATGACACACTTTCCAACTTCAATACAATTTCATTTAAACATCTATAAAATGCAAAACATTCCTCGGTAATATTTTGAAAATTATTACAATACTACCTTAATTTAGTATATTTGAAAACTTAAAAATTCATCGAAAAAAATGAACTTCATTCAAATGACTGCATTGAAATATAAATTGCCTGGTTTAAACATATCTAAAATGCGATAGATTCCTCGGAAATATTTTTAAAATTATCACAATACTACAAACATTTATTATATTTAAAAACTTCAACGAAAACAACAGAAATTCATTCAAATGACGACATCGAAATATAACACGCGTAGCTCTCTCTATAAAAGCAGTATTTCTTTCATAAACATCTTCCCATTCATTTCATTTATCACAGTACTAATTTATTTTATTTAAAAACTTAAGACCATGGAGGTACAAGTAATTATACTCTATGCTTAAAACTTCATTGAAAAAATCGTCCTTCTCTCTATAAAATTAACGAATATGTCATTCATATCAGTTATGCAGACTCCATGAGCTAAATAATTTTGCGTTAAAGAAATGCAGCAATTCTTATACAAATCCTTCCACATATTTTTCTGTTTACATTTTCCATATGTGAAAAATAGGCTTCATTTCAGAAATAATCAAATGTGGATGATCATTTAAACTCAAATATATTGTAATTGCGTTGTTTCAGTATGTAGATGAACAAAATTTAAGCAAAAATAAAGAGGTTTTAGGACTGATTCAACACTAAATATGAATTAAAAAGAATTATAAAAATCCCAATTTTGACACAAGATGGCTGCCATATTTTATTTTGAAGTGGGTCACTTGATCTCTTCATATAATGGCCACGTGATCGCTTCATATACGAGGTGTAATTATTATATTAATTTTATTTAAAAACCACTGAATATGTTTTGCTGAAAATTTTTTTATATATTTAATGGGATAATTTGAATATTGTTTTACATTTTCGAAGCAATTTGTGAATTTTAAATCCGCTTAAAAAGTGTTTGAAAAATTAGGTCCCATAAGGTTCAATATATTTCTATTTTTCAACCCGGAATCAATCCAAAACTAATTGGGTGATATTATTCATTTATATAACCATAGGTCCCACAGACCGTCTGAACAACATACTAAAATTTCATTTTGATAAAGTCATTTTTACGGCAGTTATCGTGCTAACGGACAGACAGACAGACCGACAGACAGAATGAACAAAGTCATAAACACTTATCAACTTTGTTGTAAGTGTTAACAAAAGCAAATAAGTACATAGCCTTAAGTAAAAAGAAGAAAGATCAATCATGCATAAAGAATTGATTATGAAACACTTTCCAACTTCAATGCAATTTTATTTAAACATATCTAAAATGCGATACATTCTTGGGTAATATTTTAAAAATTATCACAATACTACATTAATTTATTATATTTGAAAACGTTATCGAAAAAAATGAACTCCATTCAAATGACGGCATTGAAATATAAATTCCCTGGTTTAAACATCTCTAAAATGCGATACATTCCTCGGTCATACTTTTTTTCGGATTTTCTTTCAAAAGACTGATTTGAAATTAAGAACACCAGATTCGATAAAAATTAATATATTTCTATAGAACCTGTTTTTCTCAATTGCAAATTCCAGTTAAACGATGGAAAAACCAACTTCTATTAAAAGGGTTTGTGGCACTATACAGGAACTCACGTATACTATTGAAATATATAAAGACAAACAACATAGTTATGGGACATATAAAAATACAAGATATTTATATCAAGTACGGAATCTGAAGTAGAGCTAGTGTTCTGGATGAATCAACTAGGGAATGCTTATTATATTTACTCAATGAACAATGTCTTTTATCAATAAACAATGAATTTTACGTGACTGTTTGATGGAATATCAGGTGTAATGAATTTTCTATATAAAAGTAAATTTTTCCATTTGAAAAATTATATTTTCTTAAAATTTCGAGGCTCCCCTGAAAAATGTCACGGCGCCCTTATGTACCGCTACATGCTGGTTGGATATAGCCGATTTATGGGAACATAAGATGCTAGTTATGTTGTTATTATACAGAGATGCTAGTTTATTGTTGTACTGAATTTTTTAAATGAATTTTCATTTTAAAAACTTACATGCTGAATCATATGCATTTAAAAAGCACCTCAGCTTTCTTTTATGTTTCAAATTTATATGTACAATTAGCCATTTTCAGCCCAGCTTTGTGCATTTAAAATGATTAGCGGTCATTAAATGTGATATGTATACATTTAAAAATGTTGTTCAAAACTTTTTCGAATATCGAAATCCATTTTAAATTTGCTCATAGAAATACCGCATATTTGAGAATAAGTTAACGCGTTAAAGTAATAAATTGAATTGTATTTATGAGCGTGATAAAATTATTCTAATATTGATTTGTTTTTTTATTTTATTACTATCTTTGCATCGTCATCCCCATTTTAATTTTTCAAACTATCAAGATTTCCCATATTGGTTTTGGAGTTAAGATGAATCGAATACCAGAAACCCAAGATTATAGCTAAAGTGTTCCATAATTTTGATATGTCGGCCAGTTAGTCAGTCACTCCGGTCAGTGCAACTTATATGGATGTATGAAACATTTAATACATAACCATCTTCTTGAGATCATGTAGTTATGTCTAACAAAACTTGCATTTGAGGCTTTAATAAGATTATATAAAATAAATTTTGATTTATGAACTGAGAGTACTAAATAGGATCTCTGTATTGAAATAGTTCAGCATGTATACATAGTCTAAAGTTTCCAGGGGAGTCATTAAGCACCCCAACAACTACATAATAAAAAGTTTGTGTTTGTACATGTTAGGCATTTTTATAGTAAAATGAGTATATACCGATGAATAAATGTAGTCGCTGCTTCCTGAACATATCAGTGTAGCAAGGAACTACGGGCGTGAATTTTATTATTCAATGAAATCATGTTGCGTGTATATACCAAATAGGTCACATATCTAAAAATGGCAAAATCTATCTTCTTTTGTCTATAGCAGCTGCATTATTACTTTTCCTCCATTATAGGACGAAAAAGCAAAACAATGCAGGTTATTCATGTGAAGACAATTAATGTATTTCTGATAAACTTAATGTTGTACAAAATAAATATTTTAATTTTCAAGTTAATATTAATGTAATTGTTACATCAACTTAAAAATGCATGAATGATGTCTGTGTCATCTTATTTTGTCTAGTACCATCTTACTTGGTCTAGTCCTGTTTTATTATTTATATATAAAAATCAGCAATGCTGGAGCGAGCCATTTTTTGTCCCCAAAACTAGTTATTACTTTTAATCAACACTACTGAACTACGAAATCTGTCAATTTTCTAAAGAAATATTATAGTAAATAAATACAATTTTCAGACTATATCATCGTAGTTGTTGAACTGGCATTATAAATGTAGAGGACCGATAAAATGAACAAATAACAACAAAATGATTTTAAACGAGGCAAATCAGATTTATTAAAAGTGTTGACAGAATATAACATAGACTTCGGCACAGAACAGACCAAACTTTAAAATAATTTTGTCTAACCTTATACATTCCACGGCACATTATAGACAGCCTTCCCATAAATCTATAACTTTGATTAAGGATGAGATCTTACTACTGGCATTGGGATATTTCGTTGGCCGACCTACTTGGTATGCAAATTGAACAAGTTCTACCTCATACATGATTACATTGTGCTATATTAATTTGTGAGGCGCAAAAGATTCATTGTTTCATTGTTATATTCGTGATGACCAAAAGGCTCGTGCGCTCATTTTCGAGGAATACCAATTAACTCAAGAATTCGATTAACGCAATAATGTAAATATCGCTGATCAAAATTATTTTTGAAAACATTCAAAGATGTTGGTAAATAATAAGAAACATATTTTTAAAATATCAAATTTGTTTTAAATAGTTAAAATCAAGAATTAATTTGAGGGAGCCTCCATGTGGCATCAAACGGTGTGTATACATTATATTCAAGAGCACTGTTAATCATTTTTGATATTTTTTGCACGTTCCTCCCATAAAGTTAAGCAAAGTGAGAGCTCCAGAACCGGAAGTGTAAAACCTTAGTCAATTGAGGCCCCGTCAGAAAAATTCTGAAACCCATATATTTATTATCCAAGTTCTGATTATCGCCAATTCTAATAGATATATTTCAAGAAAAATATTCGAATAGGATATGTAAATAAATAGTGAACCTCCAACCCCTTTTGAAATGTTGATGCTAAATTATTATCAGTCATCGTCTAAGCTGAATTTATAACCTATTCTGAGAAACACATATTTTGAGGATATTTTTTAACTGGAAGTAGAAAATGATCTGAAAATAGAAATCCTTAGTGAACACCAAACCAGTTCCAGATTTTAATACTAAATCTAAATCACTATCTAAGCTCTATCTATAGCTGCTCCTGAGAAATATATGTTTAACGGCAATCTTTTGGTAAAAACACATAAGCAATTTTGTCTGTTACTACTAATTTAATTTTGAAAAATGTTTCTTTTATTTCGAATAATACTTTTTAGTCAAATCTACAGCAATGTGTTGTTACTTATGACTTTATTAGAAATCAACCCATTACATAACTGGCATCTCACAATATAGTCATTATCCGTTACTCATTTAGCACCACCCAGGAGTCACGTGTGACTTAAGGTTTTGCAGTAATAAAATGTGCATGAAATTTATTTCTAACACTTTACTCAACTAATTTGCGCTCCCAAACTTAATGGATTATGACAAATGTTTATTTTGTATAGAACACCTTTGAAACCAGTTAATATTTAATTAAATTAAAAAAAATGAAATTCAAAATTATTTAACCATAATATAACAATTTATTTGTTTGTCAGATTTCAATCAACTATTTCTGAGAGTTCAGATATTTTAAATTTATAAATATTTATCAACTATTTTTGTAAAACTGTCAGATGCATTTGATTACTGCAGCAATAAAACATACAATCAACATTTCATTGTTTTCGGAAACATTGCCATGAAGAAACAATGTCATGATTTTCTATAAGACAACAATACATATCATAGATTAACCTCAAAGGAAATGCATATCTTCCTATATGGCTATGAACACTCTTCTCATACTGAGATATTAAGATGTCAGACTTACTTGGTATGCAAATTAAACATGTTCTGCCCAATGTACAATTGCATTTGCATATATTAAATTGCGAAGCCTGGAAATTTCATTGATCATAATTATATTCCGTGTATATTGGCTAGAGTATAACCTTTAAAATGATTTGCATATCACCGCTTTCTGTTCAGAAATATTAATTAATGAACATTGCTAAATATTTAAAGTGCATTTCATGATGAAAACTGTTAATTAAAATCACTTAAATTATTTTTTAAATATTATTTACTGACGCTGTGTTTACTAGAATTGGGCAAGCACACTTCAGGTAAATTTTGTTTGCGGTATGTGAGGGAGTTAAAAAACCTTTGTGATCGATTTCTTTAGAAATAAATTGTCAGACGAATCAGACCGATTTGTGGATGGATTGTTCAGAAGCATTTCTGAATTTAAAAGATTATTTGAAAAGCCAATTTACATTATTGCAGTAAAAGAAATAAACTGATACGCAGATTAATTGCCTAGAAAAATTTCTGAACTTAAATAAATACAATTAAAGTTATTGTAGTAATACCGTTTGTAAAAGATATTCTGGATATTCTGTAACACTTCTGCAACACTTCTGGATATTCTCCAAATATTTTCTGAAATTTAAATATTAGAATTTCCACAATAACCATGGCAGGTTTCCTTAAAAATTATGTATATAAAATATTCCTATCTCAAGTTATAACATTAGAATTACAAGCATTGTACAGAATCTATTAATTGCGGTTTTAATATTTTAAGCAATGTCATTTAAATAAACCATATTGAGTTATTTTATAACCATAAAAAAGAGTACTAAATATATGATGGCAATTAAATTTTAATGATCGACGAAGGTCAAAACTAAGTGTTAAAAATATCATTCCTCAAGCTCTGACCTTAAAACAGCGTTATATAAAAGATTCAGTGCCTTCATATTTGAATACTGCTTTCATGATCGGCTGATTGCGCAGCATTTAATCAAAGAACGTACTTCTCACGTTATGATACTGGATTTAACATATTTCTCGATTGGTTTCGGCGGTGATATTTTATCAACCGTCTCAATGCAAAATTTTTATCATACAGATTTTATTGTTGTTGAAACCCAGACCGTCCGACCTACCAGAAAGGTGTAAGGTAACTGTTTGGACGGTCGGGAAGTGCCACCCAATTTAGACCGGAACCCAGTGGGGCAGACATCTACAGGGACCGTACCCTCCTTCCCCTACCACCAACCTCTCAGAAGGACTTTCGGATCCACATGTTTAACGTGATCGTACTCCGCATGAACACGGCGGCATACATATTTTGTTGTCAGTCCTTTTCCAATTCCTTAGCTGGAATTTATTCTTAGAACGATCACATATTTTAGGACTCACTTTGCTATGAATATTTTTAGGGTAAGATTTCGAAATTTGAAAGATTCGAGCTAGTACAGACGCCCCGAACATTCCTTTCAGGGAAACACTCTCCGACCCGATTCATCCTTATGTACGTCAGGTTTTAGCAACTTCAGATTAGTCAATTCGGTTGTGTGTTATTATGCCCCTATTTAGCACTTTATTGCAGCAATGCCGAAGATTGTTTCATATGATACCAATGATGAGACCAGTTATGGATATATTTATGATAGTGACGAACACAATTTTGATACAAATTTATTTAGTGACGGTTTATGGCCCAAATGATGATGTGCAAGATAGCAAAACGCAGAAAATGTATGTACAAACAATACAAATATGGATAAATATAGCAGCCAAAATAAAGGAATACAAACAGACAAAACTGATGTTATATATATATATATATATATATATATATATATATGTGTATATATATATATATATATATATATATATATATATATATATATATATATTACTTGATTTCTTAATAATTTTTAAATATTTCCTTTACTAATGCTTGTAGTTTCAGTTTATAGCATTTATAGTAACTTAATATTGCCATATCTGAACACAAGCATTTGTTTGGTTTAATTAGAGTTATATGCTCAACCCTGATGAAGAATCTAGTCTAATTAACCTGCAATTTAAGTCAGTACTGTTCATTTCTTTTTTCGAAATGTTAGCCGTTGTATAACTGCTTTGGTGATTTTATTGATTAAATTTTTCGTAATTACTTTGATTTGATTATTATTCTAATCCATCCTTATCCATCTAATATATATATGTATATATACGAAAGTCTATGCTATATGTACAATTTCCCCACCTCATTTGTAGATCGCAGTATAAGTACGACACTCAATAGTAGTGGTACCACCATAAAATAAACACCGCTCGGCGGGCAAAAATAAAAATGTGAAAATATTATAAAAACAGTAATTTCGATTACACAAAAAACGTGTAAAATGTTTAAAAAAACCGCCTTGGCGGAAATAAAGTTTAAAACACTAATAAGACCGTTAATGCGGTTATCTAAAAAGCAAATAAAACTAAAACAGGCTACGGTTCCAAAAAACAGTGTTATCCATACTTCAAATGTTTTCAATCGTAGTGATCACTTCTCGGTTAGTTTTTAAACTCTTGGGTTTGTCTCACCGAAAATATGTACAACCACTTAAACTCTCTCTGCTCTGGTCCATTCCAACGCGGTATTTTGCTTGGTAAGCATTCAAACTGGATCACGTGGTGGACTCCCATGAAGATTATTCACTCTGGCGGCCTTCAGACTTGTGAGTTTTCCCTTTTTTTGCATGTTTCTGCAATTGTGCGCTATATTTTTCATGATTATGTGGTATTTTATGTTTTTCAGTTGAATTGTGTCCTATTTGGTCTTTTTTTCTGTTAATCTTGCTTTTCCGTTGTTGGACACAGATTGCATAATATTTTAACCACGTGTTTTTATGCAAACATAAGAACAACGGATTTTTGTATATCTGTCTAGATTGTGCAACCTGAAGACGTTGGTGGCAGATATACTATTCATTCATTTATTTTTCTTGTCATGGCTTCTACGTGCTCTACTGTACCAGTCCTTCCTCGTTACTTTTTGCTATTAACTACACGCTATTATATTGCCCACGGTTTGATACCATGTTTACTGATTTGCACACCTGCACTTTCGTTTTTATTATTTCAATTTAATATATATATATATATATATATATATATATATATATATATATATATATATATGTATATATATATATATATATATGTGTATGTGTGTGTGTCTGTATATATATATATATATATATATATAAGTGCAAAATAAATCAAAATAAATGTGCTAGTGAACTGAATTCAACTAACATAGAAACTAAAAATTTAATTTAATAAATACCATTAATTACCTCTCCCAATCCATATTTGGAGAATCATATTATTTGGTTTGAATGCAAATGAATAGTTCAATACAAAGAAAAATAAATACCTAATGTAATTTGAAATCATATAATCTTCTTTTATGATGTTACATAACTAATTTACTGCCACGTCATAAAACGATAGTAATTCTGTACTCTTCTAAAAATATTCATTTCTGACCTCGAGGTAAACGGATTATATCTTACGTATATTCTTAGTGAAAGATTAATTTAAAATATTCTTCATGTTATTAATATTCTCAGATTATATGGAAAAGATATAATCAAACCTTTCTCTAAGAGATTAGTTTTAATTTACCCTTTGATGAACTCTTAAATGAAAGTTTTCTGTTTGGGTAATCAAGACTGAGGGGAGAGGGTAAATAAGGTCTACTTGTGGGTTTTGAGTATTATATTAAGTCTACGATCGATAGAGAAATTTTTTGAGTAACAAAATGGAATGAATTAATCATTATAGGGACGACTGCACTGTGTGGCCTCTATAGACTGTTTTTTAATGGTAGCAAACTTTTTTAATAGAATGTGCTTAAAAGATGACTGATATAAATTCAGCACTAAATTACAGATAAGGCAGTGAGATCCACTAAAGTTATTCATTCCCGATCCTTCTCCACTTCCGGTTAATTTTTTCTTTAATTTTGCGTGAAACATATATTTATCATGATTGGTTATAGCGAGCTTACATGATAAAAGCAATATATTTAGTTTCAAATTATGATGGAGGTAAAGTAACTAAGGATTTACATTTCCTTTTACAATTTCAGTTCAGTTTCAGTTTACTTTTTAAACGTACGACCAACGTGCTGTCAGTTCAAAAAGTTTTCTTGAAACGTTTTTCTCCCGGAATTGGCTATAGAGAAACTTTAGATAATGACTGATATGGATTCAGCATCACATTTTGGAGACATTGCACATCTCTATGGTTTTCCAATTTCGTTTCTGGAGATATCACTTCCAACTAGAAATATTACGTTTTCTTGGCGAATCCTCAAGATCGGCTAGATATATTACTCATCATTCATATATCAATTCAGCATCAAATACGTGAGGGGAAGGGGTAGAACGGTGTGAAGGACCGTGTTTGCCCAATCGGGAATCGAACCCTGGATCTCAAAACTGGCCATCCGATGCTCTACCGTTAAGCTACTGGGACGACATTGCAAGCGCTTAAGGTCGAAGTGGATTCTGCATTCTCCACCCTCTAATGCCAGATTGGCGTGCAACTGACAATCTGACTGACCACCTACTCCTATTTTTACCTCAGATTAACCTCCTGCTACTACTATTTTTACCCAGGTTGGTATCCTCTGCGTGGTCTTTATCCTCTCAATTTGAAATCAGTGCTCAATTTTCCAGACTGCACTGAATCCGTACTAGTCCTACTGGGGATAATTACAGACTTCCGTAATTTTTGTATTGTTTTGTAAACGTTTTTGTAAAATGGACGTACTTGTCAAGTTCAAATATAATGTAAAACTGTCTGTTTAATCACAATATTTATTATAAATTGCAATATATTTAGACCTAAATAAAAGTTCGTTTGGTGGGATGGTAGACCATGGGTGCCTCCTGAATGCAGGAGGTTTCCTTTCCCGGCCGTGCAGATAGCTACTCTAAACCCAATATGTGAGTCGCACGGTCTGGGGTCTTCTGACCTCCGACACCCTTATGATAAACTTATGATCAACAAGGCCAAATTACATTCCTAGGTAACTTTCTGCAATAATTGTAATTCAAAATTGGGCACTCACTTCAAATTTGCTTTTAAAAAACTTATCAGGAATAAAAGCATCAGCATCCAATTTCAGGACAACCCTAATTTTAGTTTCTTCTAAAAAATGACCCGTCTTTTAAACCATTGCATTAATGATGATCCCAAATTTGTTTCTTTTCCTTTTCACTCAATTCCTGATGGTGGGTTGGGGGTCCTTTCTCATTCTGAGTTGTTTTCAGTCATTAACAATCGTAAAAATGGGAAAGCGTCTGGGCTCGATAATTTAGATTTCAAAATTTGGAAAGATCTTTATAAATTTAATCCAATTTTTTTTTAAATTATTTAACTTATGCTTTAAATTTTGTTACTTTCCGGCCTGCCTTAGAAATGCGAAAATTATTTTTCTTTTAAAATCTGGTAGGGACTCTTCTAATTTATCCTCCTTCAGGCCTATTTGTCTCCTTCCTACTCTTGGAAAAATCGTAGAAAAACATTTTATTAATAGATTTTAGTAAAAAACCGAAGATATACTCTCCCTTGCAATTTGAGTTTCGCGAGCTTCACAGTTGTGAAGGCGCTGGTCACAAACTTTTACTCACTATTGAGAATTTTAGACCATTACATCATGTAGCACTTACTACTTTAGATATACAAGGAGCTTTCGATAATCTTAATTGGAACATCATCCCCCTTACTTTTGTCAAATTAAACATTCTTATACCATATAGAATTTTTATTTATACTTATTTTAGCAATAGAACTGTTACTTTTCTGAAGAGTCTTTATCTATCTCAAAATTTATTTCGAAAGGCGCTTAGCAAGGCTCAGTTATTGCTCCCTTCATTTGGAACCTATACTTCAATGAAATTATTTCCTTTAATAGTGATTTATTTTATCTTCAAGCCTTTGTGGACGACCTTGCTATTATTACATTTGGCAATAATATAAATGTCATTGAAACTAATACGAATTCCCTCCTTAACTCCCTTTCTACTTCCCTCAATAATCTGATATCAGAAATATCTATTAACAAAAAATGCTCCGTTATTTTCTCAAAAATTTACTCTAGTATGAAAAGAAATCCCATTTTCAAATTTAATAATAGATCCGTTAAAATTAAAAATCATTTAAAATTTAAATTTTTAGGTTTAATCATTGATAATAAATTAAATTGGGACCCTCATATTCGATATCTCTAAGAAAAATGTCTAAAATTTTGTACTACTTTTAGCCAAATTTCTGTGGAAAATTGGGTTGTCAAAAAATGTTTCTTAAAATGCTGGTACCTATGTGTTGTGGAAAAAGTTATTACTTATGGTTCTGCTATATGGGGTAATAAACTAAAACAAATGCAAATCAAAAAACATTTTTCACTCTAAAGGATCTTCCTTCTAAAAATCTGTCCAGACTACCGTACAACATCTAATATCTCCTTATTTTCCCTCACTGGTATTCCCTCCCTCCATTCATTTTACATTTTCTACCCTCTATAATAAATTTAATTTTTGGAAACAAAAAATTGATTCTTTTTCTTCTTCCTACCTCCCTCCACCCCCTGATTTTGACTTCCTTGTTCCTTTCTCTAACATTCGCCCCTCTAAATGGACCGTAAATTTAGTTAACAGAATGGATAAAACTCTGCCATTTGTAATATATATACTGATGGTTCAAATATTGACAATAACACTGGTTTTTCAGTCTGTATTCTTAAGCATGATGTTCTGGAAAAGGTTATCTCCTATGAAATTGACAACGGGAATACAGTATTTCAAGCCGAACTTGCCGCTATTTCCTTTGCTATTGACTGGTCTTCCTCTAATAATACCCGAGTTAATATTTTTCCGTTAGCCTCTCTTTCATTCAAGCTCTTAATTCAATAAAAAATACATCTAATTATCTTAACTCCATTAAATCCAAAGCTCTCCTTGCCAAAAATCTTCTCAATATTTCTTGGGTAAAAGCTCAAAATAACATTTCTGGAAATGAAATTGCTGATTATCAGGTCAAAATTGCTGCTATCTCTGGTTCCCCTCTTACTATTCCCTTTCCTTACTCGCTCCTCTCAAAATTTTGCAAATCTCATATCCTTAATCTTTGGCAAAATTATCTTAATGATTCTATTTCCACCAGGACTGGTGATCCGGCTAGAATCCTGTCTTCCCTCCCTATAGTGAGTCCTTATTTATCAAATTTTAATAAATACTTTATTTACTTTCTTACTGATCATGGCCCCTTTCTTGATTACCGATACTTTTTCAAAATTAAATCCACCTCTAACAGTATTTGCAATAAATTCGGTGACGTTGACCATTACATTTCCGATTGTCCTTCTAAACAGTTTCATCTCTGCAAACCCTATCCCGCTAATAAACCAATTTGGTTCTCCAGAGTTCGTTCAAATCCCTCTTCAGTAGATAAAATTAAAAACTGTATTCTTGTTGCCATGGAAATTTCTAGTAAAGTGACTTAAGCTTATGAGTAGATTTTGCTCTCAATTAATTTTGATCAATGAATCTCTTTATTTCATTCTTATTAACTTATATGAACTTATTGTGTTCCCTCTATTTTTTCTTCAACAAAAAAAAAAAAGAAAAAAAAAGAAAAAAAAAAGCTATGTTAACTGATCGTGTTTTCTTGAATCTTTATTACTCTCTTGACCCTTTTTATTTGTATTTTTTCTTATTTTTCTTTTCTAAATTTTAGTCGAAATTTCTGTTTTTGTTTTTCATACGCCTAATTTTTTTTCCTTTTCATATATTTTCTTTTTATACATTTTCTAAATTTTACTTTTAAAATTTTATTATTTTCTTTAATTTTAATCTATTTTTCATTATGTTATTATACCTCACTCTAAATTTTATTTTTCAATGATCTTTTTATCTATATTCCCAATACGCCTTTTCCCATTTTTGTAAAAAGGACGTACTTGTCAAGTTCAAATATAATGTAAAACTGTCTGTTTAATCACAATATTTTTCATCAATTGTTATATTTTTAGACCCAAATAAAAGTTCGTTTGGCGGGATGGGGACCTTGGGTGCCTCCTGAGAGCAGGAGGTATCATTTCCCGGTCGTGCAGACAGCTACTCTAAACCCACTATGTAAGTCTCACGGTGTGGTGTCTTCAGACCTCCAATACCCTTTCCCGCCCGTGCAGCTAGCTACTCTGAACTTACTATGTGAGTCGCACTGCCTGGGGTCTTCAAACCTCCGACACCTTTGCATTAACCTACAAGGTTGATTTGTTCGAATGCCATTGTAAAGAACCTTGCTGCACTAACCGGGAATCGAAACCTGGATCTCAGAACTAGCGATAGGAGGATGGAAGAGATCACTAAGGATTAGCATTTCAGGTTTCGGAGATGTTACTTTCGATATTTTGGGTAATTCCTGTGACTGTACGAAATATGTGTACAAAAAGAAATTAAAATGTATAAATATGTTAGTCAAAAAGAAAGTGTACAACATTCTTCATATATTCGTTTTAAATTTTGCGACTAAAACGTCAAATGTGCTTCACATATTTTAGAACGTAAATTAGTGAAACAACGTTTCTAATAAATACTTAGAACTAAAGCATACCATTTTTAAGCTTTATGTGAACATGAAATTTTGGAAATAAAGTGAATCAAAGTGTTAAAAGCAACCAGTGCAAAGAAAAATAACATAACATGAAGTATAGCATTTAAGTTAATATAAAAACGATAAAAATGTGCTATTCAAATTGGATACGATTGAATGAACATATTTCCCGATTGCATCTATCACCCCCTCCCTGTTTTACTCAATTGCATACACATATATGTGCGTTCATGGAGCTAGTTTGCTACTTGTTGCACTCATAGTATCAAAGTAATATAGTTTGATCACTCAGTTACTAAAAAATACAATTTTTAAGGACATACATAGATACGTACTTCCATGCAGTATTTAATTCTTTAAAAAATACGATGTTGCAATGCAGCTACCTTACTCTTTCTCTTAAATAAACACACTACGAACGCACGTATATACATATCTTTAATTAAGCTGTTTCTTCTGCAACGACCATGGTGTCATAATTAACGCAGCTAGATCACTTACTACCTGAATTAGACATACTCAGATATATGCTTTAAGGAATTCATGAAATCTACAAAATCAGTGGTATCAGAAAGAGAGAGGGTTAAACACCCAGACCGTCAAACTCATTCGAAGACATAGACCATCCATTTGGACGGCCGGTGAAAATAAGACAGAGAGAGTGTATATAAGTGCAGTTTATGTACTTGTAGAACGCATATAATCTATTTCTGCAATAATGAGATTTCGGAGATATTTCTTTCGTATCAAATTTCAAGTATCCTGTATTTAAAATTAAAGGTTTTTTTAGACAGTTAAAAATCAGAATAATATAGCTACTAATTATTAATCCTGTCATAGACAGTAAATCTAATATTCTTTAAAAATGGGGTTATAACTATTTTTAAAGTTTTATTTTGTTTAATAATATATGGCGTGGACAATAATCATCTAAATCAAAAATTGGCTCAGTTAAGTTTTGTCCCATAGTCCTATAAGGGTGCAAAGTTTGAACCTTCTAGACCATAAAGGTATTGTGAAAAGTAGGTAAATACGTTTTAACTCAATCCTTTCTTTCGTTTGAGCCCGGGGGTGATATCAAAAATACTGCTGTGCAAGGAGGATTAAAGGAAATTAAAGATTCCACTGAAATAAAGATTCGGCAGGATTAAAGATTCGACAGGATTAAAGATTAGACAGGATTAAAGATTAGACAGTTGATGGAACTTTTTAGATTGGGGGGAATACGTTAATTTAAATTTTGTTAAGTTAAAGGTGGTTAGGTTTAGTTATGTTTATTTAAGTTTGAGGAACATTTGTTTTACATTCGCAGCTCAAACTGCTATTAATGATATAACATTATGAAATTTTGCACCACAGAAAAGAAGCATATAACACTGAGTTAATTTTGAAGTGTATGTTAAATGTTTGAAGTTTTATATCATTGTGTAAATGTGTCCAATAAGCCTTCACTCTGAACCAGTTTGCACTTGCGCAATTTTATATATCGTTACACATCAAAACCTTACGAAGAGTAATATTATAATTATGTAATGCAATGCTGTGCATTTCAGTAAATCATCTGTGCGTTAAATGTGATATTCGCATGTAGAAGCAAAATTATAGAAATGAAATAAAACTTATAAATCATAATTCCTTTGCACAATAATTTGCAATATATAAATAATAGATTCTTTGCATAATTAACATATATTTTATTTTGTTCATATTTAAACAAACTCATATCAACTTCATTCAACCACTAAAGAATTTTGGCGGTTTGCAAACAGTAAAATTTTTATACAGAACATAGAAGTGAGGATGCATCTGAAATACAAAGAAATGGCAGACATTGCAGTGAAACTAAAAAAAAGTTCGAATATTGCATGAAATCTGTCCGCTACGGGTACAATAATACAATATAATAACCCGCATTATTGAAATATTCAATTATCATATAATTAGAATTCTGAGCTTTGACCTGAGCATAATTGAAGGCATTGGATATACGTGAGAAATATTAATTTAAAGACACTCATCTGGATAGCAATATTCACAGAATATATGGAAAGGATATCGAATCACTCTCTCCTTCCCTTAAAGGTAAATTAATTTTGCATATTTCCAGAAATATTAGATGAAAATTTCCGCATTTTGGTAATTAAAAGTGTCAAACAATCAATACGTTCCTTCAAAACATAGAAATTATACTTTCGTGTAATATAAAAATTATTTAAGTTGCATAATTTAGTTTAATTTTCTTATGCTATAAAAACGGGTATAACCTATAAATTTATAGTAATTAATTAAAATGCTGTAAATTTATAATTAAGTAATAAGCTATAAATTTATAATTAATTAATAAGATATACATTTATAATTATTCAATAAGCTATAAATGTATAATTAAGAAGCTATATGTTTATAATTAATTAATAAGCTACAAATTTACAATAATTTTAAAATGTGTTTAATAAGCTATAAATTTACAATAATTTTAAAATGTGTTTAATAAGCTATAGATTTTTAATAAATAAATATTTGGCTATAAATTTATAACCTATAAATTAATAATCTCATTAAGCTTGCTTTATTTATGGGTTTTTGAGTAACATGTGCTTCATTGGTCTTCAAAATTCCAGATTATCGAATACAGCTATATATTTTCTCTTCAAGTGTCCATTTAATAGTCCTTAGTTAAATGGGAAAAAAAGTAAATGATATTATTGAGCTCACACTGTGAATTTGTTCCAGTGGTGCTATTGTTGAATGATGCAAATTTTTTCGAATCCCTTATATTTATCTGTGCCTCACAAACCTTCACATGTTAAAGAACGTAGACATTCCCTAAATGTTGCAAAATAATTAACATTTTATATATTTAAAATTGTAATATTTAAAAACTTATAAATATACCACTGATGTGATCGTGGTATAAAACTACTTCCTAAAAATAACTTTTGGGCTTGATTTTCTTATTTTGTAAGGGGACCAATAACGGAGATGGTGTTAAAAAATTGCAGTTTCTTTTATTCTAGATTTAAATAGTTCGGGATCGCCTGTTTCCAAATACGTATTAAATTAGTTAATTCCCAAAATAAAAGTTGAAACATTTTATTTTTATGTTAGAACTACATGGTACGGAATGTTATATTTGAAAAAATATATTGCACATTCGTTAATCCGCAAACTAGAAGTTGAAAAGTTCTAATTTTTTATTGTAGATTTAAATGATTCGAAATGTTTTTGTTTCGAAGATGTATCACATTAGTTCATCGCAAACTAGATGTTGGAAATTTTTGTTTATATGTGACCCTCATGGTTGCCTTCCTAAACATTGTTTTCCTTGATGTTTTCTCTTTATGTTATTCGTGTTCTTTTCATGTTCTTCAATTGTTTTTTATTGTTTATGTTTTTCTCAGCAACTACTGAGTACAACGCTTTCAAATTTGTATGATATATATATATATATTTACGCCATATATACAGGGTGTCCCAAAAAGATTGAAACGCTCTTTAATTCTTTACCTGTTGGAGATAAGTGGGCAATATAAATTGCAAAAATGTTGGAAGTAATGTAGGAAATAAGACTGCTTTAATGAAATAGTCCTCGAATTAATTATCAAAAAGTCGCACTTATAAAATTTTTATACGACCCCCTTAGATAAATTTGGTCGATCAGAATTTTTTTTTATTTTTAATGCCACAAGATCATTTAAAAAACCGCATATTTGTATCAATAAAATCAACTGAATTATGATAAAGGAAAATATCTGACTTATGCCACTTTTCCGTACCATGTGAAAGGCTGTTTCATCAGTGAAAATAGGGATCATAAATAAACTGACGATGGAAAATGCTTAGAACAGTTAAAGATTTAAAGCCAGTTTCAATTTTTTGGGACACCCTGTATATTACTTTACATTATATATATATATATATATATATATATATATATATATATATATATATATATATATATATATATATATATATAAATATATATATATATATATATATATATATATATATATATATATATATATATATAATTTTATGGTATTTTTGTGACGATCCGGTGGTCGAGCTGTCGGGGGCATGCGTTTCCGCCCGATCGCTGGATTGCCGGGGTGCGGGTTCGAATCCCGCATAGATGTTTTCATGTTGAGGACAAGTCAGACTTCCGCCCTTCGGGGAGTCTCTATAAAAGTGAAGCTGCAATTCTCCTCTCCTTCGCCATGGAATAACCTGGGGAGGGGGGGGGGGGGTGTCTTGTGGACGTGGTACGTAGGCGTTCCTTCACCATGGGGGAATTAGTGACGAACTAACGAATGATATTTATGTGATATATATATTATTAGTTAAGAATAAATTACTTCTTAAAATAAAAATGCAGACACAATTTTGATTAGAAACTATGGTATTGGGAAATTTATATATTCTTTTAAATTTTCTGAAGCAAATTTAAAATGAAATGATAAAATGTGTAAATGTATTACATTTTAAAGCTGTGAAAACATTGTACTGGTATTACTTATAGTGTCTTATAAAATCGAACATGAAACTAGCGAACTTAATATAAACTCTGCCCTTTATTTTAGGAAATTTTGTAATTACATATATATATATCTGGAATGAATATTAAGGAAATAAACTCAATGATATTTTTTTACAACACCTTGCATATTTTTTCCTGCAATTTTGTCTGGTAGTATATTAGCGATGAATGTCATCTGTTTGGCTTAATTGAGTTAGGAGCGTTTCACTTCCACGTAATATACAGCGTTTTAATGAATTTGCACAGTTCTGGGTATTTCATAGAATTGCATAAAGCACCAAAGTTATTGTTTTATAAAGATAAAGAAACAAGAAACGTGACTTTTTAGAGTTTATTAAAGGAGAGAATGCATCGGAGTGAAAATTAGAAGTATTTCCATACAGAACTGGTTTCAATTACTCTTAATCAACCGCGCGAAAACTTCGGTACTACGTAATTGCCTTCTAATTACTTACTTATTCATGCCTCGCAAAGTAAATCTTGCTCCAGGCATCGTCTGATATTTTGATAAGGCTGTTAAAGGTGACTTCAGTTCAATTCGTGCGTTGAACACGCTTAGAATTATTATTCGTCTTTGGGAAAATACCTCAGAGTATAAGCTTAGTGATATTTATTAATTATATTTCAATAGGTTCTAAGGTAATTGATACTTTTGAAACTTGGATTAAAAATAATATTTTTCTCTTTATGGTGGTTTTTTCTGAGTCCGTGTGATTCAATTCATTAGGGAATATATTCATGGGAACGTGGAATGCCTATCTCATGTTTAAGATTAATTGAACATAGATATGACATTTCAGGTTTGAAAGGGTAAATTGAACACATATATTTACATTTGGCAAATATTGAAGCATGTTGAATATATTATTTTATTTGATTCAGTTTTTATTATGTATTTAACATTAATTTGAAACGTTTGATTTTGTTTCGCAGTTACATATATCGTAAATCTTCGTTATATTAAACTGCTTAAATGTATCCTGGTCCCGCATCAATCAAATTTATGTTACAGTATTCACACATATAAGCAGTAAAGGGCATAATATGATGAATGTATAATTACTAATATTAGTTCTAAACGAGTAAAAAATGAAAGAACCCAAAACGACCACATTAAAATAATAGCAGATCTGATATCTGAAGTAACGTTTACTTTGCGTAAGTAGTCTGTATGTAATAATGCCGTATAGAAGTTTTCACATGGTTGATTAAGAATAATTGTCAGTAACTCTATATGGAAAAACAATAAGTTACTCTTCCACTACGCTGGTTAACTACACGCTAACTATTACGCTTTGCTGAGTAGAAAAATAGCGTATCTAATGTATTTACGTAAAACAACAAATTCGTTGTTAATAATATGTCGAAGATATACTAATAACCCATAGAGTATAATAGTATTACTGGAGTACACACTGTAAAAATATACACTCGACTGAATCCAATTTGTTAGTAGAATAAAGACATTATTTCTGATATATTGTTAGATTTCGAATCCCATGTGTCGGCCTATCACTGGGAGTTGCCAGACTGGAATAAATTAGATAAATTTTGTTTTTTACTGAACAAACACCCGAGGACAACTTTAATCGAGACCTACGGTTTAATCATGTATCTACCTTTTCTTCTCTGTGGTAATAATGAAATGATCTTTATAGATTTATTCGGATAGAGGGTAATCGTTTCCATGATAATTACAAATACTTTCTTAACTTAGCCGATTGTTGAGGTACAAATGTGGCTATATTTTTAATCTAAGTTAACACGGCAAGGGATGATGGAAAATTCTGTTAAGCAGGGAACCTGAGGAAACCCGAAGTCTGAGTTATACAAAGTAAAATGTATTTAAAAACAAAACGTACTATCTCAAGTTAAATCGGAATTGTGGATTAGAGAATTAAAGTACATTCGATTCCATTACTAGACTACACTCATGTCCGAAAGTTAAGCATAATTCGTAAAATGTGAAAAAAATCGGAGTTAATATGGATACAATGGTTCACAATCAATTGTGGAGAATTGTGAGACGAAAGTAAATCATTGTGCCCATGCAGAACAGTTCAATCGGCGTTTACATGCGCAAAGCACCGGCGCACGTTGGAACGAATATAAAACGGCGTCGAGCAGCATAGTCAGTGGAGGCAGAACTTCGCAATTGCTGTGGTACGGAGCGATGTTAACAATCAAAAAGTACGAAATATGTCACAAAGATGCCAACTGGACGTGTTTTGAAGGTACGAATTATTGGAATGCTGGAATCCGGTCGATTCCAAACCGAAGCGCCTCGAATTCTGAATGTACCTCTGTGTCTGATCTCCATACTGTTGCAGAGGTTCCGAACGACTGGAGATGTTACTCGATGGCCAGTACCAGGTTGGGCAAGAGTAACAACCGTTCCGCAAGACCGATATTTGGTGATAACTGCGCGACGTCAGAGGAGCCGTTCTGCCAGATAACTGGGTTCAGTCCTGACAGCCGCCACAGGTTTCACTGTCTCGAGACAAACTGTGCACATGAGACTCGGACACGTTGGTGCCTATGCCAGACGACCAGCAGTTTCCATTCCTTTGAACAGAAACTTGAGAGTTTGCATTGGAGTTTGGAACATCGGTAGTGGGGTGGATAACAGTGGGGCAATGTCGTGTTCAGTGACGAGTCCAGGTTCAGCCTGCAAACTGATTCTCGTCATATCATGGTCTGAAGAGAACGTGGGACGCGTTTTCACCCGGGAAACATCGTGTAAAGACATCGTTTTCCGCTTAGGGGAATCATGGTCTTTACAGGCACCTTGATGGAATGGCCGCACAGACTTGCACATATTTGACACGGGGTCGGTTAGCGGTCAAAGATGCATAGACGAAGTCCTCGAGCCTACGTTTCGATTGTTTTGAGGTACTGTTGGTCCTGATTTCAATTCAGGGATTATAACTCGCCTCCTCACCGTATTGGTCTTGGTCGACGACTTCCTTCAAACAGAAGATATCCAGCACATGCCGTGACCTGCCAAGTCTTATCTGAATCCAATAGAGCATGTGTGGGATAAGCTCCGGAGACATCTTACAGCCCTTCGCTATCCACCAAGCTCCGTTCCTGGATTGAAAACTGCTCTCCGTGAGGCTTAGAACTGTTTGAGCCGACAACTCATCCAAACCCTCATCGAAAGTATGGGAAATCATTGTGGAGCATGTGTGAGAACCCGAGCTTCCCACACACCGTATTAAACTGCAGCATCACATTGTTTTAATCATTCTGTTTCACTGAGGTTGACACTCGCATTGTGACCCTTTTTCTTTCAACCCTTTTCTTTGGATAATAAAATTTATTATTATCCTCGTTGTGCATTGTTTTCTTCTATAACCTCTCTTTCTTACAACCGCATACCGCGTTGTCTTCTATTGCGATGTAGATTTACTGAAATTTTTACATAAACAGAAACTTTCCTTAACTTTTGGACATGAATGTATATGTATATTATGGAAGCAAGTCATACACATAGGATTCGATTCCTGCATTATACATCTGAAAGTCATGTAGTAAATCTTGTAGTCCTCGTAAAACATATAGTACCCGACATAGAAAATGCAACACCATGAAACTTTAACCGTATAATTATGGAAATTGCGAGACAAACGCAGATAGCCGACGTATGCAAATGATTTGAAATGCAAGTAGATCACGTGGTCAGAGAGCGAGATAAAACAGGTGGAAAAGACAGATGAGCCAATAAAGTTGTCACTGTGTATCGTCTGCGGAAACCACTTTTCCGAGCTGATTTTTGCTTCAGAAGACACGCGTTGTTGAAGAGATGCCTGGCCGATGAAGCCGAATTCCATTTCAGTATTTGGACTTTCATGCGAGAGGATTTATTTTGGGCCTACTGGATGGTCGTACCGACGTATAGCTTCTGAAACACGAGTAGGAGCATCCACTCTGTAAAATATTTGGAGAAGATGGACTGAAGACGGGCATTTGAGTCGTTTCAGTGGTACAGGTCCATCCAGGCGTACATCAGCACGCGTTGATCGACTCATTCGGAGACATGCTGTGGCGATCAGACAATCGACGGCTGTCGGCATTCTGCAGAATTTTCATAGTGCATTGGATGTTTCAAAATAAACGAGAACAGTTTCTATTAATGGCCAAAATTGATTTTCACTCACACCGTTCTTTGTGAAGACTGCCACTGACGACAAAACACTGACGAGAGCGATTGCAATGGTGTCGTCCCGAGCTTCTTTGCGACTGAATGGGACAGGGTTAGTGTTCAACGACGAGTCTCGGTTCTGTTTGTCGAATGTCAGGACCGTCTGAAAGTCTGGAGTCCACGCGGAAACAAAACCAGTCCTGCTGCGACGGTTGAACGACATACTACTCGACAACACGGCTTAATGGTTTGGGGTACTATTGGCTTGGATAGCCGGTCACCTTTGGTTCATATCAGAGGTACAATGACGGCATGGCTATATATGGATGGCCCTAATTTGTACGGCCCTAATTTCAGTGGTTGCAAAATTTTGTTTTTCAGCAAGATAACTCACGAATACACACGACAACCATCAGCAGACAAACCTTGCAAGGAATCTAGGTGTTTCTATGGACTCCGCTGTCTTCAGATCTCTCATATATCAAGCATGTATGGGACGTGGTTTGCAATCGTTTGATGTGATTTGCCACCGTCCATACGCTTATTGTATCTGTTCTACGTAGAGTTTCTGTTTGCATTGCTGTAAGAGATGGTCCAACTTCTTACTGATTACCCTATCTATGCCATTACTGGATTGTATTAATTTTTCTGGAATTAACATCAGTTATTTATGTATGCCATCTCTGTCTGTGTATCCTTTACCATCACACTCTATTCGCTCTTTCATGGTATTGCATTTTTTTACCAGATAGTGTATTTTTATAACATCTTTCTCTAGTTCTTGCCAATAAGTATATTTCTTCTTCGTAAATACAATCTTATAAATTAAACTTCTGGCGAAATGTAGTTCACCACGGATAAGTCAGTAAAAATAAAGAAAACCTACATTCACAATATTGTTTTGTGCAATCGAACAGCATATTGATTTTGAAACATGATATTGCACAATAATATAGTATATAATTTAAGTCTGTTAAAGAGGTATTATCGTCCAAAGTTTACTATTATCACAGAGTAATTTTATTCAATACCAATTACCAATGCAAATTTATCAAATACCAATTTTACAACAAGAGAAAGCACTTTGTTTATCAATCGTAATAATGAATTAATTCAATGTAAACTATCCGTGTGGTATTCCTTAACTTGAATTAAAGAAAACTCCGTCAATTTTAATTTCGTTGGAAAAGCATAATGACATAAAATAGAAAAATATTAGCATGTTCTCGCATACCTTTGCTAAAAAAATGTTGATAATACAATGTTAGAACTTTGACTGAAATTCCCGATTGACTATTCGAGTACGTACAAGACATCGAATTTATAAAGCACAGGTTAAAACAATTGTTCTGAATAATTATCACTACAACCGAACTTTAGAAAAAACGCATTGCCCCACCTTCTCATACACAATGGCAAGCGAAATCACCAATTTCTTATGATAAAGTCTAAATTGCGAAATTTACTCATAAATTTCCAACGTTTATATCTCCATATCCAAGATTATGAAAGTGAAATTTTAAAAGGATTTTATACTCATTGCGATCTCACCTATTGAACTTTTATTGTGAGGCACCCTGTACAAGACATTTGTAATGAAAGAAAATGACTACAGCATAGATTGCAGGAACGTTTTTAAATCAGAAAGTATATGATAAATAAAATATCAAATATAAATTATTAATATTTTATTGCTAAAAATGCATGCAAGAATGTAAATAATAAATAAATTACAAAATTGTAATTAAAAAGAGGAATTTTAATAATGTAAGTGGGAAAGAAAATGCAAGAACAATTCAAAGTACTTTCTGCGAGTAAATAAATAAAATACAAGAACGATTTAAAGCAGTTTCTATGTGTAATTAAAAGAATTAAAGATACGAACATTGTATTTCTATATTTTTCTGGTTAGTTAAATATAGAAGCTTAATGGATTGTATAAAATCTGATATAAAATGCAAAATATATGATATTGCTATTTCGTAATGTAAACTGATTATGTTTTCTGAATATTATAATCGGCGTGAAATGATTTACACTTGAGATAAAGCACATAATTTCGTTGACAGTAATCCTACATTTTATTGTCTTTGAAACACAAAATTGCTAATGAATTCACGTGTAATGTAATCTAGCAATTTAAAATTTAAAATTCAAATAACATCGTTTTAAACAGTATAGAATAAAAAATTAAATGTATCGACCAGTTTGGAAGTAAAAAACAGTCTTCTTCGTTAGGACACACAAAATTTGCAACCTTTATCAGAGAAAGATAAGCGACTGATGGAGGAATAGCAAACGGGGCGGGGGCAAGGACAGAGCATTGTCAACAGCGAGAGAATAAATGCTGGCTAAAAAACCCAGAAGGTAGGAATCAGAGGAGGGACATAATGAATGAAGGGTAAAATGCCAAAGTGGAATATGACCGTCCAACAAAGGATTCAAATCATTTGTTTACAAAATCTCAATTCAATTGCAAAGCAGGAAAAGGATTAATCTTATCGAAATAAGTATACCGAAATGACATGAACTATGTGTTCCTTAATACGAAATTTAAGAGGACGTTTAGTTTGACCACATAACCAAGACCGCATTCGATCAATGGGGTATGGCACGATTTGTTGGAGTGTTTATCATATTTCTTGCGAATTTCGTCTTAACTATGTTGGTCTCATTAATATAGTTCTTTAACCTTTTGCTTACGTGTGGGACAGCATCCATCCCAATCGAAGAACCTTTCAAAAAGGCAGGTATTTGACATACCCTATTCCAAACATTTCGGGATAGGGTTGTTTGGGATAGGGTATGTCATATTGTTTGGGATAGGGTATGTCAAATACCTGTCTTTTTGAGAGGTTTTTCGTTTGGGATGGATGCTGTCCCACCCGTAAGCAAAAGGTTGATGTATTAAGGAACTCATGAGCCATGCTTCTAAACAAGAAGTTTCAATCATGTTTTTAATCATGTTTTTAATTTTTCTAAAGCTAAGATCGTTTGTAGTCCTAATTCTATTTTTAAAATTGATTTTCTAATTAGTTTCTCTATTGTTTTTCAGCCAAAATCTCTTATAAATTATAATTATCCTTTCTTCTCTCCTGGTTAGAAATCCCAGTTTTAATGTCTGGATATCGTTTGCTTCCTTCTTATTTCTATAAATTTCGTTCTTTTCCTGGCATTTTAATTTGTGTTTTAGGAATAAGAGATTTGAATCTTTTATGGGATACTCATTTACCTTTTCAGTATTTTACAGTTATGTCCTATGGTTCCTATTTCCTGGGTTTAAACCCCATTTTTCTTCCCTCGCTGTTGAAAAACACTTCTTGTCTGATTCTGCCACGTTAGTTTTTGCATTAGTCGTATATTTTTCTCTAAAGAATGATGGTTGCACTTCATGTGTGCCCTAAAGAAGAAGGATATTTCTACCTTCAAATGTCGAAACTTTTAATGTTTATATTATATGCTGCTGGTAACAAAGTTATTCACATTTAGCAAGAGTTTCAGCTAAACTTAAATTAAAATCAAGGAATTTTAATAGTTAAGTTAATGTATATATCATGTGGACTATAATGTGTTCCAAGTTGTACTTCACTTTCTTATTTCACCAACTGTTATAATGTAATTACTCGGAAATATTTTAAAATTTTAATAATTATTTTAGCCTATTTTCTCTCACTTTTTTGTAGCGGCTTACAACCTTATCTAAATATCAGACATGCCTAAGGAAAAATTGACGTTTTGACGCATAGATAAGTACATAATTAAAAGGTAACTATGTTATATAAAGGTTTTTACGCGATTGATTAAGCGTTATTGAAACCTATGCTGTAAGGAAGAGCTTCTAATTTATCTCCGATGTATTCTTAGCGACAAACTCCAAAAGTCACGTTTCTTGTTTGTTTATCCTAATAAAATAATTTTAGTATTTTACATAATGTGACGTACAAGTGTTAAATATGTTAACGTAATATTGCTACCAATGATTGAAATGTGTTTCTTTTTGTTAACTATAAATAACTAATTATTTATGTTAACTATAAGATGTATGCTGTAAAGACACATGTACATATTCCAATTGTTATAATTGAATCGCTTATTTGTAGCTCAATGTTGGCGACAAATTTGGCGACAATGATGAAAATTAAGACAAAATATCACCAATATAATGAGTTTGGGTAAATTTCGGAATATTCGAGAACATAGGTGATTGGACTAGAATTTTCTGAGTTAATTAGATTTTTGAGATCTTTTCGTAGAGGGTGTATAATGACTGTATTTTCTCATAGAGTAATAATAACATGATACTTGTTAAAGAGAACTGTGAATACCTCAGTTTTTGTCAGTGGATCATTTAATTACTATTTTATTGCATCTGGTGGTTGTTTTATGAATTTTTTGATAGCTATAGAGTTCTTAACTGCATATTGCTCCTGTTTAAGCACATTACTGCCTTCGAATAAATAGTTAGTTATCCAGAGTTCCAGACACATTTTTCTATCCTGAGAGAGCCCTACGGAATACATTGGATATTAACTAGCATCAACATGTTACATAAAGTTGAAATGCACACATTGCTTTAGCACGATCATATGTTATTCATTTCAAAATTAAAAATGCTAATTTACAGTGATAGGGAGAAACTTGCAAGGATTTCTAATTAAATATTGTGTTTATAAAAAACGCAATTATAACCAGGTTAAAGTAAATAAAGTATTGTGTAGCAAAAATATGTAAAACAGTTAAAACAAAGACAAGATAATTCTAAAGTAGAATAAATTATTTGAAGATTTCATATGACAGAGAAGGGGTAAAAAAATACCGCATGTCCGATGGTATCACAATGAATGTGTAAGAGATCACAATGAATGTGCAACATGATTGAACCATGAAAACTCTCATCCATTTTTCGGGTTTCGAATTCAATATCCACTTAAATGAAAATGGCCAAAGCCTTAGTCTAAATAAGTTATATTTAAAATTGGGCACAGATTTGCAATGGAAATACCATTGTATATCATTTTGACCTTATAGGCAGACATTTTGAATAGCATTTCAAAATTATGCTTATAAACCATTTATCAGAGCATATCCTTGCTTGTATGACGTTGTATCCAACGTTGTATGCTTGACGTTGTATGCAACGTCATGTCATGGGAAAGAAACTGATTCATTATATATAATTAAAAGAATTTAGAGTTTTGTCAACTGTGTCTGGAGTTTAAAATAATGTTCTGTACTTTAGCTGTTAGGAAAAATATAATATATAATGAACTATCAGAAAAATGCTAATATTATTACTTTATAGTGTTTTTAATCTCATTTCTAATCTTTTCGTTTGGCCTGTGTTTTGCTAACGGCATTAAATACCGTGAAACAATGATTACAGATATGTTGAAGAAGATGAATTTGGTAAAATAATATTTCTAAATTAAACTTGTTTTACTATCAAGATGGCAGATATAAAGATAAATAATAGAATAGAACGACAGTGAATATATTTCATAACTTTATATACATAAAATAAATAAACTATATTTAGTGGAAATCCATTACTTATTCTTTATATAAAAGAATTTATCTAAAAATGCTGAAATATGCGACATACTCAACTGAGAAAAAAAAATAGCCCTGAAAATATTCTAATGGAATAAGAATGTCACAGGAATTACATGAATGAAACGACCCAATTAGAAAAACTCTTATAAAAATTATGACTTAAATAGAATTAAAAAAATAGTTTAATACAATAATTACTCAAAATTTGAAAATAAAATGCAGCCTTCTAAAAAATTTAGACAATAAAACAAAACCAGAAGTTAGTGAATAAAATCAAGTACAGTAAAATACGGTTAGTTGGATTAATGAAGTTGGGCAGAACTGATTTATGCATGTGTTATAATCTCAACACAACCATCTGAATATAATAAGGATTCAATGAAGTTCAGGTACACCAGGTCTTAATATGTGAAATCACGATCGTGCATAAGGCAGAAGATGCTTAATTTGAATACCAAGTTGGTCGCGCATATATGTATTCAAATTTGCAGTTAGTTCACATTAATTTTCGAATACATCTTCTACATCAGCAGACGGTATATTATAAATCTAAGTAAGGGCAATATGTTGACAGAATACATAATCATAGATCCTCTTCTATGTTGATTGCGGATAGCTATTATGCATTTTAAAGTCAACATATAAATTTTATAAGTACTGAAAGTTCAACATTTCATGTTTTTGATGAAATATAGACTATAACGTTGCACATAATCAATAATTAACTAATTACAAGACAAAATTCAGAGAAAATATAATTAGGTATGTAGAAGTGCGTTTCGAAATTGCATTGACTTCCGACTTCAATGCGAGCAATCCTGGATCTTAAAGCTCAAATAAACTATTTACTCTGCAAGTCAAATCAAAACTAACTAAACGACAAAGCCCATGTAGCTAACACTTATAAGATAGTATCAAATGATTTGAGCAGGAGGCGCCTTTAGCTCAACGCTATGATGCTGGCGTACTACGATTTTGCTTTGGGTTCAATCTCCGGCAGAATCAGGTTGATAATTTCACATTCTCGCCACATTGGTGAACTTAAAAGAGCACGAACCATCGTTTGTTTTATTATTCCCTATTATTTAGTTTTCTAAAAATTGAAAGTGTTTGAAAAATATATTTTCAGTATTCCCATTAAGATGGGGCCAAATAGCAGTCGGACAGAGGATTCAAATTCAGCATCACTGTCTTCATCGGTTATGTGATTGGTAACACAATTTCCTCACCGCTCCTTATCACGATCTCTTGACCGCTTCTGACTTATAACTCGCACGCCTCATCAACAATCCCGAAACATCTTTGTTCGGTAATCAATAACTATTTAGGAAGGGGGTAGTGTAGTTAACGATCATAAGGTAAAAAAACGCATTGAATAAGAGATGTTTTTATTTCAACGCTATGATGCTGGCCTACCGTGCTGCACATGTTACCTTGGAAAGACACGAGTCATCATTCGCTCTATTATTTCATATTACCAGCTTTCTAAAAATTATATAAGCATGTAAAGATTCTATTTCTGTACTCTGATTGAGATGGCGCCAAACGACAGTTGAACGTTCAAAATCTACAGCAATTCCTTCATCGGTCACGTGATTAGCAACACAATTCCCACAGCGCTGCAAATCACGTCCTTATGACTGTTCTTGAATTGTAATTCGCACACCTAATATACAACCCCGAAATAGCTGTGTTCGGTAATCGAGAAATCATTGGGAAGAGGGTACTGTAGCTAACGATCATAAAGCAATATCAATTGCCTTGCGCTGGAGACATATTTCGCTTAACACTATGATGCTTTCTTTCTTTCGACCCAGGCCGTCCGACCTACACGGAGGTGTCGAAAACCCAGACCACCGGACTCGCCCTAGGGCACGGGTAGCAATTTGAGTGGCCGAACACGGAGGTGTGAGATATCTGTTTAGTTATATGGCCTATATAGTGAGATGCCCTGTATTGTGAGATATCTGAGTGGACTACACGGAGGTGTTGAAGACCCAGACCACACGACTAACCCTGAGGAATATAGCTGCTTAATGTGTGACCGGCTACACGGAGGTGGGAGATATCTGTTTAGATGGCCTGTACAGAGCCACAAAATTTAGGCCAGATGCAAGTAGGGGTGATATCCACAGGGACCGCATCTTTTCTCCTTCACCACCAACCCCTGGGAAGGACTTTCAGATTTACATATATTACGTACCCGCACTCTGCTTAAACACGGGGACAGTTTGGACAGTGTCGGAGATTACACTCGGATCATGTGAATGCAATCCCCTTGCTCAAACCACTGATCCGATCAAATGTTATGATGCTGGCCTACCTTACTTTTGTCCCGGGATAAAAGCTCAGTACTGCCAAGTTGGTGATTTCACATTCTAAATACACCCAATATAGCAACGCCATAGATAGTGTGACGACAAGAAAGACAGACGAAGAAAAAATAGAAAATTAAGGAATATCGAACTTCAGAAGTAAACAAGGGAAAGTAAATAAAATGTAAAGTAAATTAACCAACCGTATCGAACAGAAAAAGGGTGAAACTGAAAGTCAAAAATTAGACATGGTTATGCCACCACAGAAATATAAAGTATCATTGACAAATAATTAACCAAATAGATATAATTTTTACTAATATTTAAAGCCTCAAAGAAATCGAAATATAATGAACACTTCTGTATAATACAGGAATAAGAAAAATTAAACCAACCATCCAGAAAATGAAGATTTTTTAATTTCCTGTTTTTTGACTCTTTCTTTCTTTCAAGTGATTTCTTTCAAGTTGTTTCAAGTGATATGTCAAAGCACATTTGACCAACCTTCTTACATAATAAAGGCAAATGGATGTATGCGCGTGTGTGTGTACACGCGCACGCAATCTGTAGCGGGAAATCTAAGCGGCCTATGAGCATGAAATTTAGTACACGTATACTTAAGGATACGAATAGGTGCACTTGGCTGTTATTTTTTAATTTGAATAAGTTGTTTTCGTACTTTATGTTTTCCCCTGATTTATGTCGATATTTACACATATTGATCCTTAGTGAGCTAAAATATTATCACAGAGTTTCCATCCTGACACCATCGGAAAGATCAAACCTTCTTTTTAAAGAAAATTTGAATGAAGTCCATACGATAAATAAACACATTTTAATAAATACAAAAATACATGTGCTTTTCGTGCGTTTTAAGCATCTCCGATTCTTATATTAAGGAATTTATGGGCCATCCAACGTTCATTTTTTCAGCAGCTATTTAAAATATCACAGGCCACTCCAGAAAAGAGTAATTTCATAAACCCATCAGCTGTATAATTATATTTTTTAACTTAACGATGTCTTCACATTTTGCAGTCTTCGTAGCCGGTTGCTTCTGAGTTAAGGACCCTTTGCGTTTTGACAGCACTTTTAACCGAAGTTTTCTAACTTTGTGAATTTACAAGATTTTGACCAGATATTTTAAATTTTGTTTTATAGTTATGAGTTTTGTGCTAAAATTTGACTGAATTTAGATGAAAATTCGCTTAAGATAGCAATAATTTTCAGGTTTAAAGGAACTTTTTTGCGATTTTTCTTTGTCACAAGAATTTAGTTTAAAAAAGAGGAATTGGAAGTTGAGTGCAGTTATCTGCATCTGTATTATTAAGGTAGCGAGAGGTTATTTATTGAAAAACTGAAAATGACGCTGCTTACAGAAGATATGACAAATATAAATTGGTCCAATAGTGCTGAGATTGTTGAAATAAAGATTTATATTGTGTCTGTCGGTATCTTTTAAAATAGAACAGATAGTCTGCGCAAGTGACAGATTCCAGTTCATGATTTGGAGGAGGGGTTTGTTGGCCGTTTTGCCGATGTTCGGTTCGTAAGATAAGATTGGGAGTTTCAATAGGTTGAAAAATAATGGAATTTATAGATTAGTTCAGGCAATTAAATGTTGTCCAAGGCCTTCTGGATATCCAGACAAATAATGTGAGTGACATTATTGTGGCAGTGAGTATCGTGAATGAGTTTTGAGATTTGCAATAGTTGGTGTTGAACAAACTGCTTTCTCTTACACAGAAACTGTTCGGGAATAAAGATACCTTCGGAAGTCACGTAAGTCATCCATACGGATTAGAAGTCGTACTAAAAATGTTAAAGAAAATATAAAGAGATAGGACGGAAATTTGCGGAGTCAGACAGATTCAGGCCATCCCAAGGAATAGGGGCCACAATGGCCGTAATTCGTCTTGTTTCGGCTAAAGTGATTAGTGCTATTTCGGCCTGTATCTGGGATATTTTCTACTTTTTGGCTGGTAGTTTTCAAGCAAAGCGGCCTAAAGATCATGGTGATTTAAAGTATTGCTACTTTTACAGTACTTTAAAAATATGCATACGTTGTATATATATATATATATATATATATATATATATATATATATATATATATATATATATATATATATATATATATATATACATATATATATATATATGTATATATATATATATATATATATATATATATATACAGGGTATCCCAAAAACATTGACCGCGGCATTTATTTCATAAATATTGATCTTAGAAAAAAATGATAAATTAAAGTTGCGTAAAAAAAGATACATAATTTTATG
This sequence comes from Amaurobius ferox, assembly GCA_951213105.1. NCBI lineage: Eukaryota > Metazoa > Arthropoda > Arachnida > Araneae > Amaurobiidae > Amaurobius > Amaurobius ferox. The sequence continues at coordinate 127,398,276 of OX578148.1, forward strand.
AAATCGTTTAAAATTTTCAAGGGAAATAAATATTAAGAAATACAAAATTTAAATTCTTATACAGCCCCTGTACGAAAAACATTTCCAATAATGAGTAAAATGCGCCCCATACACTAACAAGGTGAAGTACAAATTTGAGCATTTTATCATAAAAAGTTCCAGAGATATGAAAAGACAAAAATGCTGACAAACTACTTTTCGATGCATCGACATGGGTTCTCAGGAGGGAAAAATTATGTCGACAGATTGCGTTTCAGGGGTCATACACAAATTACGGTACTAAACAATGATTACATAAATAAATAATAATTTTGCTATTTATTGGTACAAAAGTATCTACACTGTGTAGAAATAATAACTTTACACAAAGATTACAAAGCTTGTTCAAAAAGTTTTCCATCCATGCTAAAGATATATTAAAGATAAAAGCCAGATATTATTTTCCTATGATGCATTTCTGCGTTGCGTCATTTGCACTCTTGCTGAAAACATTTACATTTTAATTTGTGATTAATCCCTCACAAATTTTGTTTAAACATATATCTGAATATTTTTATGATAAAATGCTGAAATTTTGTACATCACCTTATTAGTATATGGAGCACATTTTACTCATTGGAAATATTTTTGTTCGGAAACCGTATAAAATTTATATTTTGTATTTCTTCAAATTTAATCCCCTGAAACTTTTATCGATTTCATAAAATTCTGTATCTTTTTACGCAACTTTGTAATTTATTTAATATATGTCTAAGATCAATATTTAAGGAATAAAATCCGAGGTCGATATTTTTGGGATACCCTGTATAATGTAATTTTTAATTATATTGTGCACTGAGTGGCTTACAACTGTTGGAAATAGTATTGATGTAAGCATATTAAATTCTACAGTATGTCCAATGACTTATGGGTTTTACACTCAGGGCTAATCTCTGATGGAGAGTTAAAATAAGTTTCACCAAATGACATAACTGAATGCCATATTTTTTAAAACAGTATTTTTCCAACTATTTTAAAATATTTAAATGCTTGTAACATTCAAATTTCTACTACAAAACTTCTACTATAAAATGTTTACTATAAAATTTATTTTAGTAGATTTTCGAAATATATCATGGAGAAATAACTGGTAAGGAGCTATACAATATTTATCTAATAACATCACCTGCAGTACATATATATTCTGCAGTAACATATATATACATATCCTGCATAATATTCATATCCTGCTAACATACATATCCTGCAGTATATATAATATCCTAGTAACATCACCTGTAGTACGTATATATATATATATATATATATATATATATATATATATATATATATATATATTATCTTGCATGTTATTTAATTGCTATTCATTTTAAAAATCTTTTATTATGCATATAGTTAATTTTCTGTGTTTTCTAAGTCTAATGACTGCACTGCATTCAAAATATTGTACACACAAATACTTTAGATAATATGTAATAAATATTAATATCAAATCCCAATATAGTATATAAAGTAATGTATATTGATCACCTTATTAGTATATGGAGCACATTTTACTCATTGGAAATATTTTTGTTCGGAAACCGTATAAAATTTATATTTTGTATTTCTTCAAATTTAATCCCCTGAAACTTTTATCGATTTCATAAAATTCTGTATCTTTTTACGCAACTTTGTAATTTATTTAATATATGTCTAAGATCAATATTTAAGGAATAAAATCCGAGGTCGATGTTTTTGGGATACCCTGTATAATGTAATTTTTAATTATATTGTGCACTGAGTGGCTTACAACTGTTGGAAATAGTATTGATGTAAGCATATTAAATTCTACAGTATGTCCAATGACTTATGGGTTATACACTCAGGGCTAATCTCTGATGGAGAGTTAAAATAAGTTTCACCAAATGACATAACTGAATGCCATATTTTTAAAACAGTATTTTTCCAACTATTTTAAAATATTTAAATGCTTGTAACATTCAAATTTCTACTACAAAACTTCTACTATAAAATGTTTACTATAAAATTTATTTTAGTAGATTTTCGAAATATATCATGGAGAAATAACTGGTAAGGAGCTATACAATATTTATCTAATAACATCACCTGCAGTACATATATATTCTGCAGTAACATATATATACATATCCTGCATAATATTCATATCCTGCTAACATACATATCCCGCAGTATATATAATATCCTAGTAACATCACCTGTAGTACGTATATATATATATATATATATATATATATATATATATTATCTTGCATGTTATTTAATTGCTATTCATTTTAAAAATCTTTTATTATGCATATAGTTAATTTTCTGTGTTTTCTAAGTCTAATGACTGCACTGCATTCAAAATATTGTACACACAAATACTTTAGATAATATGTAATAAATATTAATATCAAATCCTAATATAGTATATAAAGTAATGTATATTGATATTAAGTCCATTTCCTGAACATATATTGAATCAGAGTTCCCCTTAACGTCAGTTTCCAAAGTCATGTAATTTGGGATATTGCGAGTACAATTTGCATGCGGAGGAATTCGGCATTTAATAGAAGTCGGAATGCGATCTGAATTCCAAGTGCGACTGAACTAGGCTGATTTAGATTAAGATGTAATAAGGTTGCAGGACTCATTTTCTCAATGTATTACAATACGACGCTGTGAAGCTATAAGGGCTATTCATTCCAGTATATTTGAGGTTGGAATAATGTATCAAACGATACGGTTAAATATTATTGTATACTAAAAATAGTGATCCATAATTATTATATCTTAAATAATATTACTGTGGTGAAAGTATAAGAAAGAGAGAGTTTTCGCCTTTATACATAATTAAATATTTGGGTTGACTTAAATTATCATTCTTAAATGGCTCGTAAATCATATAGCCGCACATTGCATCATTATGGCATTAACTGACCATATTTTCATTGTGCGAGTTCCTAAAACTTCCTCATAGGTCGATTCTTTAACCAATCTGCATGGTTTCAGCTGTAGCTTCCAGTAGATTTTCTGACACAACCACAACTGCAATTTAAGTACGTTTATTTATTGCTTTCAGGATCTCCCGAGCCAGGGCTGTCGTAAACTGGTGTCTATGAGTCTGTGCTTTTGTCTGGCTTTGTAAATACCATCACTCTTTGTACATTAACACTGCCGAAATGTGTCCTGGTCTTACAATTACAAATAAATTCGTAAATATTTGTATAATTTCAAGTAATTGAAATTGGGTCCCCATATTGTAAAGCATTTAAGCCTTAACTAGCATGTAATCTTTTCAAAAACACAGACTCTAACACTTTTAAATATCAATGTGAAATATTTTTCATTAATAAATTTAATTGTGTTAAACAATGTATGATGTGTAGCATCGGAAATTGTCGTCTTATTGAAAATTGATTCAGTTAGATGAAACTTGGTTCTAATCCGAGGTAATTGCTATAAGTATAGTAGAAAGTTTCAGTCTTCACCGGGATGCAAGGTGAAAAGTGAAAAGTTTCAGTTGCAAAATTTCGTTCTTAAGGTCACTGGAGGTTTAAAAATCTGGTAAGATTCTTCAACTCCTTATTTTGTCCACCTCCTGTGAAGAAATCGAAAATCCCTCTCCGTTATATTCTGTTGATACTACTGGAGTGTGAAGCTTATTGTAGGTCACCAAGATTTATGGAGGGCTTATAAATACTTTTTGATTCGATATTTTGCGAGATTACATTACGGCTGCGTTGAGTTTTGCTCCGTAGTTGATATTGTGAGACCAGAAATAGATCTCACATTAAGTGTTGTGTTATGGTGAGACAGTTTTATACTAGTTATTTATTGTGGCCAAAACGGCAAACAATACTGCCAGTCTGGATGGCACCGGGTTTTACAACCCATGAACCTAAAGGTCAGGAAACCATAAATTTAGGGGTGCCATGACGGAGGGGGCCGAGCTGGTCCGTACGAGGATGTGGAATGGTTTCATTGGTTAAAGGATTAACCAATGGAGAAAGTACTTGTTACGTCACATTCAATGCTTCAAATGAAAGCAAGGGGGAAAATAACGCCCCCGAGAATGAGGAGAGCCACAGCCGGTGACCTAAGAATCATATAGAGATACTAACATGACTTGAAACAGATAACTTCGAGAGGATGACTTGAATGGGTGAATACAGATATGTGGAGTGTTCCGTAGATGTTCCAAACTGATGGCCAGACCTATTAATGTGTAAGTGCCATCAGAATACGAGAAGGAGTCACATACCGCGAGTTATGGCGAATAGGAATGACTGATGCCAGCATATTGATATATAATCATAGTCCAAGACAGCCTTGAAAGTATGTGTTCATCAATAATCAAAGGTCATAGACACATTTTAAATAGTTTTATTCATACTGGTCTCACATGTTCCTATCGCCGAAATAATATAATTAATTTTATATTGAATTTAATAAGTATTGATGTTGTTAATGAATGAATTAAAGTTTAAATGGAGTAATCAATTTAGTAACATATTAAATAATAATTCCTTTACAGGACTCACGCAAAGGTTAAATAATTGGAGGGTTATTGAAAACACAACGCAAAACAACGTAATGATAAATAATGTTAACCATTAATTTAAGTTCAATTACTTCCTTTCGGTTGCCACAGATATCATAAGTGTACAGCCTTCTGGTCAGACTGGAGAATCATTAAGAATATACCCCATATTCTCTACTCTGAGGAGGGGATAAATATACGGCTCCCTTAAGTTCTATTCCATGGGTGACCCAATAATTGTTCACTTCCTTCAAGCTCATTGAAAAGCCCCTGGAAGGTCAGGCAATACTTTTCAGACACCCCTTTATTTTCCGGCCCGCGAGGGATAATCGAACACCTATATATAGAACGCTTATCTGAAAATAAATATGTATATTTTCTAGGTTTTCACATATTATTTCATATAGAGTCCTATTTATTCAAGAACCGTTTGTTTGAGGTTCTGTATTATCCCATGTAGCTCTTTTTCATGGACTCATCACTTTCTCTGTCCACTGTGAGTAAGTCAGAACATCAACTCACCTAAAGACCTTATTTTTTCAGTGACTAGTGTACTCCTACATACTACGCTTCCTACATACTACGCGTCGCCAACGCCGTAACTCGCTTTGCGAGTCGGGAAGCTTCGCATCCACTATGTGGCGCCTGCTGAGCTCGCTTGATGGAGTCAAAATGTAAGTTTCAAGTCAAAATGTAAGTTTAAAAGCCTAGTTTAAATGAAACATGAAAGATCAATCATGCATAAAGCATTGATTATGACACACTTTCCAACTGCAATGCAATTTTATTTGAACATTTCTTACATGCTATACATTCAACTGTGGTATTTTTAAAATGATCACCATACTACAATAATTTATTATATTTGAAAAATTGAAACTTCATCGAAAAAAATGAAATTTATCCAAATGACGTCACCGTCATTTACTCAAATGACGTCAGGGGATATTTCATTTATACACGTTTATTCCATTCCCTTCATTCAGCGGTGATATATTTAAAATTATCACAATACTACAATAATTTATTTTACTTAAAAAATTAAACCATGGAGGTAGAAGTACTTTCTAACGCCATGCTTAAAACTCCATTGAAAAAGGCGATGCTCTAAAATCGTCTGCTTCTCTATGTAAAAGCAATGAATATTTCATTCATATCACCTATATTCCAGACTCCAGAGCTAAATAATTTTGAGTTAAAAAATTATACAATTCTTATACAGCTCATCTTAGAGCTTGATGTGTTTACATTCTGCATTCGTTAAAATTGGGCTTCGTTGTAGAAATAATCAAAGTTTGATGATCAACTAAACTAAAAAATATTGTAATTGCGTTGGCGCAGAATACAGATGCACAGAAATTACTCAAAAATAAAGCGGCTTTAGGACGGATGTAACACAAAATAAAAATTTTAAATAACTTTAAAAATAATGATTTTTACTTTGGGAATAAAGATGCATGCCATATTTTATTTTGAAGTGGGTCACGTGATCTTTTCATAATATATGGATGTCATTATTTTAATTTTTATTTAAAAACTACCAAACATATTTTGCTGAAATTTTGTTATATATATTTATGGGACAATTTGAATATTTTCTAAAACCATCGAAACAATGTGTGAATTTTAAATTCGCTTAAAATATGTTTGAAAAATTAAGTCCCATAGGATTCAAAGTATTTCATTTTTTACTCTCCCTGCAATACATGGTAATGTTTAGGGAAATTATTGGAATCATGCCGAAAATCGCAACTCGACTTTTCGACAGATCTACACGTTTTGAGACCTCTAGTATACGAAAAAACTATTTTTAGCGTGACGTATGTGTGTGTGTCTGTGTGTCTATCTGTGTGACTGTCTGTGTGGCTGTGTGGCTGTCTGTCTGTGTATGCAGATTTTGCATCCACTCTAACTACAAAACTAATCGACCGAATTTCATAAAATTTGGTAGGTAAGTCACTTGTGGGCGAATCTAGGGCTGATTAGTTTTGGGTACGATTCAGGATAATAGAACCCGCCTTTTTTTGTGAAATGACCCGCAAAAGATTATATCCACTCTAGCTGAAAATCTACTAGACCGAATTTCACAAAATTTGGTAGATAAGTCGCATGTAGGTCACCCTGGTGCTGATTAGATTTTGTTACGATTCGGAAAAAATAAAAAGTGTATTTTTGCAAAATGGCCCGCAGAAATCGACAAAATCTAAAATAAAAAACTAGGTATGCTGAAATATATCCTTTAAATGCTTGTTTTACACGTAATTTTTAACGAAGAAAATAATAAGATCAACCCCATTACACTAGGACTAGAGACGTTCTCGAGATATTTTCGTTTTTCCTCTATGCCACCTTTGAAAATGAGTCCAGTTACCAAATGAGAACGAAAATTGAATTAATAGTGAATTAAATTAAATTAAAATAAAGAGAATATGTATATAAGTCTGCAGGGAAAGTTATGTGCTGCCCACATCAGAATTTTACTTTCCCTGCAATACATGGTAATGTATAGGGAAAATATTAGAATCATACCGAAAATCGCAACTCGAGTTTTCGACGGATGTACACATTTTGACACCTCTAGAATACGATAAAACCATTTTTAGCGTGACGTCTGTGTGTGTGTGTCTGTGTGTCTGTCTGTGCAGATTTTGTATCCACTCTGACTAAACTAATTGACCGAATTTCATAAAATTTGGTATGTAAGTCAATTGTGGGCGAATCTGGTGCTGATTTGTTTTGGGTACGATTCGGTATAAAACAATCCTCTTTTTTTTGCGAAATGTCCCGAAAAAGCTTGTATCCACTCTAGATGAAAAACTAATGGACCGAATTTCACAAAATTCGGTAGATACATCACATGTGGGTCACCTTGGTGTTGATTAGATTTTGGTACGATTCGGGAAAAAATAACCTGCCAGTTTTGGCAAAATGACCCGCAAAAATCGTCAAAATCTGTAAAAAAATACGTATGCTCAAATATATTTATTAAATGCTTGTTTTATACGTACTTTTTAACGAAGAAAATAATAAGGCCAACCCCATTAGAGTAGGTCTAGCCGTTCTCGAAATATTTTAGTTTTTTCGTATTTTCTCTTCGCCATCTTTGAAAATAAGTCCAGTTACCAAATGAGAACGAACATTGTATTAAAAGTGAATTAAATTTAATTAAAATAAAGAGAACGTGAATATAAGTCTGCAGGGAAAGTCATGTGCTGCCCACATCAGATTTTTTCAACTGGGGTCCAATCCAAAACCATTCGGGTGATATTATTCATTTGCATTTTCATATGCCCACAGACCGTTCCAACAACATACTAAAATTTCATTTTGATAAAGTCATTTTTAATGCAGTTATCGTGCGAACGGATAGACAGAGAAACAGACAGAATGAATGAACAAGGCCATAAACACTTTTCAACTATACTCAGTATAAAGTATTAAAAGCGGTTGATTTCAACGTCTTCTCCTACAATATCTCTGTAAATTTAATCTTTTTATTTGCCACAGCTGATGCTGTACGAGACAAAAAAATCTCAAGTGAAGCAACTACACAGAAGAAACTTTTTCACTTTAGAAGGCATGAAAAGTAGAATAAATCATAATATGTATCCAAACTGAAAAACATATCGGCATCATTCAGAAATTCACCTATGTAGGTATATGCCTGCAAAAAATCACGTTCTTGCTATTGGATAACCCGATGTCTGTCTAGGACAAAATCTCGCAACTCAAATAATCTGTATTTGCCATTCCATATTGGTTCCAGTTTTATAATCTATTACTGCAACAGGGGCGATGTTAGGAAATGCGGTATATTGTGTAAGCCATTAATTTGTTACCTGATACGAGGGGTTGTTGTTGTTGAGACCCAGACCGTCCGACCTACCAGAAATGTGTAAGGTAACCGTTTGGACGGCCGGGAAGTGCCACCCAATTTAGACCGGAACCCAGTGGGGGAGACATCCACAGGGACCGTACCCTCCTTCCCTACCACCAACCTCTCGGAAGGACTTACGGACCCACATGTTTAACGTGATCGTACTCCGCATGAACATGGCGGCAGTTGTGGCAGCGTGCAAATCCAGCGCGCAAAACCACCGGGCTACCGCGCCCGAAATGTGCCAACAGCACGCGGTGTTCCCAGGGAGCTGATACGAGGGGTAAATTTGTTTGAATTATATCAGATATCCCTACATATTTTAATTACTCTGGTCAAAGTTAACTTGAATACACTGGACGCTGTGTGTTTTGATGTGAATAACATCTATACTTGGGGTATCAGTGGTGGAAATCGGAGTGTTACGGGACATGTAAACAATTTAGATGCTAATATTGTCGAACCTAATGGTCGAAATGTAAATATTTTCTTCTATCTTGCAAAAGTGGAGTCCAAGTTAAGAATTTATATAATTTTGCTATAGTTTGGACACTTTACTTTCTCTACAGTACATGATAATGTGGTGAGGTGAATTTTACACATAAATATACACTATTACTACTAACCACTAGTGCCTTCCAGCTCAGCCGGTGATCATATAGTGGGATCCGAATGGATCAACGTACATCGCGTTAGACTAATTAACGAGTCAATTTTTGTGGCCAGTAACACATTTATTAAAAAAACACACATGGAATATTCTGTTTGACAATAATCATCAATTTACAAAATAACACTATGCTCAGTCCACCCAGCTTGACTTCGGGGTGTAGGGTTTAATTAATATAGATTTTCAGAATTTCCCAAAATTGCATTAAATTAATTTCAAAATTATTCAGTGAGCCGATATCCCAAAAGCTTACAATTAATACTAGACACTTGATTTACCCTATCACACAATTTAATTAATTTTTAATTCAATTTTCGTTCTCATTTGAAAACCGGACTTATTTTCAAAAATGGTGTAGGAAAAATACGAAAAACTAAAATATCTCGAGAACGGCTAGTCCTAGTGTAATGGGGTTGGTCTTATTCTTTCATCGTTAAAAATTACGTATTAAATCAGCATTTAATGGATGTATTTGAATACACCCAGTTTTTTATTTTAGATTTTGGCAATTTTTGCGGGCCATTTTGCAAAAAAAGGCAGGTTATTTTTTTCTGAATCGTACCAAAATCTAATCAGCACCAGGGTGACCTATACGTAACTCATCTACCGAATTTTGTGAAATTCGGTCCATTAGTTTTTCAGCTACAGTGGATACCAGCTTTTGCGGGCCATTTCACAAAAAAGGCGGGTTCTTTTATTCTGAATCGTACCCAAAACTAATCAGCACCAGCCCCGCCCACAAGTGACTTACCTACAAAATTTTGTGAAATTCGGTCCATTAATTTTTTAGTTCGAGTGGGTACAATATCTGCACAGACAGACACACAGACACACAGACAGACACACAGACACACACACAGACGTCTCGCTAAAAATGGTTTTTTCGTATTCTAGAGGTCTTGAAACGTGTAGATCCGTCGAAAACTCGAGTTGTGATTTTCGGCATGATTCCAATACTTTCCCTATACATTACCATGTATTGCAGCGAAAGTAAAAATATGATGTGGGCAGCACATGACTTTCCCTGCAGACTTATATTAACGTTCTCTTTATTTCACTTTAATTCAATTTTCGTTCTCATGCGGTAACCGGGCTTATTTTCAAAGGTGGCGTAGGGAAAGTACGAAAAAATAAAATATCTCGAGAACGGCTAGTCCTAGTATAATGGAATTGATCTTATTCTTTTCGTCGTTAAAAATTACGTATTAAATCAGCATTTAATGGATATATTTGAGTATACCCAGTTCTTTAGTTTAGATTTGGACGATTTTTGCGGGCCATTTTGCAAAAAAAGGCAGGTCATTTTTTTCCGAATCGTACCAAAATCTAATCAGCACCAAGGTAACCTACAAGTGACTCATCTACCGAATTTTGTGAAATTCGGTCCAACAGTTTTTCAGTTAGGGTGGATACAAGCTTTTGCGGGCCATTTCGTAAAAAAGGCGGGTTCTTTTATTTCGAATTGTACCCAAAACTAATCAGCACCAGACTCGCTCACAAGTAACTTACCTACCAAATTTTGTGACATTCGGTCCATTAGTTTTTTAGTTAGAGTGGATACAAAATCTGCACAGACAGACACACAGACACACAGACACACAGACAGACACACAGACACACACACAGACGTCACGCTAAAAATTGTTTTTTCGTATTCTAGAGGTCTCGAAACGTGTTGATCCGTCGAAAACTCGAGTTGTGATTTTCAGCATGATTCCAATACTTTCCCTATACATTAGCATGTATTGCAGCGAAAGTAAAAATATGATGTGGGCAGCACATGACTTTCCCTGCAGACTTATATTAATGTTCTCTATATTTTAATTAAATTTATTTCACTTTTAATTCAATTTCAGTTCTCATTCGGTAACCGGGCTTATTTTCAAAGGTGGCGTAGGGAAAGTACGAAAAACTAAAATATCTCGAGAACGGCTAGTCCTAGTGTAGTGGGGTTGGTCTTATTCTTTTCTTCGTTAAAAATTACGTATTAAACAAGCATTTCATGGATATATTTGAGCATACGTAGTTTTTTATTTTAGATTTTGGCGATTTTTGCGGGCCATTTTGCAAAAAAAGGCAGGTTATTTGTTTCTGAATCATACCAAAATCTAATCAGCACCAGGGTGACCTATACGTGACTCATCTACCGAATTTTGTGAAATTCGGTCCATTAGTTTTTCAGCTACAGTGGATACAAGCTTTTGCGGGCCATTTCACAGAAAAGGCGGGTTCTTTTATTCCGAATCGTACCCAAAACTAATCAGCACCAGCCCCGGCCACAAGTGACTTACCTACAAAATTTTGTGAAATTCGGTCCATTAGTTTTTTAGTTAGAGTGGATACAAAATCTGCACAGACAGACACACAGACACACAGACACACAGACACACAGACACACACACAGACGTCACGCTAAAAATGGTTTTTTCGTATTCTAGAGGTCTCGAAACGTGTAGATCCGTCGAAAACTCGAGTTGCGATTTTCGGCATGATTCCAATACTTTCCCTATACATTACCATGTATTGCAGGGAAAGTAAAAAAGCACAATACCTCTATACAGTTGAATTGAACAAACAGCCACATAGATGATTGTCACAATGCCTCCACAAAGATGAAACAGGTGGCAATCCACTCCGCTTGATTCCAGTTCATAGGATAGAATTTCCGTAAACGCGATCAAACCGCTAGTAGAATCACACGGGTTTAGGCGATGACACGTACCGATGTTTCATCAGGGATTATCACAGAGATGGGAACACAGTCCGCTTTATTCTCCTACTCCTAATGTCGGGTTTGGCCAAACGATTCCTGTAATGTCGGAACTTGCGTGCAGGCCGCTGCCTGTAGGTCGTTTCCCGCCTAACAAGATGTCGTCTCCTACGGACCGCACTGATAACAGTTGACGTACACAGTTGACTTGTGTTGTACACTGCATAGGAGCCCAGGATTGACGCCCCGCAAACACTCCGTCCGCGTACACTCGTTGTGAAGGAGATGTACACTGAACTGTCGATACTGCCCTTGCAGTACACACAGTTGCTACGGCCTGGAAGTAGTTAAGGGTTCAAAGGGTTCCCACACTACGCCGTCTGGAGTCAGAGCTGTGTGGCACTGCGAAGCAAAATGTGGCGACTTTCTCGCTGCCTCGATGTTCGCCACCGCCCGAAGAATGCGCTCTCGGTCTAATTCGACTCTGGCTCGGTTTGGCTACGAGCCGCCATCACTTAGCTTGTTGAATGGTCGCCTTAATCACGAGCTAGTGTCTGAGTGTGCATACCACCACAACCGGGCACAAGACGTCGGTTCCTAGCTGTACGCATTGGCCGCCTTAGATAGGGTAGCGGAGACCGTGCCTAAAATGCATGCCGGATCTGGCTTCAATAAACAAGTGTCACGCACTTGGAGAGCTATTCTCTCGAGAACAGAATTGCAAATAAATTTTTTCCATTCTACACAAGTCCCTTCAGATTCTGGAAACGAGGGGAACAAAATTTTAGGGAGGCAGTCCCCTGTCTTCCCATACGATGTTTCATGAAGTTCAATAAAATGGGCGGTTCAATTTCGACTTACACTATTAGTCCGCGAAGTGACACTCATTTTTTATGCGTTCCACTATAAATTTAGAACCGGAGGATGTCTTACAGACCGGGTGGTCCCGGACGGGCAACGAAGAGAGCCACACCTAACAGGGGCTATAAATTTCTAGAGATTTGTAGCTTGAACTTTGACATTTGTTACAAAACTCTTTTATGAACATTTCCAACCCATGTCAAATGTGCATTCACCAAGGCGCTACAAAGTCCCATCTTGTCTGTGAAGAGGCATCGCTATATAACATATATACACATATATATACATTTTGAGTAATGACTACTTCTCCCTCCTTCATTCCTGGGCTAAGTACAAAATGTGGAAATGCATAATGACAGGTAATGTATAGGGAGGGTGTTGGAATCATGTCGAAAATCGCAACTCGAGTTTTCATCGGGTCTACATGTTTTGGGACCTCTAGATTACGAGAATACTATTTTCACCGTGGCGTCTCTCTCTCTGTGTGTGAGCAATGCATGTATGCACTCGAACTCAAAACTAATCGACCAAATTTCATAACATTTCATATGTAAGTAACTTGTGGGTGATCCTGGTGTTGATTAGAATTTGGTATGATTCGAAAAAAGAACCTGCCATTTTTGCGAAAAGACCTGCAAAACATCGTCAAAAACTAATATAAAAGACTACGCATTTTCAAATATATCAATTAAATGCTTGTTTTATACGTAATTTTTGACATTGAGAATAATAAGGCCAACCCCATTACTCTAGGTTTAGCAGTTCTCGATATATTTTAGTTTTTTCGCATTTTCGCTATTCCATCTTTGAAAATAAATCCAGTTACCAAATAAAAATGGAAATTGAATTAAAAGTGCAAATTATGTGTTAATTTAAAATTATTATGTGTGTTATTCTGTACAATTAGACACAATGTAATGGATTATTGACGAAATATAGATAACGTGAATATGAGTCTGCGGAGAAAGTCATGTGCTGCCCACATCAGATTTTCACTTTCCTTGCAATACATTGCAATGTATACGGAAAGTATTGGAATCATGCCGAAAATCGCAACTTGAGTTTTCGAAGGATCTACACTTTTTGGGACCTCTAGAACACGAAAGCACAATTTTTAGCGTAACGTCTGCCTGTGTGCAAAGCATCTATTTACTCTAACTCAAGAACTGAAGCCTAGCATTCAGTTGCATCCAGTTAAACTAGCACTGAAGCATTAAGTTGGCAAATGAAATGAGGCATTTGCAATTTGCATTAAAACTGTAAATTTGATATACTATCCATGTTATTTCCTTCAGTTAAACTCAAGTTAATGCATCATGGAATACAAAATTTTTGAGCAGAACTTTATTTTTACTGCAGATTCATATTCACTTCCTGTTTATTTCCTCAAAAATCCATTAAATTTAATTTAATTGCACAAAGTAGCACACATAATTATTTTACATTACACTGAATTTGCAATTTTAAATAAAATTTTGTTTTCATTTGATGATTGAATTTATTTTCAAAAGTGGCGTAGCGAAGATGCGAAATAACTAAAATATATCGAGAACGGCTGGACCTAGAGTAATGGTCTTATTATTTTCATCGTCAAACATTACGTATAAAACAAGAGTTTAATAGATATTTTTTAGCATACGTATTTTTTTAATTTAGATTTTTACGATTTTTGCAGGCCATATCGCAGAAAAGGCAGATTATTTTTTTCCGAAACATACCAAAATATAATCAGCACCAGGTTTACCCATAAGTGACTTATCTAAAAAATTTTGGAAAATTTAGTGTATTAGACTTTTAGCTAGAGTGGATTCATACAATTTTTGCGGGCCATTTTGCAAAAATAAAATCTGATGTTGGCAACACATGATTTTCCTGATATAATGTAATGAATATACTACTTTTACAACAAAATAAATAGGTTTTTCTTATAGTAGATACTTATACTCTTTCCAAGATATTGAATTTTCGACAATTAGTCGTCATTTTCATTGATTTAGCGTCATTATTATCCATTTGGCGATGTTTTCGTTAATTTGGCAACATTTAAAAATGTCGCCAAGTTGGCGACATTCGCCAAAATTCGTCACCAAAATCTCGCCAAGCGTTATGGACGAAGAAATAAGTTATTCTTACAACGTATAAATGACCATTGGCGTTCAAATACAAAAGTATTACTCAAAATATCTTTTCTCGTGAATGGAACGAGATAGATCCACGAGAATGATGTCACCCAATTTATCGCATGGTATTACATATGAAATGTGAACATGTTTCTCAATAGGAAATATTTTTTTTTATTGTATATGACTTTTTGACAATTTTTTTCAAAAATGTGCAATATATCGAGAACGGTTCATGTTAGCGTTCTAAAATATATGTCAATCGTTTTCTGATGAAAAATTACATAAGAAATGTCTATTTGCGTTACTTTATTAGCGGTTTTAATTTTTTGACGATTTTTTTAAAATTTCACTCGAAAATATAGGGGTTTCTGAACATTCGATCGCATATAAAAACAATAGGCTTCCAGTGTTTTCGGATTGTGATTTTTGTACCAAATTTCGTACCGAATCGGTCCATTCGTTCGCCAGTTGTCGTCTCCACAGACTCACTGACACACACACACACACACACACACACACACACGCACAGACATCACTTCAAAAATGTTTGATTCGTGATCAGGTATGCTTGAAACGTGCTCTCCCGTCGAAAACTCGAATTCGAATTTTCGACCCCGTCACAATACTTTCCTTATACATTATGTATATAAGGAAAGTAAAAATGCAGGATCTTTTATTCCGAATCTTACCAATGTCTTATGAGCACCAGGGTCATGCACAAGTGAAATGCACCAATGAAATTTTATCAATTAGTTTTTGAATTAGATTGGATGCATACATTGTACAGACAAAGGCACATACAAACCCCCACACAGACGTCACGCTAAAATAGATTTCTAGAGCTCTAGAAGTTCCAAAACGTGTAGATCCGTTAGAAACTCCAGTCGCGATTTTCGACACGATTCCAATACTCCCTCTATTTATTACAATGCTTTACAAGGAAAGTAAAAATAAAAAAATAATGCAGTTTGTTACTCACATGAGATTTTTATTTATATACGTGTTAAATTTCGGAGTGCTATATGTAAAGTATTCTCCGTAATAACTGAATTTGACCATATGCGACTTGTTTTCTGCGTATGTTCTATTAATCGGTGAAGTACTCCATTTGGATTATCAAATGAGTATTTCACCAATTAGTAACAAGTGCTCTCCTCAAAATAAATGAAAATAAAAACAAAAATGCTTTTCCTTTACAAGCGACTCTGGTTAATATCACTTTGAATATGTCAACTGATAGAAAAAACGAAAAATGACTTCTCGCTTTTGCGCCATCGAGACCATTTTCCTTTTGTACGTGGGACTATTTTTTTATCGCGTCTCTTAAGCAATGTCCTTTACTTGACGGAACATTACCTAAACGGAAATCCATAAACTGTTTCAGACTGATATCATTTATGAATATTCCGAGGGAAAGCGGTATAAAAGGGATTGCATCATTTTTATTACAATATATAGCGTCGAAAGTCCAGGCCACCCGACTCGTCCTAGGACTCAGAGCAATTAATTGGATGGCCGGTTACAATATATAGCGTGTTAATATGAAAAAAAATATGCGATGGGATCAAATATAGGACTCTCGGAATTCAGTAAATTTACAACTTTTGAATATATCTGAATACGTATCAAATTTGTTTTCAATGTCGGTCTGTGAGTAGGACAAATTCGGTCTGTGAAGAAAACAAATAAGAAACTATATCGCCATTTGGTAGGATTATTTCCAATTATGAACCGATAGGACCTAGCCGTTTCGAAGATTTTAATCGGGAAAATACATTCAAATTTCATATATAATTCGCTTCCCGTCGTATACAACTCGCTGACGCTCGCTCAGCCATTTCAACCCAAATGGCATGCAACGAAGCGAAGCTGGGAAAACTAGCCAAATACCGTGGAAAATAATCGGTCTCACAATAAGCAACCCCCAACTAATGTAAATTTTTGAATAATTCGCGCTTTACATCTATTCGGCAAATCAAACATTTTTGTATGCAGCCCCCCCCCCCTGCAGTCCAAATATTGGAAAACTGAAATAACACGCTTTCCTCCTTTCCAGCTATATACCTGTACATCAAATTTGAAGACTATATCACATCGCCAAACATGCGTTTTCTATATTTTTATCCTTCAAATACATTTGTGTAGTCTACGCAACCCTTTAAATGAACATTTTTGAAACACACTATTCTTAGGTTTTCTATCAGATGATTCCCCCCAAATATCAATCCTCTGTCATATATTAAAAGCGTCGTTTCTCATTTACTACGAAAGTCAAATATTTCGGTGTGAGGTACCCTCTAAAGTAGAAAATATTGTATAACTGAAATTGCACACTTTCTTCCTTTCATACTACATATCCGTACATCAAATTTAAAGTCTCTACCTCATCCCGAAGCATGTTTCTTATCATTTCAGCTTTCGAATATTTTCCTGCGGAGCACCTTCTTAAATGAACATTTTCGAAAACCTCTATTCTTCTTAGATTTTTGTATAGAATGGTTAGCCCATATACCATATTTCAAGTCTCTATGGAGTTTTAAAGGATCCGTTTCTAATTTTCCCCGCAATCGAACATTTTGGTTTGCGGCATAGCAAATATTGGAAATTTGAAATTGCACATTTTATACTTTCGAACGATTTAACTATAACCTATTTTTGAAGTCTCTATCTCATTGGAAAACATGCGTTTCTATCATTTCGCTTTTCGACCATTTGGTTTGGGGCATCCCCTCTACAGAACATTTTCAAAAAATTCGATTTTTACACAGGGTTTTATTGAACATTTGATCCGTTTACCACATTGCAAGTCCCTAGCTATTCGGGAAGTGGCTGAAAGAACGTTGACAGATACTTGACAGAAAAATACTTGGCAATTAGTATATATATATATATATATATATATATATATATATATATATATATATATATATATATATATATTTCTGCCAGATTTAATAGTTTTGAAAATATATATTTCTGCAAAGTTCTTTAAACAGGAATATTTTAATTATAATCTCACTTTTTATATAGATAATTAATGTTATTATATATAAAATAAAACGTGGTAAAAAACAAATTGCGAATTTTTTGTATACTTTTGTAATATACCACTAAAATTTAAAATACTATTAAAATTTAAAATAATATTTAAAATACTATACTAATATTCAAAGCTTAACGGTATTATAGGATATTGGCATATTTCATACAGCATCCATTACTGTCATTGGTAATAGTCTCAGAAATCTCATTTGCTGCTTTACGGCTTTAGTCAACAATCTGGCAGTCTGGTTATCACTTCATGTACTGATAGACGACTCAATTTAATCCAGGATCAAGCATGTTTATTTAGTGGAATTCATCAAGCAATGTCAACTGTTCAGAATACCTCTTTAATATGAGATAGGATTGGCATTTGGGATTTAGATATACTCCATGACGTATTACCAACTCTTCATTAACAACAGAGCATTTGATTTGGTTTTGAAGATAAGATTTTATATTCGTAATGCTTAGGAAATCTGATGTTAGTCGAGAGGCAATGATTGCAAAAATGCATACCGGAAATTATTTTCTATAGCAGAATTAAAACATTATAGAATATTATGTTTCTATAACATATTTTGTTACGAAACTTGTTTTAGAAAAATTATATGAGAATGTATATGAAAATACTATTTGCTATGCATTATATCTAAATAATAAATTTTAGATAGCTGGTAAGAAAATATGTGTGACGAACACATTGAGACGATATGATTTTTGGTCACTGCACTTTTGGTCTCTGTATAAAATTTTCTCTTTATTGAATTATCCATAATATTTCAATATATTAAAATACTTCTACGTTTCTAAAGATATTGATATTTTGAAAAAAATATTGATATAATAAAAAACATTATATTTAGCAAAATTTGATATCAAGGCGAATCATAATCATATTATTTCATTGCAATCACGATTGTTTTCATCTTCATATCTTTTTTAAACATAAATTAAATTTTCCTTCATTAAAGCTGTAATGAATGAATAAAGGGGTATATTCAACTTCCTTGAGTCAGGTCCTCTCTGGTGCATTCATCAGACATTCTGAACAGATGATATCTGCTTGAGTATTTCATCTAATGAGCTTATTTGTCCATTCATTAAAAGGCGTCTACCTATTAGATAATACATTCGAATAGTTTAGGGAATAGATAGTTGTGAATGAAATTACTCTGTTAAAATGTCAATCAATGAATTAAATTGTCAACATTTTTAATTTTACGTATAGTTTTAATTAATAAAAAACAAATTATACGACGAAAGGTATAAAATTGCTATTTCATTCAAATAAATTCGTCGAAGAACATTTAAAACGAGAAAAAACCCATTTCGTTTCATCTTTCTGTGTTTGTAGGTTTGTGTGCCGGCTGTAGAGGAAAATCAAAAATTCGCAAAATTCGGTTCTAGATCAGCTGAACTACCAGTACAACAGACCTCATCGAAATATTTTTTTTATATTTTTAATCCGTATTATTTTTTTATGCAGAAATACTATTTTTGGCGATTTTCATATAAATCAGTTCTTTAGCCTTTGACAAAATCATTCAACCAATTAGTATAATTTTCTTATATACAGGGTGATCATACAAAAACTTCCCCGAAATATGAATCCTTAGCGGCCTATCCGCTCAACCAATCGAGAGGAAATTTCAGATATTGTTATTTGGAGGTATGCGTTCGAGATACTGATGATTTCAAACAATAGAGCTCTCACGGTTACGGTTACAGTGAAAAAATTTCGAAATTTTCGAATAGCAAGATGCACTAATTTCCTGCGAAAATTGATCAGGGCATTGAAAAACCAGAAATGGCGTAGGAACGATACACGTATGACGAAAATTGGCGGCGTAAAACATTTGCAAAGAAGTTAATTGTAAAGAACCAATGACAACACAGAGAGGTGGTGCATAGACGCATTTTGCATAATTCACAGGGATAGAGAGTAGAAGCACTAATCACAGAACACCATGTGCAAAGCTTTGCTTGTGGAAAACTTTTAACAAGCAGTGTGGTAAGATTGTTCCTTTAATCAGGTGTTCTAACGTGCCAGTAAGATGACACTTACAGGGAAACAACGAGGTGCATTGATAAAGCTGTTTTATCTGAACGGGGAAAATGCTGCCGAAGCAGTACGAGTTTATCGGCGAAATCATTTGCTATGGCGAGGCCCATGTTCCGCACGAAATGTACGTGATTTGGTAAAAATAATTGAAGAAACTGAATGCACACGTGATAGACCGTGATCCGGATGACCATCTGTTCCTGTTGAAATTCTTGCGGAAGTGCATAATACGATTACTACAGGTCCATCGCGTACTGCAAGAAGTGTTGCCCGAAATTTGGATGTACCGCAAACCACAGTCCTCAAGCTTCTGTGCTCTTTTCTGTGGATGTTTCCTTATCGATTCCAGCGCGTCCAGATGTTGCAATCTGGAGATGAGTAACAGCGTTTCGACTTTGCGAATTTTTTCCTCATCATATATGATGAAGATAACAGGTGGTCGCTGCTGATATTATGGACGGATGAGGCACATTTCTCCTTACCAGAAAACGTAAACTCCAAGAACTGCATTCACTGGGCTGACGAAAATCCACACGATGTGACACCAGTGCATTTACGCAAAACTAAAGTGGCTGTGTGGTGCGGCATCGCAAGCACATTCGTTCTCGGTCCGTACTTCTTCGAAGAGGTCACTTCCAATGGTATACAAACTTGCTCCATCACAGATCCTCGGAAAAACAATGTTGCAGAATTGCAGCAGCGAAATGCCGTTAGTGATATTGTATGGATGCAAGTTGGTGCTCCTCCATAAGTCGCTACATGTGTTCAACAAGGGTTGCAACAGAACTTTGGTGATAGTTATCTCCCGTAACTTTGCAGTTTCGTGGCCACCGCGATCCCCCGACTTCGCCCCGATGAATTTCTGGTTCTGGGGTTATCTGAAATCTAAGGTGTACACATCAAATCCACGAGATTTGGCAGAATTGAAAGATGGCATAAAACGTGAAGTTATGCAGATTCTTCCTGCGATGTTCATTGTTGTAAACAATCTCCCGCATGCAATGCGTTATCATCTGCGAAAGTGGGCAAGTTGAAAACTTGTAATTCCAATAAAAGATTTTTTCCCTCTCCTCTCTTGTGTTGTCATTGGTCCTTTACAATGTTCTTCTTTGCAAATGTTTTATGCTTCCAATTTTCGTCATATGTGTATCGTTCCAACGCCATTTATGGTTTTTCAATGCGCTGCTCAATTTGCGCAGGAAAAATGTGGGTATTACTATTCAAAAATTTTGAAATGTTTTCACTCTAACCGTAACCATGAGAGCTGTATTGTTTAAAATCATCACAATCTCGAGCGCATAACTTCAAATACCAATGTCTGAAATTTCCTTTCGATTAGTTGAGCTGTACATGTATATAGAAATATATATGTTTTCAGTAATATGATTCTTATTTCGCCGCAAAAAATGGGCTTAGCACAATTCTATAACTTGTCAGAAACCTGCGTGTATATCTTTGCATTCTAATATTTTTTGATTATTCCATTTTTTGATTTTAACCAAAATCATACACATTTAGATTTTCGCTAACTAAGCGCTGCATGATATGCATTGGGAGTTTTAACTGACGTCAAATGAACATGGTTTAAGTGACATGGCTACGGAAATCAGTGACATATTCATAGTTGTTAGGTTTTCAATATTCTGGGCAGATATTCCCGATTTTAAAAGGCAGGTCAGGCGCGACTAAGCGTCCTTACAAATTGAATGAATTAATTAATTTCTGCTTTAAATCTCACACAAAACCGGGTACAATTTTTAATATTTAATGTTCTAATAAACTTGTTCAAAATTTATATTTTAAAAATATCTGAACTTCGACCTTACAAAATATTAATATATTATATTATTTGAAATATAATTCGATTACTAATACATACCGAAAATTATTTCCTATTGGTGTTTACTGTAGCTAAATCTTCCAAAACTCATGGTTGCTATGTAATTATGAAAATCAAAGATAAATGCCGTTAGAAAATTGATGTCAAGTGTTTTTTATGGATGGGTCGTAAAAGAAATATTTGTAAAAATTATATTTCAGAAAATATATATATATATTGGCTTGTTTAAAGTATGTCAAACGAAAAAGTTCATTAGTAAGAAAGTGTACCGTTGAACAGCTAAATAAAGAGCAATAATTAGATATGATAAAAATGATTATCTTTAAAACCATCGTCAGAACAGTGAAACAAAAAGAGACCAGTATCAACAGAACAACGGTAACTGAGAATTAAAAGCAAAATCATACGATTTAAAATAAGATACATTCATAAAATGTGGATGCTATGTGGTAAAAATATTTGAAAATAAACCTAATTAAGCCGTCCTCTTCAGAAACTGATATTCCAATTCGTCGAAATGCAACGTAGGCGACAATGCAATTTTACAAAGGTCAATTTTTTTGGAAGCAGACAATATTATTTAAAAAAATGTGCTGTGCGTATACGACAATCAGAGATTTAATGTTTTAACATTGAGATACTTTCACTAGAGGTTTTAGTCCGTATGATTCAGAAGTATGACTACCAGATTTCAGTAATGGTGCAGTTGCTTAATTGCAAAAGGGTTGCTATGCATAGCGAAAAAGCGAATACATTTTGAAATGAAGCAAAACCTTCTGAAAACATTCATGTTACCTACATCAGACAATTTACGCGATGTTTTCTTTTATTCAACAAGAAACCGAATTCGAGAAAATTTATTTCTGACGAATTTTTGCTTCCATCAACGTTTTAAGGTATTATCAAAAAACTGACCTCCACGCCCGATGGATCAGAGTTTTTAAAATATTTTAATAAAATATATTGGTAGACATATATGTACCGAAAGGAAGATTTTCAGCACTGTCTGAAATTGAAATAAAAGGGAAGATTTTTAGGTCCGCCCTAATCCCTAAGAATAATATGTTTTAAAACCTCATAATGAATGAACCGCATAGGACAGTATTGTGATTAAGTATTTAGTCAACATATTTGTCTATCTCGATATTTATCGTAAACCTTCTGCCAGATGAATGGATACATTGACCATTACCCTGGGCTTAATGGTGATATTGAAACATATATAGGAGAGTCCTACTTGACATGCAAATTAAATATCTTCTGCCCCGTGCAGGATTACGTTTTGATATATTCAGTTGATGGGCTAAAACTTCATTGAATGCTAATTATGCTTAGCAAACATTGTTACGATACATTAGTACATTTATATATTTTAGACAATTTCTCTTATAATATATAGAAATTCTATTATATTGATCGTATATTTACATTTATTGATCGTGAAAATTTTTCTTTTATATTTAAAATTGTAAACGACGAAAGTATCGTTATTATCCATAGCCCACGTGGAAAACTTATAAAGGATTGTAATTAATAAAAATAAAAATAATTACACAGGCCTGCGATGGAAATGTTGTCTTAGAAGTAATAATGGATTCTTATAGAGTATGGGGTGCTCCGTTAAGAAAAAATAGTGAAAAAATTTCCATCCTACACCAATTTTTAGTAGTTATTATTTTAGTTTAGTAGTTATATTTTTAGTTTAGTAGTTATTTTAATAGTTATTTGACACCAGTTTTCAATTTTTAGTAGTATTTAAAAATTAGGCTCATGGGTTAACAATGCGCTTAATTTTAATAATATAAATAAATAAATTTATTTCAATTATCTATTATTTAGAGCCAATTGACTTTATGAGTGCTTTATTGAAGTGCATTTTTATGGTAATAAAGCTATTTTCACGACACTTCTCATTCTTAAGATAGGAGGGTAATCTGCGGAATTGCTGGGATCGAGACAAAACGAAAAGAATTAGTTAGTCCCTGATACTTCTTTCTAATGGGTTAGACATAGAGAAAATATTGCCTTCCTAACTTTTCAGAAAAAGGTGATTCAGTTTACTTTAGCGATTATATCCAACTGATAAGAACACTCATCGTAATATATGAAGTCACCGATTGGAGGTTGTTTATCGATTCTTCAAAAAGAAGCTTAAAATTTGGGTTTCTCCACAGTAACAATAAGTACGCTTCAGTACTAGTAGGACATTCCGTGCATTTGAAAGAAGAATACGAAAATTTAGCCTTCATTCTCATTACACGTAAGTACAATGATCATAGATGAACAGTGATCTTAAAGTCATATCTGTGATCTTAACGTCATATCTATGATTTTAGGACAACGAAGTGAATACACCAACTACCCGTATTTTTATGTGCGGGTGAAACTGGGATCAATTTTTTTTAAATAAATATATCTAGCCATGGAGTTAGAAAGAAGGAGATAAAACTCCTATGGATATAACGGTTGAAAATGTCATACTGCTTTGTAAATAATGTCTTGGTGTCAGTAGCGTTAGCAAAGCAGTTATTATCTGTTAACACAACATAAAGGCGTAAAATTTAGTATATGTATTTTTGATTATTTTTAAAATAAGGGTTCTCTAATTATGAGTATATTTAACAAGTATATTTTATAGTTGTCGGAAAGAGTACAGAATATATTGAGATAAAAATAAATTGAAAGTTAAATTATTTTGAATGCATAGGAATACTCTTTATTGTTTCAGCTTTACTTTTCATTGTGCTAATTATTTATGTTTACAAAATTGATAGTGTAACAATAATTTAGACTTTTCTCCATCGAAATGCATAAAGCACTAAGCTACTTAACTTATCCCAGTGCCATCTGAATTATTGTATTAAACGATATTGGTGTTTTTGTTAATATGAAATTTTAACTCGTTACATTTGCCTCCATGGATCGAGCATTATAAAATCGGTGAATTTATTTTATTGCATTAAATTATGATGTGGCTCTTCATGTGGCATATTTAAGGGTAATCACATTTTTTTCAATCTTGCTGCGATATGTAGTATTGCTATTTTACTTTTACTGGGAACATCTTAAAAAATTATTTATACTCTATTGAACACACAATAGAATGTGTTCCCAAATATCTGAGAAAAGAACATGTAAGGATATCATATCGATCACTGATATTTAAGACAGCAGTGTTTGGAACTCTTTCTGATGATGAACGACTGCATAAAGTTAAAAAATGCTTAAACAATGGAATTTCCGAGAAACTGCTTTGATATGTTTCTCAACAGTAATTTGTTCGATTTTTAAAGGGAAATTACTAAACAATCGTTTAAATATGTACTTTGTGTTATAAAATCATTCTACTTATTTCGAATTACTGAAAATCGTCAATAATTCAAAAACGGTTCATTTTAGCATATTAAAAATAGTTTCATGTGCTTTTTCGTGTAAAAATAAGAATAAAGTGCCGTGTGGTCAAATTAAGCTGTTTACGTTTTTTAATTTAATTCAAAAATTTTAAAGTGACTAACTGCAGTGGCTAAATGAACTTTAAAGTGTTATCTTCTCCTAATATATAGCAAATTATCTTCATTGAAGACATCCTTAAAAGTGTTAGAACCCCTAAGATATATAAAATTTAGTCTCAAAGGATCGGAGTGGGAATGCAAATGTACCTTCCCCGACAACTAGGATATATAAGAAAATTTCGGATCTGAGTTTAATTTTCGAAGTATAGGGGTTATAATTTCAATATCTTAACATATGAAATGTTTTAAAAATGTGAAAGAAGACATATTATTCACAAAGGAAGACTTTTTATATTCATGCCAAACCATTTCAGCTCGCGAACTGGAGCTACTACTGATTTCTTCTGTTCCTTATGATGTTTGGTAATTAATATTCTTTCACCGCTGATTCAATGAAAAATATGCTATACTTGAAACTTATTTTCTAATGACATCCTTGTACAACTGCTTTAATTTACATTTTCCACTTTTAAATATAAAATTTAAAGGATAATGTAACTTTACACAGATGTTTGTATCTTAAATTCCTGTCAACACCGAGTATTAGCTTTTGTATACAACACTTATTCGAATTCTCGCGAAATCCGTAGCAAGGTCTAGAGTAACTCCATTTTTCCACAGAGATCTCAATAGAAATAAATGCTATAAACATTAGTTCTCAACTCATATTTGAATGTTCGGTTCATTCATTATTTAATACTTCATGCATATAGGAAAAGTACTAATAAGTTAATAACAAATAACATCTAAAACAATTAGTAAATTATATATACTATGTATAATGCCTATCGGGAATATTCCTTTGAAAATATTAGCATAAGAGAATAAAAGAATATGAAGCTATAAAGCAAAAGCTTTTAAGCATTGCAAAGGTAATTGCGTGAATCATGTATACATACAAATTTGTTTGCAAATTATTTAAAAATTTAAGCAATCTAGGCAATTAATCTTTTGGGATATTATCATATTTAATCTGCTTTATTTAGCAATCATCCAATTTATGAATTTTAATGAAATCCCTTAAAAATATGAAATGAAAGGATTCTCTTAAGAGTTAACTATACAAAGGAACATTTGAATTAATATGAAAATGCTATTTACCTTATTCTGGTAAGCTTTAATTGTTTCAGTCACGTGGTTATTTTTCTTAAATAGTGTATGTGCATTTATCCCAATTTGTTGAGATTATATTTAGAGTTGGTAAACTAATTAGAATTGTGTATATTAATTTTATTACAAAACAATATATATATGATGAACGGAACTCAGATACGACGATGCAAAAGAAACATAAGCGTTTCAGAGGTGACATATATAGTAACTATGATCAGTTAATGAATGATTAGTTTCTTGATGCATTACAAAATAACGATCATTTGTCCGTCTGGCATCACTCCATTAAATTCGCTGACATCCAATTTACTTAGCTGAAATTCCATTAAGTTGTAAATATTATATAAGTGCAACTAAAATTAAGTTAAAACAAGTAAGATCAATCATGCTTGAAGCATCGATTATGAAACACTTTCCAACTTCAATGCAATTTTATTTAAAAAAGTCTAAAATGCAATACATTCCTCGGTAATACTTTAAAACTTATCACAAAAGTACATTAATTTTTTATATTTGAAAACTTAAACCTTCATTGAAAAAAATGAACTTCATTCAAATGACGGCATTGAAATATAAATTGCATGGTTTAGATATCTCTAAAATGCGATACATTCCACGGGGATATTTTTAAAACCATCATAATACTACGATAATTTATTATATTTGAAAACTTCATCGAAAACCACTGAAATTAATTCAAATGACGTCATAGAAAAAATAACACGCCTGGATCTCTCTATAAAACAACATTTCATTCATCACAATACTATAATAATTTATTTTATTTAAAAATTAAGACAATGGAGCTACAAGTAATTAAACTCTATGCGTACAACTTCTGAAAAAAATCGTCCTTCTCTTTATAAAATCAATTAATATTTCATTCATATCAGCCATGCAGACTCCATGGGCTAAATTATTTTGTGTTAAAGAAGTACAGCAATTCTAATACAACTCATTCTATATATTTTGCGGTTTTCATTTTACATAAGTGAAAAATAGGGTTCGTTGAAGAAATAATCAAATTTGAATAATCATTTAAACTCAAATATATTATATTTGCGTTATTTCAGTATGTAGATGCACAGAATTTAAGCAAATATAAAGTAGTTTTATGACGGATACAACACTCAATATGAATTAAAAAGAACTTAAAAAATCACGATTTTGAAACAAGAGGGGTGCCATGTATCATTTTGAAGTGGATCATGTGATCTTTTCATTTCATGGTCACGTGATCGTTTCATATAAGGGGTTCTATTATTATTTTAATTTTTATTTAAAATACTACTGAATATATTTCGCTGACTTTTTTTTATATATTTTATGGAACAATTTGAATATTACCTAAAATTTTCGAAGCAATTCGTGAATTTTCTACAACGAAGCCTATTTTTCACCTATGTAAAATGTAAACAGCAAAATATGTAGAATGAGTTGTATTACAATTGCTGTACTTCTTTAACACAAAATCATTTAGTTCATGGAGTCTGCATAGATGATATGAAATGATTTCAGTGATTTTAAAAAGAGAAGGACGATTTTTTCGCTGAAGTTTTACGCATAGAGTTTAATTACTTGTAGCTCTATGGTCTTAATTTTTAAGTAAAATACATTTTTGTAGTATTGTGATGAATGACATGAATGGGAAATTATTTATGAATGAAATGTCGCTTTTATAGAGAGAGCCAGGCGTGTTACTTTTTCTATGATGTCATTTGAATGAATTTCTGTTGTTTTCGATGAAGTTTTCAAATATAATAAATTATCGTAGTATTATGATAATTCTAAAATTATTACCGAGGAATATATCACATTTTAGAGATGTTTAAACAAGGTAATCTATATTTCAATGCCGTTATTTGTATGAAGTTCATTTTTTCGATGAAGATTTAAGTTTTCAAATATAATAAATTAATGTAGTATTGTGATAAGTTTTAAAATATTACCGAGGAATGTATTGCATTTTAGACATGTTTAAATAAAATTACATTGAAGTTGGAAAGTGTTTCTTAATCAATGCTTTAAGCATGATTGATCTTTTTTGTATTATATTTAAGCCGATAGAAAATAATTGGTTTTAGTTGAATTTCTTTTTATTTTCAATTCAGTTATTTAGTAAGCTATTATATTAAATTAAGATATCGATTTCATTGAAATGATATCCATGACTATTTCATGTGGTAAATGAAATTAGACATATTCTACAGCTGTACACTCCATTTGTCTATCATCTCTCAATCCAAATCAGGCAATTTTGATCTAAAAGTTCATCAAAGTTCAAATTAAAAGAGATCGCTTCGAGATAAATTCGATTATAATTTCTATCTATATTTTGCGGATATAACTTTTAAGGTGAATGCTTCTAATTAATCTTTCACAGATCCCAGACGGCTTGCATTTATCAGGGAGCTATTTAGTATGATCATTATTGAATATATCATGTTTAAGGAAATGTTTTATTAAACATCGCAAATGAAAATAGTAAAACACTTATTGTTAAGTATAGTCCTAAATAAAGCACTGGAGTTTTTGTAAAATAAATTAGTTTTACAATGTCACAGGTTCTAATATGTTAAGTGATTCTACAGAAGTAAGTCTTTCTTTCTTTCGACACAGGCTGTATGTACTACCCGAAGGTGTAATTTATCTGTTTGGATTACTGGGAAGCATCTCCCAATTCAGATCGTAACACAGTGGGAGCGGTATCTACAAGGGCCGAACCGCCTTCCCCTACAACAAAGCTATCGTAACGACTTCCGGATCCACACATAAAACGTGTCCGTACTTCGCGTAATCACGGAGACAGTTTGAGCAGAGACGGGAATCGAACTTGGGTCGTCCGGGGCAATCCCCGCGCGTTGACTACTAGGCTGTTCCATTTCTTGATTTATTGAGCTCATACATATCATGATTACATTCAAACAAAAGTCAAAATATAAAGTCGTTGCTTTAGGACAAAAATGTAATCCAGTTATCAATAATTTGATCATATGTAAGACGTAAACGGCAAAACTCTCTCAACTCCAAGTCCCTGTATAAATAAATTAATTGTTCAAATTCTTTAAATTGACATTTTTAGAATATTTGATTCTGAAGTAAGTATACTACTTCCATGACCCCACCCCCGCCCCACAAAATTTCGGAATTAATATGAAAATGGTATGATTTTAAATCTCTCAACACTTCCTTATAAAAGCAAGCATATAAAAATTAGGTCACTTAAATTTGTTTAATTTGTATGGAAATTAGGTCACCTAATTTTATTTAATTTGTAAAGAAATTACGTCATCTATATTTTTTTAATTTGCAAAGAAATTAAGTCACCTAATTTCGTTTAATTTGTATGGGAATTAGGTTACCTAAATTTGGTTTATTTTGTATAGAAATTAGGTCACCTTATTTTTGTATACCATCTTCTTTTAATGAAATAATGAAAGTTTTTTCCAAGGATCAACAGTTTTATTTATTATGATGGGAATGTTATTACTCTGCTTTCCATTTTAGTGTAAAGCTATTTCTAAACCAGTTGCTTCCTATATATGTAACTGTTAAATTTTTATCATACAGTTTATTAATGTAAAATTTTTTTATTGTTTAATATGCAATATATCTGTTTTATTTTCTGATGTAATTCATTTTATTTTTAAAGCTTTTGTGTCCTGATTATTCGTATAGCCTCGCATGCATTTCCTTTCTATCTGATGCTAGTCCACTTAGTTACTTAAAGCCGTTCTATCTAATTTTCGTTATTCTTCCTTATTCTTGATACAATTATTTGTTTTATTTTTCAAATGTTCTTGTTTTCCCAGTAAGTGTTGTTTTTCTAATGTGTTTAGGTCATATTTTTTTCTCAGAAATGATATCTATTATTAAAATGTAGCTATCATTTTTTCAGTTTTCTTTCCAGATCAAGGTAATTTGAATTCCAAAACAGAGTAATTTTTTCTTTTATTTGCAACTGCTGTTATAACTAACATTTGTAACTGAAACTGTTGTTATTTATTTATAACTTATATTTGTAATTTGTAACTATTATTTGAAATTTGTAACAATAATATGTAACTTATTTGAAATTTGCAACTATAACTGTTATTTGAAATGGTTATTTATAATTGTATTTTTTTCGAATGATATTGCATTTTTCAATTTCTGAAACTGTTTATTTTCTTATAATTTGTAACTACTATTTCTCTTTTCAATAAATGTAATATCAACTAATTAATTTTTGCAACACGATTTGCTTATATTGTACTGCACCGTTTCACTTTTTAGTTACTTTAGACATAGTCACTTTAGACATAGTTTACGAACCTAGTTGTTGTAATAGCTCGTTGTGTATAATTACTAAATTTCGTAGTTTCCTACATTCACTGCTACTTTTTATTGTGCCTTATACGTGACACTATATGATTTCATATTCCTTTATTACTATCACCTGTTTAATATGCTTAAAATTGCTGTTAAAACTAAATTAATATAAAAACTATATATAACTACATTACAAATTTGGACTTTTCATTGTAATTTTTAACTGTAATCTGTGCTGTCGGCCATTAAGGTTTTTTGCCATGCTATGGTCCTTTTTGAGCTTTAGAAAATTTAGATTTTGCTGGGACACTCACAGTTTTCTATTATCTAATTTTCCAGGAACCAAATAAAAAATCAGTTTTTATGATTCTTCAAAATTCAAGTAGATTTAGAGAGTTTTCTTCACAAAGCAGTTTTTGTAAATGTCCATGCAGAAACGACAGCAGTACATGTAATGAAAAAAAATAGGAACTGAAATATTTAACTTTTGCATATTGTTAAGTGAATATGTGTTGTGCAAGATTCAATATCAGTCCCTCCTGATATTATTTCAAAGATTTCTCCTTATATTAAAAGATACGCCATTGGCGTTCATGGACGCCAATGCCTGCAAAGGAAGATCGAATTGTTTGGGATAGGGTATGTCAAATACCTGTCTTTTTGAGAGGTTCTGCGTTTGGGATGGACGCTGTCTCACCCGTAAGTAAAAGGTTAATATAATTTCACAGTATTTTGAGCGATCATTTTATACTTAATCAGTTATTTTTGTTGGTTATTAAGATATTTCAAACTATAATTTATATCCAAAACCGAACTATTGGTTAAAGGAATTATCTGAATAGGTTTTATCATATTAAAGAATAATGTATGCATAATCTACATATGTAATCTCATCAATGGACTCTCAATCTTAGAATTCTAATTTGAGAAGTTTCATCTACGAATTCATGAAAATTCAAATTAAGTTATTTATCCGAGAGAGTTTCGATTATATCATTTCTAACCATTCTGCGAATATTGCTATTCAGACTAATGCTATTAACTTAATCTTTCACACGTATCTCTGATCTCTTCCATTTATCTGTAGGTCATTACTTAATCTTTAATAAGGTGATTATTGAATTTTCCGCATAATATGCATTTTCTCTGAGAGCCATTTATGCAGCATGAACTATTGGATTTAATTTTATCTTCAAACAATATTTCATCGGATCTGGATTTCATGAGACTAAAAACTGAGACAAGAGATATGCCATAAAACAGTATGATAGTAGGAATCGAGTAATAGAATATAGACCTGATGCAACAGTGCCGAAATTGACGCTTAATCGGATAATGGTTTGTGGCCAATAAATATAAAACAGAATTAATGGGATGTTGGGAGGCAAGCCACAATCAAGAACCATGCCCTCAACCAGTACTTAATTATGAGGAGCAAAGCAACGACAATCAGAGTATGGGGGACAAGAAGGAAGGCAAATTAAAATAATTTGGAATGTTCAGAAACATTTGAAGATTGATGATCAATATCGTTGAGGAAAATTAACCTGCATCTTGTAAGTCAAGGGACCAGCCCAATACCGTTCCTGCACACCAATGAATATATTGTCCACCTGTGTCACATGCAGTCGAGTCTTGCTCCGATTTCCATATACTAATGAATGAAGTAAGCAACTAATTTTGATATTTGGCATAATTAGGCCGTTCAGCACTTTGATCTCGAACAGCAACGCTTGTCTAGAAATAATAAGACTTTGGACTCACATTGTTAAAGATAATCGAATGATATTGTAAGCAATAAGGTAATGTTTGTAAATAATAACTAAACAATAACGTCAGTTGTCAAAATTAAATTAAAGAATGGATTTTAAATATTACTTAAAAGTGTTTAATGACCATACCAATTCGACGAATTACAGTTTACGTTGCAATAACGTTAAGTAGCCATCTTTCACTGAAGAAGAAATTGGAGCATTATTTCATTCATAACGCAGCTTAATTAGCTAGCATGTTAAATAAAATGTATTAAAAATTACTAAATATTACCTAAAGAGTTAATAATTAATTAAAATCAGAACTACAGGACCCGCGAATAGAATTTGAACCTGCTGGATTTAAACCAGAGATACTATCAGATATACTACTCTAGCGATGTCAATAATGGCATAATTTTTATTAAGATATCTTTCTTTGAAGCAAATTTTCGGTAATTTTAAATCACTTTGGTCACAACCGTGATATATTTTAACTTCATAGCTGCCTTGAACTCACTAAAACATCTGTTGATATAGGGTATCGCACTCAAGCGTTATATATTGTGTTCGACCAGCTGTGAAAATTTCAGCAGTTATTTCAACCCTTTTCTAAAAGTAAAAAAAATATAAATTAATTCCTCTTTTGACATATTAAAGCGATTTATTAAATAATTGACTGAAAATTAGAATAAATCACTGAAGCAGTCGAAAAGTAAAATAGCAAAATATAATAGGTAATAGCTAAAAATTAAAAATGTTGGTTATAAATTCAGCTTTAAAAGAATTTATAATGGTATTATTTGTATTTGGAGGCAAACACGCCTACGTTTTAAGGATATAAAGAGATAATATCCACACTAAGAATGGTAAGCAACGTCTGTTTATATTTGTTGGTTTGGAGACCCAGAAAGAGGCCGTCGAAAATAACCACTTCTATAGATTTGTCTATGCAGCATTTTTACAATGATAAAAATTTTTAATTAATTCAAATTGAATTCAAAACATCCAACCAGACTGAATGAAACCATTGATTAGGCTTAAAACTTTAACTCATGATTATATTTTTGAGTAACAACAACGCAAGTCTGGTTCCTTCGTCAGGTGATTGAACATGTTGTATTACACAATTTTGCTCTTACAGAGTCCATAAGAATTGTAAAACCAGAACCGCATTTGAAATGAACAAAATTGTTACGTCTCATATACCTACATATTTTGACACACACTTTAGTGACAGATGATATGAATGTCAAAAGAGCCTTTAAGCTTCTAACAACAATAATATCTCCATTTATAAATTTAAATAATGCATGGCCGAGACAGACTTTGTAGGTCACCGAAGTTTTAAAACTATATTTTTTTTATTGATAGAGCAGTTAATGCCTATTCTTGGCTAATGAACTGTTCAAACAAGAGCGAAACAAAAATGCAGAAGTTTGGCGCAATACTAAAATCATGTTCAAAGAAATAGTCTTATATTTATTTGTGTTTGCATCTCTAGCATACTTTATGAGTTTCTGTTTGAATCTGTCGTATTTTGCTAAAGAAACGGAAATTTGGTTGCCATTTTAAATGTATCCATATATTGTGCATTACAGTAAAAGTTAAAAGTATAATTCCATAAAGTAATATAATTTTTTTCTATCTGGTTTCTTACCGTTTTTAAAATACTGATACAATAAAATCCCATTATTTTGACAATGTTTATGAATAAAAGTTTCAAACTAAATTTACTATGCAAATTGAAAGTAATACGGGAAACTTTTTTCATATCAAGTAATGGATTTTTCTCAAATTAACATTCCTGAGTACACTGGCATATAAAAATTTTCAAACATGACGCGTTTTAAATTTTTCATACGAAAATTTTTAAATCGCAGTCTACATTATTAAAGCAGCACCTTTAAATTGGAGTTTTTTATTGGTACTTAATAACTGTTGAAATAGTTCAACATAACTTTGATATACTATACGCCTTCTTATTTTAATACATACAATAAATACAAAAAATTATACAGGATGATTCAAGAAAGATGGGCCAAACTTTACGAGCTGGTGTACACACCAAACCAAGCATTTTTTGTCATAGTTCACTGGGTCGGATATGAAACGTAAATTCGCCAGTGGGTGTTTAATGGTGAAACCGATGAGGAACGAATTAGAAGTTATAAAATGACATTTAATAAGCAATAATTACAGTAATGGCTGAAAAGCGCAACCGCTAATCTGAAAGCACGTCTCGCAGCGGTGACGGAGGGAGAGTGTCAAGGACGAGACTCTTGAGATATCCCCATATAAAGAAATCAAGACACGACAGATCGGGCGATCGTGGGGGCCAAGCTATTGTCATAACGTAAACGGGTCACCAATTAACGTGCGGACAATCAAACATACATATATATTTTAGGTATTACGAAGTTAAAAGGATAAATAAGATAATTGTATGTACGACGTTAATTAGATGCAAAGCCGTGATATTTCTGTTTCAAAACCCAGGTCCAATTATACGAATCACTCCTCCAGTCCAGGAGTAAACTCCTAGTTTGACCTGCAGTAAATAACCAGAGTGCAAATAAATAGACCCTTGTAAGGCGACATCAAAAATAGACCCTTGTAAGGCAGCAAATTACCTTGTAAGGCGACATCACCTGATAATACATTAAGGTACAGTTTCAAGAGATAAAGATAACTCTAAATAACCACACATGTATTTGGATAAATTACTTTCTTTTATTTAATATCGCAATGAAGATTTGAAGTTAAATAAACAAACAGCACAACAGCAGCCAACTGGACACAGGGCCAATATTAATCTCATATGCAGCCACGGAATTAAACCAATAATAATATGTTATCCAACAATATAATGAGAAGTGGCAAGCAATATTTACATAATTAATATACATTATAATTTAATGGTACGGTCTCAGAAACACAGGGAGCAGCGCACTCAGAGAAATTACTTGAATACAAATTTAGAATAGCAAGATGATTCCGATAGAAATTACTTAATGCAGATATAAATTGAAGATGGAAGCCAGAAGTTACTTTAAGTTATGCAGGAATTTACGATTGAGCTTCCATAGAATATAGAGTGCAGATGCAGAGCGAGG
This sequence comes from Amaurobius ferox, assembly GCA_951213105.1. NCBI lineage: Eukaryota > Metazoa > Arthropoda > Arachnida > Araneae > Amaurobiidae > Amaurobius > Amaurobius ferox. Next base: position 127,433,813 of record OX578148.1, read on the forward strand.
TCAACATCCTTACCTCTGGACATGTCGTTGTTGAAAGGAACTTAGGTACATACTTCCGCCGTATAGCCCTCGGAAAAACCGTACTAGTGTAAAACCGGCACACCTAGATGCAGTAGAACTACATAGGTCCGGTCAGAGTTCGGCATCATTTTGCTCCTTCTTTCTCTAACATTCAGACCCGGCAGAAAAACCTCGGCAAAACCTCGGTTCGTCGTCGTCGTAGTCGAAGTTATCATGAAATTATAGGTGACGATGTTCCTCACTTAACCAGCGGCCGATTGATCTTCCTCGATGTCCATCGGCGATAGCGGCGACGCTCCCCCCATGCTCAAAGAAGGCTGAGACCGACATGAGACCAGATCTCTCACTCCGTGGTAGGCAACGCAAATACGGTCCGGACCGACGTGAAGTTGTCAGCAACCAGACAGGGAACAGCGCAAAGAATAATCCAACACTCCGCTTTTATACGGAATTTTTCAAATCCGACTGTTAATCCCAGATCGGACCTGGCAGAGAGCTGTTTACTGAAATCGTCTAATGGAAAATCACTATGAAGTTCAAAAGCCTTTGGAGGCGACCCTCCCCGATTTATTCCAGTTGTTTCCTCTGAAGAACCATGGTATGAAAAATGCATGTCTTGCACTAATATTAACAAGTAGAGAGCAAAGCCTCTACATTAGACATCCGCTCTGCCCGGGAACTAGACATTGACTTTTAACGGTCATAAACAAACTTCTCTCTCTGAGTGCGCACTTTACAGATTAATATGAAAAAAAATAGTGCAAAGCTATTCTTTTAGCACAGAATAATTGTAGAATATAATATAGTTTATAATGCATAAATTATGATTTTTGCACAAGTGACTCGAGATAAAGAAATCTCGTCACGACACTATGGGATCCCCACGCCCAATCCAGTGCACTGTCATTCCTTTAAATTTCATTTTCGACCAAGTAAACTATAACGACAAATGACTGGTTTGTTGTATACTCCCACGTCATAATGTTTGTCCCATCCCTTTTTAATCACCCTGTATATTTAAATATATAAATATGATTTAAATTAAATTTGACATTAAAATAACTTATAAAAACATTATGAACATCTATCTACGCTATGACTTAAGTAAATATTTTAACACTTTAGTTCCATATGTGATCTCTGCGGAGTTTAAAATTGTTTGGATCCTGCTATGATATTAAATAATATTGCTGGTGAAAACACTGAAATGTGAATAAGTTACCAACAACAAATAAATTGGAGAAAACATTTACAAGCATGATAAATAATTCATGATTCAAGTTAATAGTAAATAATTCATGTCCTGCCAAAATATTTGTTTGGAACATTTCTATAAAATAAGAATACACAAAAGTCTATTTTTAAATATAAAATCGATGACATTTTGTTACTAAGTGGTACTAAACAATTACAAGGGTTATTTTTTTCCCATTAGTTTCAAATCAATACTGTATTTCTAAAGCGATTTTTAGTTAGTATTATTATGTCTAGTAAAGAATTCGGCATTTTATGAAAAGTTGTATTTCATACTTTATCTGTATGTTTAAGTTTAGGTATTTTAAGTTATATATTATTTTTTATACAATGCTTTTAAAAGCACTGCATTTCTGAAAATTTCTAGCATGATATGGAAAATTCAGTAGCTACCAAAACAAGAATTACTTAACAGAGCTCTACAAAAGGTTCTAAATTTAATAGATGTGGCCTATATATAACAAACGTTAAGAATTTATTTTATTTTATAGAAACATGAGTTATGTTCTGTAACATCGGTGGAAACACATACTATTGTTACAGCGGAAATTCCGAGGGCATCAAAACCCGCAACGGGTTCCCGCCAGACACGGCTGACCGAGAAAGTCTAACTTTCTCAGATAATTTCGTAACCCAGGTTCAAAACACACCTCCCGTCAGTTGGAGAATCCCAACTGAATCCCCCATGACTGACTGCGAAGGAAACCCAACAAATACCGAAATAAACAAAGAAATACCATTACCTTGAAGGTCTCACCAGCATCTGAAAACACTTAAATCAACACAAATAAATACTCATAATTTCATTTAAATCTAAATTTATAAGCCAGAAATTAGGAGTTAACACAAATTACAGATGCTGATTCACAGTCAGCTAACTACCACTGGACCACCTTTTACTAAAATCATCGGCTCTTTGCCGGAATTAAATATTCATTTCTATAAATCAATTAGCAACAGTATAACATATAAATATCATATATTCTATTATTAAATTTAATTTGGTATGCTCAAGGGAGAGAATGCACACTCGAGGAACGCTTAAGGCTTAGCCATTAACTGCAATTCAAATCTAATTATATTTTACTTCAGAAGATCAATTTAATAACAATTCAACTCAGAAGAGCTTGAGGATACATCAGGAGAACCAGTTCGATGTCACGAGGTCAGACGAAGGCACCACAGCCTCCAATTACCGAAAAGGACGCTTACCTCCATATCTGGAAGAACACAGGAATTGACGAAGTCGAACATCCACCAAAAACCCTCGGGGAGAATCTTCCCCGACCCAGGAAAGGCGACAGGCTCGCAACAGGCAGGATACATGCAGCGGCCTGCACAGGGCCCAGGTTTCATCAAGGACTCTGTCAGGAAACGGTCCTCAGGCATCCGGAACAGGAGGTTCCCGGACGGTCAACGGCGGCAGGCAAAACGTCGAGGCTCGGCATCAGCAAAGGTCCAGTCAAGCAGTGGCGACGGTAGCGGCAGTGGCGACTCTCCCGACCCACAGCTACGGTAACTCAACCTGAGGGTTGAGTCCCGAGCCGCACGTTAGTTCGATGATGTTTTTCCAGGGTGAGCGCAGAATCACAATTCACACCGCTTTTAAGCATTCCAGGCGGATCCAGAACCCGGCCAATAGAAATTTTCGAAGGGCTCACATCACCTCCTTTCCACCAATACAAAAAACACATGTCTTTCAAATTCATCCAGGGATCCGCCTATCCAACGACAAGTTCCTAAGGCACGTGCATCACAACATTAAATTCAGCACAAGGTCGGGTCACCCAAAACAGAGCAAGGACGAAGACCTCTGTCTCCGCCAGCAACAAGTGCGACCTTGAACTAACGGTCGTTATTCCTCGAGTGTGAGAGAATTATTATATGAAATGAAAATGGCCACAATTCTGCACAAAACTTAGATACTTTGAGATAATAAAATATATACAAAGACATGAGGGTTCCGGGTCACAAATAAAATAAATATTAATATAAGGGTTCAAAAAGTAATGTAATTTTACAATTTACATAAAAGTGACGAATTCCGTTACGACACTATTAACATATTGCTACGACGTATGCGCCGAAATCGTGTGAGTAATCGCAGGATACACACACTACTTTTAACGTTAACTAGCACTTTATTAAAAGAAACAGTAAGCATAAACAAGAATAATGAGAGAATAATTCAACGACTTACTCCCTACACTGGTCAGCGCACGGGAATTGCACTCGGTAGCCCGGAGATCGATTTCCTCCGCTGCAAAAAAAAAAAAAAAAAAAAAAAAAATACTGCCGCCGTGTTCACGCGGAGTACGATCACGTTAAACATGTGGGTCCGTAAGAACCTGAAGGACGCGGAACTAAACCTGTAAACCGAGAGGTAGGCGAGGTCCGCACTGCTGTCTCCTAGCTGTCTTAAAAAGGCCACAGAATAACTTTCCAAAACAGCAGTTAAAAGTTTATCCCATTCACAAACCAGAAGATTATACTCTCAAATCACTGACGTATTCATAATTATCTTTGAATTGTAGCAGGCCAACTCATTCTACTTGAACGATGCAGCTTATACCCCTCTATGGAAATTTCTAAAAAAATAAAACTAACTTGAGAATATATTAACATATCTACAAAACTTGTGCCTTCCGAAATTCACCAAAAATTGGCAAGTTGAAAATATTTCGACCCAAATTGCTATTTTGTCGCAAAGATCCAGTGACCTCGACCTCCAAATAATAATAGCTGCCGGTGACTGCGGTTTTTCCTATGGGACAGGCAACATGCTGTGAATGCATTTTAAAAATTTGTAACGCAATTATAAAGTATACAGGATATCATATGTTGCTGCATAGTACAAAACAGTGCATAGTAGTACGTTACACATGCATAGTAGTGAACACAGCATAGCAGTTTGTTACCCAAAGTGTAGTGTGAGTATACAGTTGAACGTGTGTATACTGTGTAACGTGTTACACACATAAATACTACATCACTCAATAAGTCTCCGGTCTAACTAAGGAAAACAATTTTTTTTTAGAAATTCGACTTTATTCATCAACATGAATAAAGTCGAATTTCATCCTTTAAGAGTAATACATTTATTCTAACGCTCCTCTAACTTTTCGATGCCTTTTTTGTCGAACGATTTGCCTTTGCTCTCAAAATAGGTCTCAGTTTCGGCAATCACTTCTTTATTTAGAGACAAATTTATTTCCCTGGAGCATCTTTTTCATGTCTGCAAAAAGTCAGTAGTCGCAAAATCAGTAGTCAACGGGGGCCAGATCTGGAGATTACGGTGGGTGAGGAAGCAATTCAAAGCGTAATTCATATAATTTAACCATCGTTTTCTTCGACTTGTGACACGGGGCATGACTTAGGTCGGACGGTCTGGGTCTCAACAACAACAACAACGGGGCATGTCTTGTTGTTTTTGGTCCGGTGTGATCAAACGCGGCAACCACTTCGAAAGCAACTTACGCATGCTCAAATTTTCGTGTAAAATTGCAAAAACACTACCTTCTGATATCGTTAAGGTGTCAGCTATCTCACGAAACTTCACTTTACGTTCTTTCAAAACTATTTTGTGGACTTTTTTTATGTTTTTCGGAACAACTGCCGATTTTGGGCGACCAGAGCGTTCAGCATCATCGGTGTTTGTACGACCGCGTTTAAATTCAGCGTACCAGTCATTAAAAGTTGATTTCCCCGGTGCAGAGTCTCCATAACGCTTATCAAGCCACTGTTTGGCTTCAAAAGTATTTTTCCTCATCAAAAAACAATGTTTAATCTACACACCAATTCTTTTTTATCCATTGTTTGGAAAATTACAAAACTGGGGTCACTAAAACCACTGTAACCTGTAAAATAATTGTCTGAATATCACGAAATTTTGACACGTATCGGTTGAAGGTGGGTAGTATCCTGAAATCATATGGGTCTATCAACAGTCTTGTCATATATGTGTCAGACCGGAGACTTATTGAGTGAAGTGTTATGTTACACTACACTCAATAAGTAGCAGTATGTATGTACTGTACATACTAGTATGTTACACTGCATAGTACAGCACAATGCATTGTGCACAGTTCTGCACATAGTAGTATGTTACACTGCATAGTGCAACACAGTGCATAGTACTGTACATAGTAGTATGTTACACATGCACAGTAGTATAAAATGCATAGTGCTGTATTACATACAGCGAAATGTTTATTCTACATTATAGTGTAATGTGTTACACCCATAATGTACATATGTACGTTTGTTACACTACGTAATGCATAGGTGAAAATGTCTAGTGCACTTATACATTAAAAGCAGCAGAAAACTCCACCCATAACTACCGCTAACTTTTTCACTGCAACCGTCAGCATTGGAGCATCTCCTCAAATAAACCTATTGGATAATTTAAATTTTTCAGAAGGTTTTATCAACCTTTGAAAACAAACAATTGACTTGATTGAACGATTGATTTTTGGAACGATTTGCCCTTGAATCAAATTGTCAATTTATCTATCCGGGAAATACCTATAAAGGCGTAACCAACGGACACTTCAGAATTAGTATATATAGTTTCATAAACTCCTGTGACTATGTGGTGTCGGTTTTGGTGAAACCACATACAAGAAGCAAATTGGAATTTTAAACAGTATTTAGCACATCAGAAAATATCGGGCCAGTGATAGAATGAATATTAATAACGTTTATAGTGGAATAGTTCATTTAGTGGAATAGTACATAAGTGAATCAGCAAATAATGAAGGTCGTTCGCACTTTATAGAAATTATTTTGTATTTATGTTTCTCGTTAACATTTTGAAATAAATATTTGGCATTTTCAATATAATCGACTGCTACTGTTTTATTTTGACTGGAATGTAGAATAAATGATTTATTTTGAAAATGGCTCCTGAAATTGATAGATGGCTCGAAGATTACAGAAATGTGCTTTCAAAGGAAAAATATCCGTATCAACAAATTGTAAAGCAGTGTAAAAATTGAGGTTATTGCATTTTAAAGAATGGTATTTTTAATATATTAAACTTGAAAGGGAAAAAACGCCTAGCTAAAAGTAAAAATGAAAAAATGACCGCAAAATCGCATCCTGAGACTGTTCGAACGCGCGTAAATATCAAGAAAGTGATGTTTTTGATCCTAAAAGAAAATCGACCGACTCAAAGATCCATTGCATCGAAACTGGGAATGTCTTCTGGCACTGTAAGTAAAATCATTCACAAGTATTTCAAGTTAAAAATAACGTTTAAATCTAAAGATCATCTGCTTTTGCCAAAGCATATTGCGGAAAGAAAAACAAATTGTAGAAAATTATATGAAAAACGCTTAGCTGTTGATAAATGGGAAATTTGTGGTAACACTCGATGAGGCATGGGTGTATTTAAGAGACTGTAATTAAAACAGAGCAATTTTCTATTGCTCAACTGATGAAAATGACAGCACGAAATGCCTTCGTCAATGTACAGAAAAATTCCCAAAGGGATTCGCGATAGTTCCAGGTTGCTGTCACAACGGTAAATTAAAACACATATAGACAGAGCCTCTAGTTACACGTCTAAGTCCATATCTTATGCGTATTTAACAAAGAAAGAATCAGAAACAGGAGTAAAATGTATCCCATTTAATGAAATACCTATAAAATCACATGAAGTTTCTCCTATGGACATTTTGCGCTTTCGGTTTGTAAAAACGAGCCTAAGAGGAGTGGGATAACATTGAGATGATGGTGCTAAGAAAATGTTTACTTTAATGGAAAATTCGAGCTAGAGCTATAGTCAAAAGTCAAGGCTATCAGATAGAAGCAAATCGCCGCAAGAAATAGACACTTTATGCAAACAAAATTATTATCAAAATCGTTTCCATTAAGTGAAAACGACAAAACGACCTCCAGTAACCCTGAAATGCTCTCGGCAGAGTGTGATAAAAGAGAACATCCGTGACGGAGGGAAAATAGAGAGAGAAGACATACACATTCTGATACATGATAATTACATGTAAAATTCATAATACACTTAAATTACATATGATATTTTATATATACTTAAATTACATATGATATAAATATAATATGTTGTTAGAATTTTATAGTGTATATTAAAAATACTTTTGAATTAAGAGTATTTAGAAATTATTTTATTCAGTTTATTTCACAATAAATAATATGGAATGAAGGTATTTCTAATAAGTTCATTAATATATTGTACACTATTTGAGAAAGACCAACGCTCATGTTAAGGCATGTTGCAGACAGAAATATAGTTTAATGTCTCTTAAAAAAAGATGAAGCTGGTCCTGCCTCTTATTTTATTATAAGATTATAAATAATACTATTGTTTGCCCTATTTTACTTTCTTGCCTGGAATTTCACATACCTATCAATAATACTAGGAAAAAACTCTTTTTTCACAATACTACAGTGAAACACAACTACATTAAATGCTATTCTATCTATAAATTTGTTGATCTATATAATACCTATTGTTCTGATATTGATATATTTAACTTGACTCCTGCCTGTTTTAGAAAAGCCTGTTTTAATGCGCTTGACATGTTTACTACTTAGTATTCTTGTATCCTATGTTCTGTACTTTTTAATTTCTTGTGTGGCTACTGTAACTGGATTTCGTCTGTAGTTGCCACGTAAATTGAATAAAATAAAATAAAATAAAATAAAATAATAAAGAACATCAAAACATTTATCTCCAGTAATAGTATTCAAGCAAGTTTAATCTTCAATACTATTATGATAGTCAAAATTAATAAAGGAAGATACCGGTGTTTCTGCATGCGTATGTGTGTGACGTTTGAAACGTACTCTTTAGACAAAATCATTCGCGAGTTCGAATTTTCGACGCCAATGCATCCATTATATTGGGTATGTAGGTAAACTAAAAAGCATAGATAATCATTTATTGAAATTATCATTAAATACTCAATAATTTATATATATATATATATATATATATATATATATATATAAACTTGTGGTCATAATACTTACTCTACTACTGCGAGTAAATTACCAATAATTACCTTATTCTAAATAATAGTAAAGAATTAAAGAATAAATTAACATCACTTAGAAAACTAATAGGATTTCAATATTTTGATTTCAAGACCTGTTTTTCAGACCTGTATGATGCAATTTTAGCTCTATATAACGTTTGCATTACTACTCTATCAACTCAAACCAATTTTATTAATTTTCCTAAACTTCATCACTTTGCTATTTTCAATAAGAATATTTTTCAAGGAATTAAATTATACTTACAAGTGTCAGGAGTTCCACACGGTGGTTGCAGTAGCAGTATGTTAGCTAATTTATACATTTATCATTATGAACATTCTTTTACTTCAATAGATTATACAGATATGTTGATGATCTGATTTGCTTAGTATATACTGAAAATTATGTCATAGATATAGATTTCTATACAGACAATTTGGAATTAATTCCTAATGAAAATACTATTAGTAAAAATATGAATTTCTGGATTTAAATCTTATTATTGAACCTTCTAATAGAATTGTTACTAATTTATATGATAAAAAACACTTTCTTTTAATTTTAACATTAATAAAATCTTACCATTTAATTCCTGCAACTAGATTCCATTTTTTATAAATATTATACTTAATCAGCTGTTTAGAATTTATAGATTATCTGATAAAAAATTTCATACATGAATAATCTAAAAATTACCATCAATTTATATAAATATCCCTCTTATTTTGTACATGGTATACTTAAAAAAAATTAGATTAGCTGGATTTTCATAAATTCTATTCATAGTTTTTTATATTAGTCTGACATCTTCATTCTCTTGTATTAATAATATTTTTATTTTTACATCCACTTAAACATTAGCCTTTCTATTATTAGCCTCTCCTTTTAGTAGCTCTGATTATATATTATCACTTATTCTTGCCTTTTCGCATTACTGTTATTTATTTCTTACGAATAGCAACAGTAGATCATTTCGTTTTCCTTTGCGAATGGCAACACTGGTCTCATCATTCTGGGTTTCCGGGTATGACAGGTCCGTGCATCTGTGGTGTTATTTTCCAGGTATTCTTGTTTCCTTTTATTTTTCCTTCTTTATGTATGTTGTCTAAGAAATATTTTACAGATATAATATATCTATTTCTTCAGAAACATACATATTTTGTGTTTGCTTCTACAAAATACTTGGATCCGAGGAAGAGTTTTAGAGAAGTGAACAAATCCGTGATTTAGGCCTAGCCCTTGTCCACGTATATTAATTCTTGCGTAGCATTAATGCTTGGATTTCATTTGTTTTTTTTATCGATTCCATACTATTGATTTTTAATAATTTTCATTAACTTGATGATTCGTAATTTGTATTTTTTTCCATTTGATTGAAGATTTGCTGATTTATACTTTTATTTTGTAGGCTTGTTAGAAAGTTAGATTTTTCGAGTTACAGCTTCTGACTTTTCATTCATTGGAGTTTCAAATTATTATTATTATTATCATCATATATATATATATATATATATATATAAAAAACTTCAACATAAATGCAGTAAACTACTATTGGTGTTCATGCGACGGGTGCCTAAAATATAGTAGTTTTTTAAATTTAGTTTTAAATTATTGCTTTGTATTTCATTTCGTGAAATACACAGAGCGCATCCTAGAACAGAAGATGTAAATCTCTCGAAGTTTTGAGTGTTTGAGATGGCTGTCTCATAATTAATTGTACATTTGCTCACCATATGTATCCACTTACGTTCAGGATGATAGATGTACGAAATCAGTAGAACATGTAAAATTACCAATAAAATATATACATATTTCAGTATTTATTGCAATTAATTTTGCCATTCTAAATAATGCAGATTAGTTGAACTGTTCATTTGAATGAATTGCATAAAATTTGGATGTAGGTATTGTTCCGTACCTTCTGCATTGCAGAGTACAGCTTCAAGATAACTACTACAAAAATCTAAGGAACTTTATTTGTATAAAACCTGCAATGGCTATGAATCGGAACAAAATGACTTTACAACTATGTCTCCCTTATTCTTAAATTAGTTAAATACACCGGAACAACTATTAAATTCTCAGCGAGTTTCCAGACAGAGAAGGCGTTTTTGCAAAACATACAATTGTATTCAAACAGTACATACAGTAATGCGAAGCTACAGTGTATTTAGAATAAACTGCAGCTTCGCAGTCGACAAATAAAATCTGCTGAACAAACACGGTCACAGCTGCTTCATTTACAACAATGATTCTTCAATTTTCCTAAACTAGTTAAATTTCCGAAAAGTTGGAGATATTTTGTTAGATTTGACGCTAACGACGTATTGCCAAATTTCTTATCAAGACAGGAAATGAATTTAATCCTAAGGATCATTGAATTAAAAAGTGCAGAATAGTATTTTCACATGATAGTAATCTACAGGATGCCCATATTTCATGGCCATATCTTTGAAATGGAAGTACGATATTTATAACCGAGACCTAGATTGCTTCATAAGAAGAATAGCTATTTTACATATTCCATCATTATATAATCTTTTCAAACAAATATTGCAAATATAAAAACGAATAATTTAATCGTCATAGTTAAATATTTCCTCAAGTATTGCAAAACAGAAAAACATATATTTAGTAATTGCAACAGTATTTATGCACCCATAAAAAATAGAGTTATGATAGTTCCTTAACTTTCAACTTTTATGTTCGAAATATTATAATACAATTTTTAAATTAACATAAAATGTATTATTTTTGCATGTATATAGGCTAAAAACCTATAATTTTTCACGGTATTAAACGCAAAAAATTATGTCCAATAAAAATATACATACAGCATTAAAGAATATTTTGTATTTTAGAATATACTTGATAAATTTTTTCACTAAAACTCTACTGTTATTTGCATTTTATTTTTAAAATAATTTACATTTTATACATTTTAAGAACAATTTACTCTTCATCATAATTGTACACAAGGTAAAATGTAGAATAAATGTATACATTTTATTTATCTCTATGTAAGAAGTAAAACTTTAAAATACTTCCGCAATATATATTTTTTGCACGAAAACTTTCATTCCATTTCCGTAGAAATACTTTGTGATCTATTTCCGTCCAAAGTTGTTAAATTATTTGGAAGGCATACAAATAAGGAAATAAGAATTTTGCTGAATTTTCAAAGAAGATTCATTTAATATTTGATGGCACATTAAATTGTTATTTATTGCATTTCACATAGCAAAAAATACAAGAAAAAATTTGTGCATCTTCTTCTACTTGATTATTACTATAAAAGCGAAAAACTATAAGAACGTTTAGTTTCTTTTACTATTTATATCTATATTTTACTTTATATTTAGAGTGGAAGTTAAAAATACTCACTCGGTTAGATACTTTTTAATGTTTTCAAAAAAAATTGCATATAATCATAATCTGGAGCCTATTTTTGAAAAATCAAGAAAGATAAAATATTTACATTTCTATCTATTAGGCTTGGGGATATAAGAGTACAAAGTGTCCGAAATTTTCTTAACCCTTCGTTTTTCCTCAAGAAACTCTTCAACTATAGATATTATTGACATCCATATCTTACTTCCACAACCTTTCTTGTAATATCTGTAGACTGCGTAAAAGGCAACTAAGGAGGCGGATAGACCTCTGCGCTGGCGTTAAGCGACCTCAGTTAGTTCAAATTGAGAAATATATTATCAACCTCTAAATATATTCTTACTCCTCAACTTAGCTACTAAACATTTCTACGTCCATTACGCTTCTCCTTTTTGGATCAAGCTAGAAATTATTGTCTTTAAACCTAAGCTTTAGCACAATTGAAAACTGTTAGGATCAATTAGCAAATGGTTAATATATAGGTTCTGAAGGATGCAACTTATTCATATTTATTGAATTGGGGAATGGCGAGTGGAATATATCATTGGTTTGTAATAGTGTTAATCGAAAGCTACACAGCAGGTTTACGATTCAATAACAAAAAGTAAATTATATTTCCATGCGCATAGACTTCAGATATAAACTTTTAACAGTGAGGTTGCAAATGTGACGCAACGAATACTGGCCTGAAGATTTCTGAGAGCAACTGGATGCAAGGGGTAAATAGTTTTTTTATATTTTCCTTATGGTCTTAAGACGAAAACTCTCCGATATTACTTTCGATTACTAAGGAAATGATATATGTGAATATTGCTCAATAGTGTTTCTCATTATTAAATAACTACGTCTCAAATATCCAGAGTTAAATACACTTTCAATTTACTTTTATATGTGAAGGGTTTGCTTTACGGATTCAGTTCAAAGCTCGTTGAAATGAGCTCGTTGAAATGAAATTTTTCGAATTTTCTGATTATTTCAACACAGAAACTCTCCGGTAATGTTAAGGATCATAAGGGATCATTAAGGAATATAATCATGTGAAATTTTATCAAACTGCCCTTCAACACAATACAACTCAAAAATTGTTTCTAACACAAACAATAATCTCTTCTATGTATATTTTGACCTGAAGAGGATTGTCACTGTGACGATATTTTTTTCTGTGGGTCGCTTAGTTTTTTCGTACGTGACTAACGCACAAATAACAGACAGACACATTTTAATTAGATTATATATATATATGTATATATATATATATATATATATATATATATATATATATATATATACTTTATATATATATAAGAAGGGTTCATGCCGCATGGTAATACAAATTTTGTTAATGTATCCTATTTTCATTTTTTCAATTTTTGTTGCCTGTAGAGTGTAAGCATTTATAGTGATGTGCTACTGCTTAATCTGAAACAGGCATTTGTTTGGGTTAATTAGAATTAAATACTCAGTTCTGAAGATGAATTTAGTTCTGATTAATCATCGAATTTGGGACGGTGCTGTTCTTTTCTCTTATCGGCATTGTGGCCGTGAATTTGCTTCTATGGTGATGTTAATATTACTTGAATTGTTTTTTTTATTTTATTTTTTTTATTTTTACATAATTCTTATTATTACATATTTCAAATATATATATATATATATATATATATATATATATATATATATATATATATATATATATATATATATATATATATATATAAAGATTTAAAATGAAAAAAGAAAATATATAGGTGGAATCATTGTGTTTACAGGGTTGCAGAAAAGTCAAGGGGGATTGCGACCCATATTTCCTGGTTAGAAGCTAGCTTTGACTTCATGAAAACGCTCCCAGAGTCTCTGCACGCCCGAAACAACAATCGATCATGCCCGTGGGGAAAAAATGGCCGAATCCCAGACAACATAAAAATGATCAAAATAACAAAAATTGGAAATTTTACTAACCAGCAAGACGAGAATCATGGAAGAGTTGCATAAAGCGTATAAACTTCGAATAGGAAAGCATACATAAAAAAGTCGCGTCTAACTTATAGAGCCATCTGGATATGCATCATACTTTTGGGGATTGTATTTCTTTATATATATATATATATATATATATATATATATATATATATATATATATATATATATATATATATATATATATATATATATATATATATATATATAAGTATATATATATATAAGTATATATATATATATATATATATATATATATATATATATATATATGTTACTGTGAAAGACCGAAATTGGAGATTGTCGACTTTCACCGGTGAATGTCAACACATACCAAATACGTCCATGAAAGATCGAATATTTGATTATATTCTTGTGCATTCGGACCATCACAGATGTATGTCGACAATAAAGATATGCTCTGGTGGAGGTCGAAAAGAAAAGCCGAGGTCAACAGAGAGGCAAAGCCTTTGTTCTGTTGCAATTAAAGTTATGTGGCATGTATTTGTTATAGTCTGGAAAATTACTGTTTGTCAGTCTTATGCAAGGTATGATGGTGCGCAACGATTTCAGAAAATTTTATTTTTTTTATCCAATACCCTAATTTATGTTGAATGGATACTGCAGTGAATCGTGATCTTTTTTTTTTGAAAAGGTAAATGCATTAATTGCGAGTAAACGAGAAGACAATTGTTTTTATTTTTCTCAAGAAAAGTACTATAAAATGCTTTCTGAAGTGATTTCTGCTAAAACTAAGTGCAGCACAACTTTGGATTACAGAGGATTAAGACGTTTTGACGTTTCAAAAATTAATGATGAAGCGAAGTTAATTGCACCATTAAAACCAATAGAAACGAATATACAGTTTTATGTTACCAATGATGAATTTTTCAGTATACTATTTGAAACTCACACCAGAATAGGCCACGGAGGAAGAACACGTATGCTTAAAGATTTGCAAGTTAAATACAATATATTACATATGAAGTTGTAATGTTGTATTTAAATTTATGTACACAATATTAAATAAAACATAGTGCACCTAAGAAAGGTATTGTTGTGAAACCAATGGTTCTGAGTTAAACTCAAGATGTCAAGTTGATCTGATAGACCTGCAGTCACACAGGGATGGTGAATATAAGTTCATAATGGTGTATCAAGATCATTTAACTAAGTTTGTCCAGCTACGACCATTGAAAACTACGGCAGCTGAAGAAATAGCGTATCACCTTCTTCAAATATTTTTAACATTTGGTGTTCCAGCTATATTGCATTCAGATAATGGTAGGGAATTCAGTAATCAAGTCATATCCAAACTATGCGCTATGTGGAAAGATGTTAAGATAGTTCATGGAAAGCCTCGTCATAGTCAAACACAAGGCTCAGTTGAAAGGGCTAATCAGGGTATACAGAATATGTTAACTGCATGGATGAACGATAACGATACAAATAAATGGTCAGATGGTTTGACCTTTGTTCAGTTTGCCAAGAACACTACATACCACGAAGGAATACGCCAACGTCCTTATGAAGCCATGTTTGGCATTAAACCAAAAAGAGGCATATCATCGTCTTTTTTGCCTGGCGAACAAATTGCAAATATTGAAACCGAAGAACAACTCGAAGAAACTGTTAATACTTTTGAAGAAAATTTGAGCAATGGCCATACCGAAAACCATATTCCAAAGAGAAACATTGAAGAGGACCTGCAACCTACCACGTCTTCATATCAAGCCCTGACCGAACAACACGAGTTTATTTCTATAAAAAGATCGGCCGCGAAAGAAAATCTCCTACATCAAGCAACGAAAATGTTACGAACCTAAAAAAAAATTTCCTCCTGCTTAAATTGGTGATACCCTACGAATACAAGTCCCTGATGTCGACAGTGGTCGTACAGATGGCCGAAATGTGTTGGCAGTTGTTGTTGGAATGGAAGACTCTGACTTTTATAAACTAGCAAATAAAAATGGTACCCTCAAGCAGCTTTATACCCGTAATCAGTTCGTAATTTGTAAAGAAAAGTTTCTTTCCATAGATGAGATTTCTTCTCAAGAAATGTCGCTGAGAGAAGCAGCTGCAGCTAATTCGAGAAGTGGAGGGCAAGGCTATACACGCTGTCATTGCAAAAGGAAGTGTTCCACAACTGAATGCAGTTGTAAAAGCTAGGGACTCTTGTGCAATTCAAAGTGTCATAAAAGTTAAAGTTGTTGCAATAAATAAGATTTCAGTCACATAATTAAGTAAGATTTTTATTGGTATTATTTTCTTTTCTCATTTAGAATGTAATGTTTGTTTTAAGTTCAACAGTTTATTTACATGTGATGTTACTTAAGTTTTCTCCTATTTTGACATATACGGTATAAATGCAAAGATCTTTATTGACTAAACTTAAAACTAAAATCTTAATGCTTAACATTTATCCAAGTACAACTGCTATCATTATTCAGAAGGCAAGTAATATCGAGCATCCCTTCTTCTTCTCTCGCTAGAATATAAAGCTACATGTCCAAAAAAACAAATCCCGGACTGCCCTTTAAATCTACCACGGCATTTAAATTCTCCGGGGTTAGTCCCTCAGTTAAAACTCCTCTACAGAGTGATGAACGCCTCTCCTCGCCGTGATTGGTCACTCCTCTCAGCAAGCGAGGCGAAAAAGTTACGTCACCCTTGTGACGTTTTTTCGCACCTGAAACACGGAGAAGAAAATGCAAACCTCCAACATATTCAACATTCACCATTAGTGCATGGTGAATGTCGACATTTGCCGGTGTAAGTGAGAAATAAGGATATTTGACAAATATTCTGGACATACACCAAGCGACTATGTGAATGTTGACATTCACCGGTGAAAGTCGACATTCTCCAAATTTCGGTCTTTCACGGTAACATATATATATATATATATATATATATATATATATATATATATATATATATATATATATATATATATATATATACTTATATGTTATTTTCTCTTATCGGCATTATGGACGTGAATTTGCTTCTATGGTGATGTTAATATTACTTTAATTGTATTTTTATTTTTACATAATTCTTATTATTACATTTCAAATATATATATATATATATATATATATATATATATATATATATATATATATATATATATATATATATATATATATATATATATATACTTATATATATATATGTATATATATATATATATACTTTACATATATATATATATATATATCTATATATACTTGTATATATATATATATATATATATATATATATATATATATATATATATATATATATATATATATATATATATACTTATATATATATATATATATATACTTATATATATATATATATATATAAGTATATATATATATATATATATATATATATATATAAGTATATATATATATATATATATATATATATATATATATATATATATATATATATATATATATATATATATATATATATATATATATATATATATATATATATATATATATGTATATATATATAATGGTACATGTTATCCAAATTTCTTGTATTTCCCATCAATTGTCAAGCAATGTTATAGCAACGTAAACCACATGATTCTTTAGCATTAGATACAATAGTTTTGTATGTTTGTCGATGGAATTTTTCAGGAAAATGTTTCACAATAAAAATATTTTTTCTTTTGCATTTCCCTTTCCTTATAATGCATGATAATGTATACAGAAAGTATTGGAATTATGACAAAATTCGCATCTCGAGTTTTCATGGATTTACACGTTTTGGGACGTCTAGAACACGAAACACTAGTTTTAGCGTGACGTCTGTTTGTATGCGTCTGTCTGTGAAATGTATATCTATCCACTATAATTCAAAAACTGTTTTACCGAATTTTATTCAATTTTATAGGTAAGGAAGTCACTTGTAGGTAACCCTGGTGCTGGTTAGATATTTGTATGGTATGATTCGAGATAAAAATAACCTGGCTTTTATTGCAAAATAGCCAGATAAATGTTATGGATTCACCCTAACTAAAAAACTAATTGGCCAAATTTTACAAACATTGATATATAAGTCATTTGTGGATTGTTCTGGTGCTGAATAGATTTTAGTACGATTCAGAAAAAAAACCTGCCCTTTTTATTAAATAACTCATAAAAATAGTCAAATTTTAAATTGAAAGACTAATTACGCTAAAATTCATAAATAAAATGCTCGTTCTGTACGTAGTTTTTGACAATGAAAACAATAAGACCAACCCCATTACTTTAGAGCTAGTCGTTCTCGAGATACTTTAGTTCTTCACATTTTTATTACAGCGCATTTGAAAATTCGTTCAGTTACCTAATGAAAATTAGAATTGAATTAAAATTGGAAATTCAGTGGAAATTCAAATAAGCATGCGTGTTATTTTGAGCAATTAAACTTCATTTAATAAATTAAAGAAATAAAAAGAAAATAAATGTTGAGTCTATAAGGAAAGTCATTTGCTGCCCACATCAGACTTTTTCATATAAATCTGCTTATTCATTATTTTAATTGTGCATTCAGTGCATTTTTAGTATATTTTATAATTGTTTAGGTACACAAGTATATCCTTAATTTTCAACTTTATAAAACTATATTCCATTACATTATTTAGACTCTTTTATTTATCACCACATGTAAATGATGGCATGAAAATTCGAACAAATGCCTTTTAACATTATAAAACAAATAACACACTTTTAAAATAAAAATAGCAGCTCTTGTCCTAAAAAGGTATAGATAAAATTATCTCAGAGGGATAAGCATTTGTTTTGCAAGTAAAATGAGGATACTTTAAATCAAAATATTCTAAAGCCTGTAAGACAAATGGCAGAGATTCGACTGCAGAGTTCCACGCAATAAAATTTAATGAAATTAAAGATAAGCTAGTTGAGTTTATTGTTCTAGGTCAGTAAAACAAACAGACCACTAAATAAGCGGTGTATTAAAAACATATAGGTGCTTATGGCAACGTTAATCTCCAATAAATTTTTGATGTTATCATGGTAAATTGTGTTTTTAATAAATTCCCAAAATCAAAAATTTTCTAGATTCAGGTCTGGTGATAGAGATGACTAATTTACAGAAAACTGACGACCTATAACTCTTGTCCGTAAAGTGTTGCGCAGTAAACGCTTAGCACCTATCTGATATGCGGTGGTAAAGTGTTCCCAAGCCATATGTCATTGTCCAGTGCGATTTAGTAGTAGGAAATAATACTATAAGAAAATGATCGTATTTTGTTTAAACCGCATTTTAGTCATCTAGCGATGACTTTGCGAACTGATATTGTTTATTGAAGGGACTCAAACCCTATTGTCTCCTTTATTATTATATCCATTTAGAAAGCTGTACGTTCAGTGATTTTAATTTTAGAGGGATTTTAAAATATTAACTTTAATTACGATGACCCTCTGTTCACAAGACAATAATGAATTTTGTCTTCTGCCTCTATTATTCAAAACTGCTCTCGAGTTTTTGATTTGGATTCCATTGAAAATTTTTATATAAGAATTCCAGTAATATGGTTAAGGATTTGTCAATGACATACTATTATTCTGAGGTATGGCATGACATACCTCGGAAACCCAATTTTGTTATTCTCAAATTTGGTTTGGAAGTTCATTTTCCCCATTACCTCTATCTCCTTCTAATTTTATTAGTCACATTAGAATCATTTTAGCCATATTTTTTTAGTCACACACCACCTTATTGGATTCTGTCTCTTAAGCCATTTTCAATTTCGTGGGCATAGTGTAGCTAGCTGTCGCTCGAGAATTCAGGTCCAAGATTTATTGCAGTGAATGAGGAAATTCAACGATAATCGAAACGTACGTCTCTTAACTGTACTTGTGATGACATAATTTAAGTTTAACGTTTTTTTTAAGGAAACTATGTTTTTAGAATTTTTGAGTGCAATTTTAAAAGAATTTATAACGTACAGTAATTTTCTTCAGATTCAGCCGACCGAATCATATAATAGAAATATCCTATTTTTTAAATATTGTTTTCAGTTTTAATAAGGATATTTAAGTATTCTGTACTGATAACACATTAAAAACTTGAAAATTATATCCAAATGTCCATGTATATATTTAAAATCAGCATGTGGATATTTTAATTTTTGTGTATTGATTTAAAATAATTGTCAATAGTGATGTCTTGAACTACGACGAAAATTCAACGAATGCCGTGACAGTGATTTGGAGTGCGAGCAAGATTGAAGATCTCCAGAAGATAAATTATCACTTAAATTATGTTTATGTTTCGTGGTTATAATTAGAGCTTAAAGAATAGATTCGTGAAGTAAACTGGGTGTCTCTAGTAATTGCGAAGTTGTATTCAGTAGTAGAATTAAATTGTGTTTATTTTATGTCCATTACGAAAATACGAAGCAGTGTTCCTTGAAAGATTTCAGATATATTTTAAACATTGTGTACATTTGCGATTTCACAATACAGCTTTTTACTTAATTTAGAGTAAAATTACAATATTCTAATTATTTACATGAAACTTAAATATTACTGCTGTAATAAGCATATAACCTTACACATATTAAAAAAAAGATGGATATTAACATAAAATTGGTTAATTTTCTTATACTTTATAATATGAAAGTTTGTTTAACATGTCTTAAAACGAAGATAGAGATTAACTAACATAAGATAGCTTATATTTTATCTGTCCAAATTATTTTTAAAGTGCCAATATTTTATGCTATATAAAATGAATTTCTTGTTCGAACGTTATCGACTTATATTTTATCAATACTGCACATAGCATTAATTAGAACGACTGTTTGTGAGAATAATAATTTCTAATACACATACTTCCTTGAAGAAATGAGGAATAGAAAATTATATGACTACAAATGTTTAATCCTCTTCTTTTGGTCCCTCTGAGCGTCTTTCTCCCTCTCCTTTAGGTCAAAAACATTACTCTTAACAACCATCAATAAATAACTTCCGGTAGTTAGTTGTGCTATTAGATCAAAAAGTGTGTGTGCTATTAACTACCGTGAAAAATTAACTGCTTGCAGTTGTGTTCTCAGGCCAAGAACAGTGTATGGTATTAGCAACCATAAAACATTAATTGCATGCAGTTGTTCTCTCCTCAGACAAAATAAAATGTGCTCTCACTCAATAAAATCAAATAAAAGAATCAATAAAACGTGTGGGCTATAACAGTCATTAAGAACCAGCAGTTGTGATCTCAGAAGAAAAACAGTGTGTGCTCTTAACAACCGTTAAAAAATAACTGTTGTGGTCTCTTCTTGTCGCATATAGTGTGTGTTATTAACAGCAGGTAAGAAACAACTGGCTATAATTGTTACTTAAAATCGTTTTAGAACATACAATAAGGTTGATCGGAAAAATATGTCTAAACCCCCCACGACACAATTGTAGTCACCTAACTGTTCTAGACCAGTTCTTCTTAAGGATGTATTAGAGGGATTTGAACGAATAATATTAGATGTTTATTCCTTTCACAATGATCCAGAATATTTTATTATTATTCTATTAATCTTGTATATTTCCAAAATTACTTTGGAATTCACACTTTTTAAAGTTCTCATGTTTATATAAAGAATTGCATACCCAGTACATGCATAAACATGTACTGGGAAAAAACGAAGTCGAGTGCGAATGTATGACATCATACTCAATGCAAGTGCGCAGAACAAGATATATGATGATATTCATAGTTTAATATATGCCATTACAAGGGATATCTCGTTTGCTTCAATTCATGAATGGTTAAAATGTGTCATTAGGAGATATGTTTATATAAAGTAAAGTTTATATAAATTGATAAAATAGAATTGAAGTAATTACAATTATCAAGGAAGCAGGCAAAATAAATAAATAAGTCAAAATAAATTGGTTCTATAATTAAGTTTGACAAGAGAGCTATCACATGCCTTAAAAGATTTTTATTACAGATAATATAAAATTATATGCTTTAATTAATTGCTTTTAAAAAGGACGTAGCAGAATACAGAAAACTTTGACTTATAAGCAAATGAATGATACACGAATCACTTTATGGTTTGAAATTAATATAATACCAATGTTTACTCGAACTTTCTGCCCGTCACATATGGCGTATGGTGTTTTTGAAGGTGCAAAAATGTATATATGTACGTACTGATATAATTTCTTTGCCTGAAATTAAATATTTCGCTCAAATTGAAAATAAGATGAAGGACCTGAGCACATTTATACATGGGTGTGTTGATACAGCAATATTTGTGCAATAAGTCGTATTCATAATTTTGTCTACTTGGAACGTAAGAAGCATTTATACCTTCAGCATGCGAGTATTTTAAACAATATAACTTAACTAAATAACATTTATCTAAGAAAAACTGTTTTGGGATAGTGCTAAGAGAATTTTTGTGCTGTTTTGTGATGCTTTCTGAATGATTTAAATAAAATTTTAAACATTATTTTGGACTAGGTCGTCCAAACTGCTACTCATGTCCTAGGACGAGTCGGTCGGTCTGGGTTTTCGACATTCTTTCAGACTTAAATGAGTATTGAATGGTAATATAATTGCATTTTACTTTTTCCTGCATATTATGGGTAATCATTTGAGGCAAGTTGATAGTGTACTTTAACATATTGCAATTATATTTAATTAATTAGTTTCCTTTATTTTCCGTTTAATTATCTATAGTTAATGTCGTGAAGAAGCAATAGCCATAAGGAGGCATATTGAAAATGAAGTAAAAACAAAAAATGAAATACCCTTAGTAATGTGTTATAGTATATTTTATTTCATTCTTTTAAATTCAAAATATTATTTAATTCATATTACGGAACATCGAAAAAAAAATGTTTTTACTTATATATATTTAATATTACAATAACGTTTCCTTATCAGTATCACCTTACCCCAGGATGGGGCAATGGATACGCTAAATATACGTCCATGGTTTCTGATTCTAATCTTATAAATTATAATTGTCGCAATTAATAGAGGAAGAAACCTTAAAAGTAAGTATTTAAATAACATTTAATAATTTTGAATTTTTTTAGATTAGATAAATACAAAAATTTAAAGTTAAGCAATGTAATAACGTGCCTCTGTAGCCCCTAGTACAATGCCCCTGTCGCCCCTTCTACATTGAATAACTGTTTATACGTGAATGATAAGAGTAACACGGATTTCTCCAGTCAATGTTTAGATATTACAAATATCGTCATCTCATCAACACCTATGAACTCATTTCATGTACTTACCGGCTCATTTAACTATCAAGACTTATGCTACGTGACTAGCAGTAAGCAAGATATCCCCTAGCATTATAGAACCATCTATTAAGTGGTGAATAAATATTAGTGTAGTATCAAAAGATGTGGTGAATAAAAGGTGAATAAATGGTGAGGAATGTGATGAATAAATGGTGCGTTAAAAGAATAGCACCAAAATGTAGAGTTAATAAGTGTTTATGTTTTTCCTCGTGATCGACATAGTGCAATAAAAACATTCCGTACATTGCCTGTGCCCGAAACAACCTACTTTAAAAGGATGCTTTAAAAATGTGCTTACATCGAGAATTCGATTTCGAATTTTCGACACCGTCATAATATATTTTCTATGCCTCATAATATGTACTATGTAGGCAATGTAAAAATAATAGATAAAACCGTGACAAATGATCCCCGAATTTGCTGTATTAAAATATTTTGTTTCTAAACCAAATATCACCCACAAGTGCATTCAATATGATTCCCCATTTAGAAAATATAGGAATAAATTATTGTGTATGAAACGAGAATTACATTCGAAATACATTTATATGAGATAGGTTGTAATTTTTTTATTTGCCCAATAAAGTTGTTCCATTAGTAATGTATATTTGTATATGATATGTATATTTGTATATGATTTGGATGTGACTGACATTGTATATGATAGACGTAGTTTGGTGTTTACTTACATATATAATTTATTTTTAAATTTAGAAATACAATGATGACTTCATTAAATAAAAACTTTGTTTCAGTATCACAGTTGTTATTTACCAAAATGAAAATGCAAAAAAGAAAATTGAAATGTTTTTATTTAATGAAATATAGTAGTAAACACAATAAAATCCCCAATATAAATGTTTTATTGAAATATGAAAACGTTTAAACATATCATCATTTCTTTTGAAAACCAATTTTACTAGGATTTATTTCAGTAATAGCGGTTTTGACATAATATCTTCTTATAAGTGGTGTTTAATAAACGTTTGACATTTGATAATTCATTTAGATCTTCTAATTTGTCACTTTCAAATTTTATGATGTTTTAAATAAAAAATATACACATATCTGATAAAATGAAGAAAAAAACAATATTTGATAACATTTGATCGGCGAGTCGGAATTTAAAATGTATTTTATCGTAAAGGCTGTTATCAAACTGTGAGAAATGACAGCAGCTGTGTCGAGGTCATTTGTTATCAATTATTTTCTGATCAGCGGTATTTCCAACAAAATCACAATTACTCCGATTGTTGTATCATGAAGTTGCAATTTATTTTAAGGATAGAAACTTATTAGTAAATAGAATTTTATATCTTCAACATATTTCAATTTCAACCTATTAAAAGCGTAATATTTACTCCAAACATTTAGTGTCAATTAATTGAAAGTCTCGTCATTTTTGGCAGACAAATTGTTTGTCTTTTGACTTGAGGTGAAATATACATTTACACTTTTTGTATATGTATCAAAAACAAACTGTTGACAGTCCCATTACATTTTTTTTACAATTATGGTTAAAATGAAGGTAACTGATTCACCCATCTATCACGAAAATAATTACATTTGTGTAATCTAATTGATTTGTATATCTAACTGAAATTTGTGCAAACATAATTTTTTAAATAATATCATTAATATGCTTGTCGAAGACATAGAAACTCACATTTACAATATACAAGAAAACAAAGTTGAAATGGTTTAATAAATTTTATTTAGTGTTATAATGTATGACAACTAGTGTTAAAAGTGTAGTCTCCATTAAAATTTAACTCATTTAGGTTTTGCCCCCTGTTCGATACTGTAAGTGTGTCAAGTTTTAGCCTTCCTCTAGAGGGAAGCAGTTTTATTCGTTAGTTTCTGTTAAAGTGGCTATGTACAAAATTTCAGTTTCGGAGTGAAATTGGAGATTCTGCAGGGTCCGAAAAGTCACAAATATGTTAAACAGTTGTTCATTGATATCCTGCAATACGGAAATTCAAGCGTATTTTTTATTTCAAGAAATATACATTACAATATGGATAAAAGCATAAGTAATTGAAGAAGCAAGATAAAGAAATAGATATTTTGCGCTAATATTAGATAATTTATTTTTATTGATATTTTTACAAACTTTTTATTAAAACATAAAAGTTTGGAGAGAGGGAGATTTTTATATAATTTACACAAGAGTGCAGTATAACTTACCGAATTCGTTTTTCACATTACACATACTGAGTTCTCATTTTTAACACTTTACAACATAGTTGAAAAGTGTTTATGACTTTGTTTATTCATTCATTCATTCTATCTGTCTGTCTGTTCGCACGATAACTGCCGTAAAAATGACTTTATCAAAATGAAAGTTTAGAATGTTGTTCAGACGGTCAGTGAGACATATGGGAATAAAAATGAAAATTATCACCCAATTAGTTTTGGACTGAATCCGGATTGAAATAATGAAATACATTGATCCCTATGGGAACTAATTTTTCAAACATTTTCAAGCAAATTTAAAATTCATAAATTATTTCAAAAGTTTCAGGAAATATTCAAATTATCCCAAAAAATATGAAGCAAATTTTAGCAAAATATATTCGGTAGTTTCCTAAATAAAAATTAAAATAATAATTACACCCATATTATATGAAGAGAGCACACGACCCACTTCAAAATAAAAAAAATATAGCATCCATCTTGTGTCAAAATCGTGATTTTTAAAGTTCTTTTTAATTTATATTTTGTGTTGTATCTATCCTAAAACCGCTTTATTTTTGCTTAATTCCTGTGCATCTATATTATGAAACAGCGCAATTACAAAATATATAAGTTTAAATGATCAATGCCATCCATCTTGTGCCAAGATCGTAATGTTTAAAGTTATTTTTAATAAATATTTAGTGTTGTATTCGTCATAAACCGCTTTATTTTGGCTTAATTTCTATGGATCTATATTCTGGAACAACGCAATTATAGTATATTTGAGTTTAAATGATTATCAAACTTTGATTATTTCTACAACAAAGCCTAATTTTCACTTATGAACAATGTAAAACCATTAAGATATAATATGAGTTGTAAAGGACTTGCTGAATTTCTTTAACGCAAAATTATTTAGCTCTGTATTGTGCAATAAAACATTCTTTGAATGAAACAGTCTTTGATTTTAAAGACGATTTTATAACAGAGTTTTTCGATTAAGTTTTAAGCATAGAGTTAAATAACTTTTACCTCCATGGTTTTAAGCTTTTAAGTAAAATAAACTATTGTAGTATTGTGATGAATGAAAGGAATGGAAAAAGTGTATGAGTAACAAATCCACTGCTTTTTTATAGAGAGCCAGGGGATTTATATTTCAATGACGTCATTTGAATAAAGTTTTCGACGAAGTTTGAATTTTTTTCGACTAAGTTTGAAGTTTTTAAATATAATAAATTTTGTATTATGATAATTAAAAAAATATTACCGCTGAATGCATCGCATTTTAGAGATGTCTACATAGAATTGCATTTCAGTTGAAAAGTATTTCATAATCAATGCTTATGCATGATTGATCCTTCTTGTTTACATATAGCTTTAGATACTGCGAAGTGCGAACGATATTTCAAGAATTTTTCAGGCATTTTATATTTGGATATACAGTGTCATAACTCATAGGGGCTACCTCTAAACAAGGGTAAAATCTATATAATGTACACATGATTGCGTTTCCCATCTCTATTTAGCAGACATTAGAATTAAGGAACGATTTGAAGAAACACACTTATTTTCTCAAAATGTAATTGTGAAATTTAAAATTTAAATAGCAACTGAACAAACTGCATTTGCAAAATGATTTCATTGTACACACCTAATAGGTACATGCATAAATGTAAGAATAAATGATCGTTCTATTCATTCGGGTATGGTATCCCATCTGCCCACGACTGCTAAAGCGAATGCAGCTGTGGAGGTGGTTATTACCTTCGAGGATTCGAAGAACAATTTAATTAATTATGATAGCAGCTCTTTGGCCATTACTTCAACAATTTACCCCATAAACACTTCACCAACTTTTCTCTCATCAAGCAATGATCGGCGTAAATATTTGCTATTCATTCCTAACTATAAACGCACTGCCAAACATGTCGTTTTCGTTATTTGTTACTGATCCCTTCTTCTGTTCCGTAATCAGACTTACTTATTCTCTTTTTAACACTTTACAACGTAGTTGAAAAGTGTTTATGACTTTGTTCTTTTTATCTGCCTGTCTGTTGTCTGCCCGTTAGCACGATAACTGCCATAAAAATGACTTTATCAAAACGAAATTTTTGTATGTTGTTCAGACGGTCAGTGGGACCTATGGAAATATAAATGAATGATATCACCCAATTAATTTAAGATTGAATCCGAGTTGAAAAAATAAAATAGATTTAACCCTATGGGATCTAATTTTTCAAACATGTTTAAGCGGATTTAAAATTCCCAAATTCCTTCGAAAGTATTAGGAAATATTCAAATTGTCCCATAAAATATATGAAAAAAAAATTCAGCAAAATATATTCAGTATTTTTTTAAATAATAATTACACCTTTTATATGAAGAGATCACGTGACAATTATAAGAAGAGATCACGTGACTCACTTCAAAATAAAATATGAAATCCATCTTATGTCGAAACGTCACTTTTAAAGTTCTTTTCAATTCATATTTAGTGCTGTATCCGTCCTAAAACCGCTTTATCCTTGCTTAAATTATGTGTATTTACATACTGAAACAACGCAATTACAACATATTTGAGTTTAAATGATCATCCAAATTTGATTATTTTTAAAACGAAGCCTAATTTTCACTTATGGAGAATGTAAACACATTAAGATGTAGGATGAGTTGTATAAGACTTGCTGAATTTCTTTAATGCAAAATTATTTAGCTCATGGAATCTACAAAATAGCTGATGTGAATGAAATATTCATTGATTTTATGCAGAGAAGCAGGTGATTTTTTCGTTGAACTTTTAAGCATAGGTTTTAATAACTTACACCTCCATGGTCTTAAGTTTTTAAATAAAATAAATTATTATAGTATTGTGATAAATGAAATGGATGGAAAAAAGAAATGAATGAAATACTTCTATTATAGTGAGAGCCAGGCGTGTTATATTTCGATGACGTCATTTGAATAAATTTAATTTGCTTTCGCTTAAGTTTTCAAATATAATAAATTATTTCAGTGTTATGATAATTTTAAAAATATTACCGAGGAATATATCGCATTTTAGATATGTTTAAACCAGGCAAATTATATTTCAATGCCATCATTTGAATGAAGTTCATTTTTTTCGATGAAGTTTTAAGTTTACAGCATACCGAATATCAGTCTGTATAGCTTCCAGGGCAGTATTTACCACTTACGAAAATGTCATCTTATCGCTTTCACCATTCTTTAATGAAATGTTGTTTGCACCCACATCCTAAATATTTGCATATCTTCAAACGATACATACATTTAGAGTTTGGCGGATGTAACTCAATGTCTTATGGGTGCATATATTTTTGAAACATAGTGTATTTGTAGAATAACTTGATAAATGCAGCTTTCAAACAAGATATATTATAACCTTCTTACACTGTGTACAATACAATAAACTTGAAATGGAATACAGATGTATTGAATTCAAACGTTAAGATTCACATTCCTGACGTTTTGTGTTTGCGTAAGTCAAATTATACCGAATACAAAGAACTTCACTTTTCTACCTGAAAGTTCACAACCTCTTTACAGGTTACAAAAGCATTAATTGATGATTTGCCTTAAAATGCATTTGCGAATTTAAAATTAAAATTAGAGCCAAATAAATATTTACAGCATTCATTAAGCTACATTTATTTGCTTTCTATAAATTTAAATGTTCCGTTTTAAAGGATTGGAATGATAATATTATAAGAGAAGTAATCTTTAAATGTTTGGAGTTTGAATTGATGAAAACTTTGAATGATTTTAGTAGTAACCTTAATTTTAGTATAAAGGAAATAATAGTAAATTAAGTTTTAATTCTATCAAAAATAAATTTTAGTTACAACAGTTCAAAACAATTATCTTCTGATCCCATCGTACAATATAATCATATTTTATTGTACATTGATTAGCTCAAACTTATTCTAAATTGGCTCTAATACAAAACATTTCGTTAGCAAGACAGAAAAACACTTTTATAAAATGTTTATGCTGTTTAGCGATTTTTACCATTTTTATAAAAATCTATGTTGCTATTTTTATAAAATCACGAAGTGTATGAAGTTTATAACACTTCGTATAATACAGCATAACAAGCAAAATAATGTTGTATATAACATTTCCTTAAATAAAAAGCAGGCATATGATAATTAGGTGACTACAATTTTTTCGAGAGCGTTTTAAAGTTCCCTTCTTCAGGCTAAAATACGGTGTCTTATATTTGCAACCTCTAAGAATGAACAACATTATGTAGGAAGATATACAATCAAATAGGTAGTGTGAGACCAGTAGGCAATAATTTTAGACATGGTATTTGCTAACAAACAAAAGCCGCAAACAAGTAACGCTTTCGACAATCCATGTATGAAAAGTTTGTGACCCCAAAAAATGCATGCCATTCATATTACGAGAGTGACTTGGGCATAAACAATGGTTACCACCAGGACTTACAACGATTTTCATTAGATAAAAAGCAACCAATCACGCGGCACTGCAATATCACACTTCAGAATAAGCCAATAGATAAAAGAAGACGTCAACGCCGATGTGTTGATCCGAGGCCAAAATATGCTGCTGTTAGTCAGAGAATAACAACGAGAAAGCAGATCACTGCAGAAGAGAAGATAGAGCAGTATAGCGGGGAAATATGTTCAGTAATAAAATATGAAAAAAAAAAAGTCGGAATAAGTACGAGCAGTTCCCCAGAGGACTCAGTGCAATTTTGGAGTTGTTAAGTTATAAAAAAAATGTGGAGTAAAGTGTCAGTCAATAAAGTCTGAAAGTGTTGACAAACAAGCCAGAGCCAAAAGATACAGTTATATTGTTATCCAAGAAGCCGTCCAGAATGTTTATCTATCCCTTGCACTTTGACAATAAGGAAAAGGTGGGCAAAGTTGACACTATAAAAATAAAATTATATTTTCTTAAATAACAATTATTTTAATAAAATTAAGCTAATAATATAAACCAATATTATAGTTAATGCTGAGTTATGTTTTTTATTAATCTAGTTCTTAATTGATTATGTGTCTTACAAGAAGTACAGAAGTAAATGAATATAGTCTTATCAAACGGCTAAAACTTAAACAAAGATAGTGACACAATTTTAAAGCAACAATTATAAAAGATATATAGCATAGATTCAATATATGTTGATTAGAAAAACGAACTTTTAGTTTGTAAATATGAATACGATATTTTATTAGAAAATAGCAAAACATTGAAACATCACTTTCTGAAATGACTTAATGAATGAAAGACAAATTTACGCATAACAAATGAAATAGCAACACAAAATCTGGTAGCTGTTTCATTTACCCCGCATGTTATATTCATCTTCGTTCTAAAAATGGATTGCCTTCGCATAAAACGTTAGATTACTATATTTACTGATTAAAAATTAATTAAGCTGAATGCTAAATCAATAATAAACACCAAATATCATACCGTATCAGAGACCGTAAAATGAATTTTTAAATGAGAAACAAGTTTACTTCATTTACGATAGGTGGCAGCATATTGAAGATGAAAAATAGCACATGGTCACATTACCCATCATCCCCTACTATTTACGTAAACACACAGAAATCGACGAAAAAATAATAATTTCTCTTACAAAAAACATGTTATTTTTGCATTAAAGATCCCATCTTCTTTTCAGATGCCAAAAGCATTACTTTGTATTTTCCTAGAAGCAATTAAGGACTTTGAAGTTACCATTTTAAGCAAATACGTATTTGCAACATTCATTAAACATTAGCTCTGCTTATTTTTCATGAACCCAAATATCCCGTTCTGGGAATTAATTGATATTGTGTGAGTAGTCATCTTCAAACATTTGTGTGAAGTCCAAATTGATGGATGTGTTAATTACTGGTAATAACGCTTTTAATTTTTGTATCGATTGAAGAATCCGATTGAAGCGGGATCATTTGAAGATCAAGAGTATAAATTTCAGTCACTCTAAAATGTTTTATTATATATGTATTCATGTTTATAAATTAAAAATTATAAATTTTCAAATATTTCTTTATTTAAAGTACATTATATATATATTTATTTATTTATTTATTCATTTTTTGAAAATATATGCAGATCAATTGATTATTTTAGGAACGCGACAGCGTATCACCAAGACAAAGAATATTCGAATCCGTAGCTGGTAAGTATGTACTATACTTGAGGTGAGTGATTGCGTGCGTGTGTGCAATGCATGCATCAATTCTAGCTGAAAAACTAATTGACCAAATGTCACAACATTTGGTAGCCACGTTCCTAGTGAGTTATCCTGGTGCTTATTAGATTCTGGTATGATTTAGAAAAATTGTAGTTTTTGCAAATTAGCCCGCAAAAATCACGAAAATCGAAATAAAATCTACATATGTTCAAATATATCGTTTAACTGCTACTTTTATGCTTAATATTTGACTACTAAAGGATTAAGACAAAACCACTCACTCTAGAACTAACTGTTGTCGAGATACTTAAGTGTTTCGCATTTTGCCTCGTAACCTTTCTTAAAATAAGCCCAGTTGTCGAATGAAAACGGAAAATCGAATTAAAACTGAAATGCATTGCGATTTCA
Source organism: Amaurobius ferox (assembly GCA_951213105.1). Lineage (NCBI taxonomy): Eukaryota > Metazoa > Arthropoda > Arachnida > Araneae > Amaurobiidae > Amaurobius > Amaurobius ferox. The sequence goes on from OX578148.1 coordinate 127,465,529, forward strand.
AATGATTATCCGTGTTATTTTGTATAATTAAACTCAATGAATTGTGAAAGAAAAAATTAGTTTGAGTCTGTAGCAAAAACCATGTAATGTCCACATCAGATTCTTTTTTCCGTGTATGCGGCCATGCAGACTAAATTTCTAAATCGATTTTAATGAATAATGTCTCATTTTTGTGTGCTTCGGTGGGAGATATACACTTTTATGTAAAACTAGACGATATATTTGATTATGCATTTCAAAAATTTAAAAAGCTTGAATCCATATTACTCGGCGGTAAAGTGAAATTTGCAATGTATGCTGTATCATTGTTACAAAATCATATTGAAAAATATCTCAACAAAATGATTGAAATCTCACTAAAACACCACTCCATGGTTAAAAAAGTCTCTCAGCTAAGGACAAGAAATTAAATCCTCTTTTCAAAAAGTTATAAAATCTCAAATTGGTTTGCGCAAAGTTTTCCCAAGGTGAAATCATACTTTCACGTTTTGGTAGAGTCCCCAAGTCTTCTTAACTAGAACGAAAGTGCATTGTTTTGGATGTAACACATGCTTATTAATTTCTTAGAAAGTGTGTTGTGTTGTTGCTGTTGCTGTCAATTCTACACAGTATAGTCCGGGATTAAGACTAGATCCATGAGTCCATGTATCAAGAAATCATAGACCATACACTCCAGAAAAGATAATCTTTAGATAACCCCAAATACTACAAGAGATGACCGGTAGAGGCCTGTCCAATATTTCTAGAAAATGTATGTACGGTAAGTACATACATTTTCCAGACCGTTCTAGTATGTACGGTGAGTATACATTTTCTAGCCCGAACAAGTCCTGCAACTTCCAAAATTTTTTTATCTGGATCAAATATAGCACAATTAATAGCCAAACATAAATGTAATCCAATACTTTTTCATTTACGTTAGCTCACACTGCCTAATATCAGATTTTTTTACACTTCCGCGAGCATTGCTATAACGCGGCTAGTTATTTTCAAAGGCAGGATGGGTAAGTATATTTGCATAAACTCAAAAGGAAGCCCTCGACTGTCACACCGCTACATATGTTTCTGCAGACACTATAGTGGTGCTTTTATAAAATACAACAGGGAGATTCTATAAAATATTTTGCATGTGTGCAGCACATTTTTTCGAGAAGCGTGTTTCAGTTTATGGTTGAGTAGGTATGTTGTGCTCGCCTTTTGTTTCGAAGATTTACGAATATGAAATCGACTTATTTTACTTGCAAATCTCGAAAACTACAGCATGGCCAGAGATCGATCAATGAATGCATCTCAGTTACTTTTTCTGGCATATCCCAACGAATTGTTATGTATTCGATATATTAAAAAGAAACATAAATCTCAGTATCTAGAATAAGTATTATTTCTAACTAACATAAAGTTTTATACCGAAGATAAATAGAAAAATAGATATATTTTATATATTTGTTATTATAGGATTATACGGAAGACAGAGTTTCAGAAATTTATTTACTGCCATTTCTCAAATAACTTGCTCTGATAATAAAACAATATACAGGGTTGCTAAATTATAACTGGCTCGGAAAAGTCTTCTAATGATCTCCTTGCTGTGTAGATTACGTTTTCACGAAATTCCAAAAAAACTTTCCCGGGCCAGTTTAATTTTGACAACCCTGTATTAATAGTAGCTAAAATTTAGAGTCATTAAAGGTGCGAGGATAATAATGGTATTTAATTAAATTTAAGTTATTCGTTCAATATGAAATTCCTAAATTTAATCCCGATGTGATTAAAAAATATAAAACCCGTCTTCTAAATATGTTTAAAGGTGCTGTTTAAAATTAAATGAAATGCTAAACCTTTATTTGCGGATTATTAAATAAATATAATTATTTTTCATCAAGTTTTTTTTTTAATTCCTCAAAATTATTCACCATTAATACAAATTGTAAGTTCAATTTTTACACTTTCACCAATTTAAAACATTTTAGGATTTCAGGGTCATGTGATGACGCTGATAATAATAATAATAACGCTTATAAAGAAAATCGAAAATCTTCAAAATTATTATTCATTATTAAAAATTGTACATTAAAAATAACACCAATTTAAGGCACTTGGTAACTTTAAATTTTTGTAAGCGAACGATGTGATGACACTGATAAATTATCCATATCATCTTATGACTATACGGTTTAATTATTTATTTCTTTATCATAATCAGTAAAGTATGTATAGATCACAGTAAATTTTAGTTGCAGTAGATTCAATACTTAAGACTGCTGATTTCGGTTTTAGCACTTTTACCAGGAACTGGTGGCACATGGTTTTATTATGTGATCACTCACAATCATTATATCCAATTAGTGCAGTGACTAGGCAAACGTTGATTTCGCTTCGTTTGGATTACAGAATGGACTTCGCTTTACTGGTTCTTAATAATTCATCGGTTACTTTGGATTAGCCTTATAGATGAACTGGACGTAACTCACAAATTTACAGATAAAATATGAACATTATAAATTCGATTTTATAAATAGAACTAGATGAGGTTGATTGTGTGATTTTTAGGTCTTTTTATCTTTCTACTTTTTATGTATACGTGAGGATTATCGTGGCGTGAATATTAAATGCATGGATAGAATAAATATATGTATTGGAATATATATTTAATTTTCAGTATCCATTTTCAAAGTATTTTACACAGCACTAAATTTGTACAATCAATTGTCAGCCAACCAGATAAGGGACACATACGTATATGGCAACTTAATAGCTGAACTGTCATGAATATCGTCTGTAAAACTTTCCAGAACTGCTTTAGAAATGCATCTAGCTTCTACTCTTGAAGTTTTCCAAAGTAATTAAAAGTACTTAAGTTGGCAATATTTCCTCAAATGTCGCCACTGTTGCATAATTTGGTTGCATAATTCCAAGGTCATGGGTTACATTACCACTCTAAACTGAAAGTAAATGAGGCCAAAATTTTAATTATTTTAAACCTTGTAAAAGTGATTTTCCTTTGGAAACTTTCAAAATTGAAAATTGCAATAATGCTCATTTTTTCATAATTTGAGATGAAAAAGTTTTACTCATCTTACAAGAAGTACTCTGTTTTAAACACATACGACTGAATAAATTGTGGTAATCTTTATAAAATTTTAGGACTTTTATATGTTGTGTGCGAAAGACTGTAGAAAAAGTGTTGAGCTATATAAAAACTCAAAGATAATGTTCCAGAATCTAAATACTGCATCTTCTTCTAACTTTACTTTTAAAGTATTCGAATTTGAGTATTTTATAAGATACTTATGTTAAAATATCAACAATTTGCGAAACGCATTTGATCACAACGATCTGATCTCAGAATATAAGCACTAAAATGAGAAATGTATGGATGATTTCAGAGAGTAATTTTTTTGCGTGTGATTTTTTAAAATTCAGTTTTTAAGTGGGGTATTTAGAGTTTTGGAGATATTACATTCATGTCACGTCCTTCAGACAAATGTTAGGCCATTCCAACGAAATTCACTTTGCATGTGGGTTAGAAATAAAATGCCCCGAAAATAACTTTTTTTTTTTCACATGAATGGGGAACGTATGGATTGTGATAAGTGATACACAAAAATAATATTCTGTAATACAAGAACGGTATTAAATAATATTAGATATGAATGGAAAATGTTATGATAGTCATAAAAAGTAATATCTAAAATAGTGGTAACTAGAAATAATTATCCGTTGTTATCAGATTCCGAAATAAGCGCTCGCTTTTTAAAGGATATAGAAATACCACTAAAGTTCCGAATAATATATTTTGAACCACAATCATTCCTATGATTATGATTCACCAGTTATACAATGCGGAGTAGTACACCCTAAAAAATCCCCTTTAATACACCCTAAATAAGCTCCTTCGATACATTTTAAGTAAATGCCCTGCAATTCGCTACTCATGAGAAGAAACACCTGATTCGTCGATCGTTGGCAGAATAGCACAAAAAAATATTTTTTTTTAAATTCGCAAAGTTATAAAACCACTATTCATTAAATTAGACTATTGGATTGCTTGAAATAAACACAAATAAATGTAGACGTTTGAAGTCACAAAAAATAAAATTGTTTCCTTATCACAGAAGTAAACTTCAAACGAATAATTGCTCTCTGCGGGACATTTCCTGTGATGGAAGTCAATTTTTTTGAGAACACTTATAAAATTTAAAAAAATTATCTATGCCAAAAGACGAAAATTTATTATTTAAATTTATGAATTAAAAGTAGCAAATAAAATTGTAAGAGAATAATAAGTGATATATTGTTCGGAGATCGTCTGCAAAATAACAGTTCTGGCATTTGAAAAGAATTTCCTGAATAAATAGATTTGACAAAATGAAGCAAAATGGCCAGATTTAGTGAACATCACAATTGAGTTAATGTGAATATTTAAAATATCCTAACAAGGAACATTGGATGGTTAGCTGAATCTGTAATAAACATCTCCATTATCCAACTCTTTGATTTTTATCTACAAACAATACACATCCGCACCCACATAAACAAGCAAATACATTTATTCTTTTGCTATGAAAGATATGGAAGGTATCTGAATAGTTTCTCGAAAGCTGTATGTTAAATTCAAAGTACATTCAATTGAGCCATATGGAGCTTTTAGAAAATTTGATTTTTTTTTATAACTTTCCAAAATATATAGCTTGCCTTTTATTTCAACATAAGTCAACATTTCAAGTCAACATTTTTTACTATGATGTTTGAAAGTTTTAAATATCTCTCTAATAAATCTATAACGTGTGTTATCTAACCAGACCCAAAATAATTTTAACCATTAATAATACCTATTTTAATATGACGATCTAGATTACACTACCTGACACAGAAAATGCAACACTATGTAAGAGAGAATAGAGTGTGATAATATAGGACACATAGGCATATGTAAATAAGTGATGTTAATTCCAGAGGTATGATGCAATACAGTAACGGCATAGACAGGGTGATCGGTAGGCAGTAGGGCCACTTCTTGCGACGATACAATCAGTAACCCTTCGAGGTTTCCCAGATGCAATGAACGGGTGGATAGTTTCTTGACGGATGAGTGACTATATGCCTTCAACCATTCTCCATAGGCCGTCCTCCATTTAGGCGGAGCAGGGCAGTTAAGCAATGGCCAATAATGTCTCATACATGCTCGATGGGTGGGAGATCTGAAGACAGGAGAGGCCAAGGAAACATCTGGATAACTTGTAAGAGTTGTCTGTTGATAGTTGCCGCGTGCGGTCCTGCGTTATCTTGCTGGAAAACAGCATTTTGCAACCGCTGAATGTAGGACAATACGACTGGCAGCAGCTCCTCATCCATATCGTCGTGCCGTTATTATGTCTCTGATACGAAACAGAGGTGCCCGGCAATCAAAGCCGATTTAGCCCAAAACCATGAGGCTGCGTTTTCGAGCAGTATGGCATTCAACATTCTCGACAGGATTGGATCTGTTTCCATTGTCGCATGTAGACTCTCACACCGCGACTGCCGTGTGACAAATGGAATTGAGACTTGTCGCTGAACACTGCCCTGTCCCCTTCAGTCGTCCAAGAGGCGTGGGACGGACACTAATGCAATTTCTCACGTCGATGCCTTGCCGTCAATGGCAATCTTCGTAAAGGATTGCTTAAAAACAAACCACTTTCGGCTAATCTTCAAAAAATTGTTCTCGCTGATATTGAAACATCCAATGCACCCTGTACATTCTGCAGAATGTCGACAGTCGTCATTTGTGGGTCCGTTACCGTATGCCTTAGAATGCGTCGATCAACGCTTGCAGAAGTACGTATGGATAGACTTGTACTTCTGCGGTGATTCACATGCTCTTCTTTAACACATCTTCTCCAATCACAATGGACGTATCTGCGCGAGTTTCAGCGGCGATACGCCGGCACGACCACCTTGCCGTATGTAGGACTAAAATGAATCTCCTCGCACAATCGTCCAAATACTGAAAAGGACTTCGGCGAAATCCGTCAGACATTTTTTCAACAGCATGAAAAGCTAAACAATTCGGATAACGGATTTCCGTAGGCGACAGACAGTAATAACTGTTAGTTCCCTCCCTTTTATCCCGCGCTCTAATCACATGACCTACTTGCATTTCAGACCATGTCCATATATCGGCCAGCTGCATTTGTTTCGTAATTTTCAAAATTATATAGCCAAAGCTTCATGATGCTGCATTTTCTATGTCGGGTAATATATATGAATATCAATATCAGTAAAAATATAATTATATGTTTGTGTTTGTTTACATCGCAGTTGAATATGCAAATTTAAATCAACAAAAATCATTCAAAAGAGAACACTCAAACTCTCTGTCTAACAAATATCTAACGTGTTTTTGTTCTTTCAGACCACTGCAAATATGCCTCCGATGACCTAATGGTTTGCACACTTGATATCGACCACAGCTAGACATAAACACCTTGGATCGCCAACCAACCACAGAGAGCGGAGGAAATAAAGTGGTTTAAAGATTTTTTCCATATCCTCCGTATGCCTTCAGTGGCATAGAAGCCTGAATATTAAAACACGTCTAGTATCCTCAACGTGAAATAACCCGAATGACTCTGCTTTTATAGCCTAAGGAGCAGAAAATAGGGGCGTAGAAATAAAAAGTATTTCCAGATCCTCCATAAGCCCTCTGTGACATAGAATAATAGATAATGACACACTTCTAGTATCATCAATATGACAAAATTGGAAGCACTCGCATTTTTAATGTCCCAAGGAGCAGAGGATAGGGGTGGAGAAGTCAAAGATTTCCTGATCCTCCACATGCCCTTGGTGACATAGAAGAATGGATATTGCCACACTTCTAGTATCATCAATATTACAAAACTGGAAGAACTCGCATTTTTATTGTCCTAATGAGTAGAGAACAGGGGTGGAGGAGTCAAAAGTATTTCCTGATCCTCCACATGCTCTTGGTGACATAGAAGAATGGACATTGACAGACTTCTAGTATCGTCAATATGACAAAACTGGAAGAACCCAGATTTTTATTGTCCCAAGGAGCAGAGAATAGGGGTGGGAGAGTCAAAAATATATTTCCTGGTCTTTCACATGCCCTTGATTAAATAACAGAATTTATATTGAGACACTTCTAATATCATCAAAATGACAAAACCGGAAGTACTCGGATTTTTATTGTCCCAAGTAGCAGAGAATAGGGGTGGAGGAGTCAAAAATATTTCCAAGTCCTAAAAAAGCGCCTCCAATGACTTCAAATCTTTGCATATTTATGCAGGTAGTATCGACTAAGAGACAAAACGGAGGCAGAAATTGTATTTCTTCCCCAGAAATAGACAAAACCAAAAGGATCGAATAATCTTTCCAGACGCCCATCGATGGCCTTGAAAGCTAAAAAGGTTATCCACATCCAGTATAAATCACGGGGCCAATACTGACTGATCCATCTTTCAAATATGACGATTATTTTCGTCGCTAAACCCCATGCATTAGTGAAGAAAATTAAAGTTATTAAAAAATACAACTTCAATCTTTAAGAGTTTTATTTTCACTCTCTTTGACAGGCTTCAATACTAGTTGCATAGCTTTTTTATAAAATAACTGTCCATACGACATTCAAAAATGCATCGCATATTTCACGTGCCTCATTTTATGTACTTGAAATGGTTTTATGTTTTAAACCATTTCACATTCTATACTTGTAACGCATTACATTTTATTATGTATTTCACTCAGATCTTTTCCATACGCTTATACAAAATAGTTTTTGGACGGACTTTATTTTCCAGTCAGAGGAGTGTGTTAAATTTGCACTAAGGGGATTAAAATGGACTGCGGATCGTGACAGGAATTTAATTTTACCAAATCTCATTTATCCTCTTTAAGGACTGCATTTTCAAAGATTACTCGTAAAAACTGATTTTTATCTTGGAAAATCGTACATAAAATCTGTCATTTAAATATATTTTATCTCACGGCTCTGATCATTAGGATCTAAAGATGTTTTATGAGGTTGTATTTTGACTTTCTTGTAATAAATTAAAAAAATAAATATCGTTTCCCAAATATTTACCTAATTCAACATTATGAGGAAATACTTCTTTTAGAATTTTATGTTTGTGAATTCTAAGTTTTGCAAAAAAATTATGAACGTGCGTTTATGCGTACGTTTAGTCGGTGCGGTCATAATATTATAAAAACTAATTCATATATCAAAATTATGTAAAAAATAAGAAATTAATAAATCTGCAACTGCTAATCATTGCCGGATTACAGATCACCGATACACTTTCATGTATACACTATAATACACTTTCAAATATGGTATCATTAAAAATATTTTTCAAGTCCTTCAAAGTCAAGAGTAACATGATATAATTGTAATCATTTGGACCAAAGATACCGATTTTTCAAAAATGTTCGTGCAAAATTTTGAAAAATAAAGTTACAAGCTACTTAATGGATTATGGTATGAGGAAGTCGAGTTCAGCAACATTCCAGTAAATTTTGTTAATATGACTAAGCAGACAACGATAAGCAGCAAACATTGTTAAAAAATAAAATATATTAAAAAGTCGCGGCATAATTGTTAAAAGCTGTTTGTTTCCGTCTTTTACAGTTTTATATACTGGTTCATTAAAAATGTTGACCTTCCAGATGCATCTCAAACACAAAAGATATGTTTTGTTGGAATGCAACAAAAAATTGCATAAAACACCAAGAACTTGTATATACAAGATTAGACATCGGTCTCATCCTGTAAGTTACCGGATAATAAGCCTTCAAAAGACATTTCCTTTTCTCTCTGAATGTTCTTATTTGCGGAACATACCAATGAGAACATTTTCCCTGGAGACTGTAAAGACATTTGCAACTCATTACTGTTCTGATGAGTAAGCATATATTCGAAATACGGTTTCATGTATTGAACTGTGAAAAGTTCATAAATATAATATTTTTTCAAAGGCATTACATTTTTACTCACTATTTTATAAATTATAGATTTATGCAATAGATTCAGTGAATATATCTAAATGAAACATGTTTCAAAAACAAATTCGAAAATTCTGATATATGAAATATTATAAAAGTAAATTTTTATGAGTATTATGTGTCATATTATATAAATATTTTTGTATTTTTTCTAATCCATGGTCCTTTCATTATAATCTCCTTAAGCTTTGAGTAATTTTTATGTTTTCTGCAAAGTGATTTAACCGCCGCGAAAGAGTTGTTTAAATGAATTAATTTTTAAATGCAAACGGCAATACATATAATAGCGCGCATGTTTATGGTCTTGCATGTTCATGACGAGATATCGGCGATATAAGGCAAAACTATTTGGTGAGTTTTGGTACAATCCAGGAAAACATTGAAAATGTTGAAGGCTAAAAAAATCGACAGCCATTCCAATAGGTACATACTATATGACGTTGTTTATCTCAGTTCAGACCAAGTTTGAAGATTCACAGAAGTCGCCGTATTATGTTTAAGACATGACTGAGTCACTATCGTTTTGTGTAATGTTTGTCTCCAGAGTTTGTTATTCTTTTAAGTAGTACTTATTGCTTAATTAATCCCTACTTATAAAAAATATAAGTACATATTTTTCGAGACAACATAACCAATATCCGTAATCTGCAGATCAAATTAATAAGTAATTGAAGTCGTTATATTAAACTAACAGCTGATGAAGAGCAAGAGAAAACATATTATTGGTCAAGGTCAAAATACAATTGCCTCGCTGAATCGTGACTAGTTTGAAAGAAAACATGTGGTGTATAAAATTCCACCATAGTGATGAGTAATTTGAAGTCTTATTAACGAACATGTTAGACACTCGATAGATTGACCCTACCATTCAGTCATTTAACTCCTGGTACTCTAACATTTATAAAATTGTGTATTGCTTCATTTAAATGTAATATGCATAAAATTCAGTGCACAAAATTCAGTATACTGCGAAATAATCATTGTAATGGTAATGAGACTATCGCAAGGATGCAGAATTGCAATTTTTACATGTACAGTGTGATCGAAAAATTCTTGCACATCAAAATTTAAAATCATATATTCTACCGAGATATTGTAATACTAAGATATTGTAATACTAGAACATTTCTATTTCAACTATATGTCAGAAATATTATCTGATGTTTGTAACACATAAAAAGATCGTTAAAAATGCATTTTTTCAATTGCAGAACATCATGTTTTACCAGAATAAAATTATTGTTTTTTTAAGAGCAGTACTTCTCTAGATTCTTATAAAGGTGTCATTGAGGAATTTCAAAAGAAATGAGAAATGCCAATGCTTTAAAACCCCTAACATTTAAAAAATAACGATGCTAAGAAAACGTTTTCGAGAAACTGTAGCTATTGCAGACATAGTAAAATCCGATAGATCCTCCAAAATTATTTTCTAATCTTTTAATTGTTGCATTTTTAGAAGTTTTAGAGCATGGGTAATTCTTTTGAACTTCTTCAATGACACTTGCATAAGGTGTGAGTCAGCCCAGTAGTAATCACGTGGGTATTGCACTCGGATGATCCGAGTTCGATTATCAGCTCTGCCCAAACTGTCCCCGTGTTCACGCGGAGTACAAGTACGTTAAATATTTGGGACTGTAAGTCCTTCATAGAGGTTGGTAATAGGAGAAGGAAGGTACAGTCCCTGTGGATGTGTCCTCCACCGGATACCGTTCTAAATTGGGTGGCACTGTCTCGGCCGTCAAACTAGATGCCTTTGACTGTTGGATAGGCCGGACGGTCTGGATCAAAAAATAAGAATGACACCTTCATATGAATGACTGAAATATTGATTTTAAGTAAAATATTTTGTCATTTTTGGGAAAAAACAATGTTTTTCTTTTGACAAAATTGCGTTTGACATTATCATGTTATTCAACAAAAACAGCAGGTCTCATATATATGGTTGAAAGTATATTAGTACTACGTACCTGAAAAGATAATTTCAAATTATTTGTACATTATATCATTTTAAAATTTTTAAATCATCACCTAAACATATATGAAAATAATGTACGCATTTTCCATCAAACGCATTTCCATTACAGCCTTAATTTGGAATACAACGGAAGATCCCATAAAATATACCAAAGTCTTGTCTATTCTTGATTGGACACACTGGTCAGATCTTATTCCGTTCCAGATAATGAGCCGTCATACATATTTATTTTTCTCCTTGACCGTTAGTTTTGGCAGAACATATCAATGGGGATATTCCCAGGAGACGAGCAGGCTATTCGCAACTTAATGTTTTGATTAGACAGCCATATTTCGGATAAATGCTTCTATGCATTGTGATATGGTATCAAGACTTGCTTGTTACCGCCAGCATCCTCATGCATTTATATGGTGTATTATTTATGAATTACTTTTTAAAAACATTTCCTTCATTTTAACTTTATTACAATACGCGATAGAATATAGAGAGCATTATAGTTATGAATATATACTTAAGGAACATTATTACTATGTAGACATGAATTGCTCGAGACTTTGACGGTTTGCTCACGAATATGAATATAAATTTTTAGCAGGACGGCTTCTTGTTTATGTGTGTGTCTGCAGTTTTTCTGGAAAATGTATGTATTCATGTTATCTCAAAATTTATTCCACGACATTTGATGCAATTCAGTAATTTAGCAACTTATGGCTTATCCTGTCACTAATACATTTTGATAATATTTATCAAAATTAAATATATAATTTTGTTTTTAAATGCTTTAAATGGCCCATAAAAATAGACAAAATCTGAAATAAAAGACAAAATACATAATTGGAAGAAATTGATTAAATGTTTGTATCATGCGTAATTTTTTATAACATAGGCAAGTCCATTACTTTAGAATAAGCGATTTTTGAGATATTTCAAGAAATATATTTTGGGCAAATTTTGGCAAAAATGTGGCGTTTCAAAATGCGCTTAGCGTCTAAATGATAAACATGTTTCAAAGCAACAGCCTTATTGAAACAAATATCTAAAATATAATTAGTATAAGGAGAAATATTAATAAGAATCTATATAGAGAACCATGTTCTGTCCATGTCAGTTTTTTAATTTAGTAACAGTCATCCTACATAATCAATTGGCATACGACTTATGACTTATGAATTAAGATATAGCTTTTTATATCCATTATGATTCATAGTGCAGTTAAATTTTCACCCCAAAATATATTATCACAAACTGTAAAGAAAATCTTGCTCTTCGTAAATTATATTAGAATTATACAAATTACAAAAAAAACTATATATTTGTCTAGATTTTGATACAATATACCCAGACATGCAATATTATTGCGATATATGCACTTTCTCTTGAGTCGAACTTGTTCATGTGCTGTCACCAGTCATACGCTTTGTTCATACGCTTTGCAGAAATAAATCTATACACACAAAATTGCATAGTGTTCTAGATGTGTTCAGGAGATCATAAGATCGACTGAACACATCTTTCTTTCTCAAAACTCAAAATTGTTCGGTAAAATAATACTTTCTCTATGCTGTAGATGTAAGAAATTAAAAATACATTATAATTATACATTTTCATGTGACATTTATTTTCATTTTCATGAAGACAATCACATTTGTCGCCTATGTTTTTACTAAAATGTTTTTGAAACATGTATTTCTCAGAATCTACTATAGATAAAGCGTATTTGATGACCATCTAGATCAGTTCATTGGTCTATATATTTTTTTCAAAACTATGTCACGAATAAATTGTATATTCTGGAAAGATTGTATCTTTGGCATTGCTGTAGATCTATTTTTACAGAGTCTATCTTTGGGCAGCTACATTGCATTAGTTCTTTCTGATTTTAATGCCATTTCAGAAAATTCCAGAAATTGTCTTCTAGAAACTCTATCTTATAAATTACTTATTCCAGAAAATTCATTTTCTTTTCAAATCTTTACAATTACGTATTAAAAGCGAATTTATTGTTCAATACTCATAAAATAAATTTTAACGCACTTAGTTGTATCTACCAAAATATGTTGCTTACCTTACCCCTATATGGTATCAATGAACTTTTTAGCTTCTAACAAAATAGAATACAGGTTGTTGAAAGCTAACCTGTACTTAAAAGCTAACCTGTACTTAAAGCTAACCTGTACTAACCTGTACTTAATGTTGTTGAATAGAATACATGTTGTTAAATGCTTGCCTTTATTTGGTTGTTGAATAGAATACAGGTTGCTAAAGCAACCATTGTATATTGGAATATTTCCTCAACCTCTTTCCGATGCTCTAGCTCTCTTATGCTTAGCTCTATTTGATGGGCAATATATCATATTTTCGATCCGATACGATATGAATGGTTTTAAGACATTATATTCGATAAATTTAAAATAAAAATTAAAGTTGTTTCTTCCTTATTGACACCAACTTTGTTAGGGTTGTAATTAATGAGTGCTGCACCATATATCTTTCTGCGTAATGTGGTGAAAAAATTATCAACATCAAAGATCATAATTTGGAAATTTGGAATAACCCAGAGATAACGTGGTCGTGAATCGTAACATTGCTTACGTGGCCTAAAAACCCACCATCACCTCCTTGTACGAGTTCCATAACATAATCATTAAATCAAAACACTACACATTAAAATCCAGATTTTATAACTTTAAAATAAATTATCGTTTATGCTTTTCTCTATTATTGTTATAATTAAAAATACATTAATTTTAACAAACGCTTAAGAGGGAGAAAAGCACTGTGTGAGAAAAAATATTTTTACTCTTATTCCAAACATCAAAAACTGGCCTAATATACATGAATGATATATATAAAGACTAATATATATATATGAAGACTGGCACATATCTCTGTATTTCAGATCTGTTGCTCAGCATGACTGGAGTTTTTGCCGCTTCTTTTTATGACATTTGGAGTCTGAATTCGTCTTTTTCAAAAAATTCTCACTACTTAAAATAACAACTTACTCTCTTAACAATACCGTTCAAATCATTACGACCCTCTCTCTCTAGCTTATCCACTTATTGATTTTTATATATCCGTTTACATTTCTTCCTTGTGGCCACATCATTTAGCCTAGGATTCAGATACGCCCTCCTTGCTCTCACTGGATGCTCCTCGGTGCCGTGTCGCATCTTTGCATCATTGACTCTTTCAGTTTCCAATGAAGCTTAGTTTAGGTCTTGGGCCAAGGATATCTTTGCCATACCTGCAATTTGTGTGACGTGTATTTATTGAGGTCATGACTTTCCGAGCCAAAACTGTCATAAAACGGTGCCTAAAAGTCTGCGCTCTGTTGCATTGTAAACATAAAAACTGCATAAATTGCCTCCTGGTATCACAATTACTTTTATACTTTTTCTCCGAGATAAAGTAACCAATTGACAACAAACTTGAGGAAAATAAACTATTTTACGTATTTAGTAAAATATGCCCACAACTGTATAATGGGATGTGCTCATGTCGGCTTGTGCACAGTTTGAAAAATGCAATTCTTATCCAAATGACACCGAATATAATGCTTCATTATATTTGATATCCAAAATTGAAATTGAAATTTCATCTATTATAGTTGATACATCCCAAGTAAAATGGGCATCCACCGTTTGAAAAATTATTTTGAATATAACACATTATTTTGAATAACATAATAATACAGAAAGATGAATATGAACATGAAGTTTCTAGTTAGATTGACGTATATGAGTTATGAACAATTTTACGTGTTCATTTATTATCGGATTTAAACCTTTTCGATGCAAAGAATCAAAAAATAAGGTATATTTTACTATCACAAGATTACATTTTGTGTAAAATGCCCATGAAAAATTTACATAAATGAAATTTTGGTTAGATTTATAAAAAAATATACAGTGATATAAAGTATGATGATATAACGCTGTTTGAAGATAACATTAATTGTCATCCAATAGATTTATATCGTATACAGCACAGTTCTGTAAGTCTCGAAAACTTTGGTCTTTGATATGATAATATCGAATTCACTGTACTGTAACATTTGTTAACGTGGAGTTAAAATAAAATGATAAATGTAATAAAACACGAAGAGAATATTCATGGACTTCCAGTATTCAAAACTAAAAGATAAATTTGAGGAAATCAAAGAGTGGCAATTTAAGAGAGTGCATGTTAAGAAATATTTTTTTGATAATCTTGATTTGTTTTGTGTAGTGAGCTTCAGAAATGAATATTCAACCAAGTGTAAATAACTGTTTATAAGGGTGAATGTTTAATCAAAAGAACGATACAAATTTCAGCATAATAAAGTACTTCGATGTTTAATAAATTAATCGCACATTTTCATTCAAGCGTTTAGAAACTTTACAAAATTCCTCTTTTGAGAATCGAATATATTACTGAGATTTCTTTGAAACTATTCAGTTGCTGGTAGCATAATTAAATACAACTAAATTATTAATTCTGATCTGAAAATTAGCATCGAAATACGGCAGTGAAAATACTTATATACATTCTCAGAAAAGTATATGGTATTTTTACGATGAAACTGAACCAGTTGGAACCGAAAATAGAACATTTTCTTTCATACAACTAGTTATGCTAATAGAAAATATACACCACTACATTTGTCATGAAAGGAATTATATGATATGTCCATTTATTAGAAACATGTAAATAGTATAATTAATATTTAAAAGTAACATAAAACTCTAGGCACTTGAGTGATATAGTTTTGTAAATGTGACAGAATGAACACGCAGGCGTCTTTGATAAAAATAACAAGCATATTCTTCAAACTGTAGAAAATCATAAAATAAACACCCAGTAACGTAATTTAAAAATAATTTATCAGAATGTACATGGTCCACCCTTTATACCGTCTGCTGCAGCCACACACGCCACGTTTCAAATCGTTCTTCCCACCTAGCACCTTTAGAACCTGGTTGCCAGCTCCAGCTGCTGTCCGCAATTTGCGCGGTTGCTATTTAAATTTAGACTCTCCTTTCCCCGGTGAAAACACTGCTTGAAAAATAAGAAGTCGAGAATATAAATTGTTAAACCTTACAGTTTGTTAAAGTAACACATACTTTTTTAAAAGTATTTAGAGTGTGATGGCCTACTCATATTTCTATTGCAATCATATTCAATACTTTATTTGGATAAACATATTGATAAAAATATACATTATTTTTTTGCTTACGGGTGGGACAGCGTCACTCCCAAACTAAGAACCTCCCAAGAAGACATGTATTTGACATACCCTATCCCAAACAGTTCGATCCCCTTTGTAGATATTGGACGCAAAAGGAGATCGAACTTTTTTTTATTGGGTGTGTCAAATACCTGTCTTTTTTGGGAGGTTTTTCGTTTAGGATTGACGCTGTCCCACACGTAAGCAAAAGGTTAATAAAAGCATTTCATCATATGTTTAATTGGTCTTAAAATTTGTTTAACAAATTATCTTATCATGTTGCTACTGACTCAGTTTGACGCCACTGAATCAGATTCATTTTCCAAGATTTGAGTTATTTCCCTTTTATGAAGAAACATTTCATCTCACATATACGATTTTCTTTATTAAACACATTTTTAAACTAGCGTACCCCGTACTACTGTGGTATGCAATTATGTAATATGTATGCATTTTATCTGATTTTGTGTTTAAACAGTTTGAAAAACATTTTTAATAATCGGCTTTTAAAAACTCAAACTAGAACTTTAGTCACAGAGTCTGGCTACTTTTCCATTTTGGAGACTCTGCTGTAGTTTATTCCTGTTTGTTGTCGCAGATCAAGCGTCACAAACGAAAGTTGCGCTTTTCGTGTGTCCTGATGAAGAAGGCTGTTTCTTTTCTTTGAAACTGGTCGATACTATTTTTTGCGTTTTATTCTGCATTGAAAGATGTTTTTTAGTTTTATTAATATTTACCCTCATTGGTTATTTTTGAGCGTGTGGATTGAGACTGGCAATGCAGACGTTCTACCTACTGCTCCGATGCTGAATTAATTTTTAGCTATTTTGAACCATAAACATTCTATGAATTTGAACTTCAGTTAATGAATAGTGTTTTATCCCTTTTCGACAGTGGATGAAAAATCTCTGTCAGCAGCAGACGAACATGTCTCGACTCATGGGAATTTTAAACAAAATCCCCTGCGGCAAACTATGGTTAAGCTTAATTTTTAACTTTGGCCATTAGGAACCAGTGCACTGAAAATTTATAATGTTTTATCTAAAACTGTATAATCAACTTATATATTCTGGCTCAAAGACCGTGTAAAGTCCCTTACTCTCCTTGTTTTAGAAATATGATATCCACTTTTTTTAAATAGTGAACTCTTAGCAAAGTTTTGATAGAGCCATGCGTATCCTAGCATTTTTACTTTCTCCAGTAAACGTAGGCGAGAAAATGTATCTTTTATCTTGTTTAGACTCTGCAACAAGCTCTCAATTGAATATGAATCCATTATCTTCAACATTCTTACTTTAACACTTGTGATAGTCAGGTGGAAGTGCTCGATGTGGAGGAACATGATAATAAAGGCATATTTTCCTAATATGGTAAGAACTTTTACAAATTACAATTAGTCGATTTTAATTCAAATGTTCTGTAAATATAAATTTCTGTAACAAACTACAAAAAAAAATGTGATATGGGCAGCACATGACTTTCCTTATATAATGCAATGAATTTACTATAGGTTATTCTTATAGTAGATACTTATATGCTTTCCAAGGTATTGAATTTTTGTCAATTAGTCGTAATTTTAAATGATTTAGCGTCATTTTTTTTTCATTTGGCGAGATTTTCGTTAATTTGGCAACATTTAAAAAGTCGCCAAGTTGGCGACAGTACGCCAAATTGGTCGCAAAAATCTCGCCAAGCGTTATGGATAGAGAAATAAATTATTCTTATAGCAGATAAATGACTATTGGCGTTCAAATACAAAAGTATTACTCAAAATATATTTTCTCATGAATGAAACGAGCTAGATCCACGATAACGATTTCACCAAATTCATCGCCTGATATTACATGTGAAAAGTAAACATGTTTCTCAACAGTTAATATTTTTTTTTTACTTATGTGATTTTTTGATACATTTATTTGAAAATTGTGCAATATCTCAAGAACGGTTCATGCTAGCGTTTTAAAATTTGTGTCAGTCGTTTTCTAAGGACATTATTAAAGATTTTAATTTTTGATGACTTTTTAAAAATTTCACTCGAAAATTTAGGGGGGTTCTGAACATTCGATTGTGTTTAAAAACAATAGGCTTCCAGTGTTTACGGATTGTAATTTTTGTACCCAATTTCATTCGAATCGCTCCATTCGTTCGTAAGATATCGTCTCCATGGACTCACTGACACACACACACAGACATCACTTCAAAAACGTTCGATTCGTGATCAGTGATGCTTGAAACGTGCTCTACCGTCGAAAACTCGAATTCGAATATTCGACTTAGTCACAATATTTTCCTTATAGATTATATTATGTATATAAGGAAAGTAATAGGGATAATGTGCAGGATACAACTTTTCCTATGTTTCGAATAATAATATTTAACGTTCCATTTTGCAATCCCAGATACATTAGCATATGTTACATCCTATCTCTCTGAAGTGTATTGTCATGTCGCAATTCTGCGCCATGAGCCTTTCTTTTTTTTTGCGAGAGAAACATCCTTCTCTCCGTTCGTGCCTGCGCTGTGTTTTTCGCTAACACTTGTTTCCATTGAAATCACATTAAAAAGCGCATTTCGTCGTGAAATCGTTGGATTGTCTGGACTTAGTGTCTGGCCGAGAAGCGTGACGTTTTGCTGACTTGTTGCTAGGAGAGCGCGCCGTCCAATCAGGAAGAGGCGCATTTTTGCGAAGGAGAACTTTTGCGTGGGCTCAGGCGACCCACACGTCTCTCGCTTCGAGCTGGAAAATTCCGACTGAAAGGTCGCATCGAAAGTTTTGTCTAGAAAAGAGACAAAAGGCGTTTAGCCGAAATGGCTAACTGGCGGAGATGGGCATTTTGGTTCTAAAGGAAACCGCCCCTGCATTTCTGGAGATGATTGAAGAAGATCCTGGATACTCACATTAATTATTCTGTACATTTTCTAAAATATATTTTTTTTTCCATTCCAGAAATCTATTCGACATCGACGCCGAGCTTTGAAGTAGCTATTCAAATTCGTTCGGAGTGTAAAATCGACTGATGGCTAATACTTAAAGTTTTGGGCACTTTATCCCTCCTCGTGTCCCTTTGAGAACTTTGTTCTACTTAAAATCGTGCACATCTGATGAGAGGTATTTTCTGAAAAGCGTGAAATGTATAATAGCCAGGTAACATTTTCTTTACGGGAATTTTAATGCCGTACAGCACCGGCATATTGACGAATGATTTCTAATATTAACAGGCTCATGTCAAAATGTATTTATTGATAACTTAAAATCTAAATTAAATCATATGATTATTGAAGTGAATTATTGTATGCTATATAAATTTTGAACAGAGCAGAAAGGCAGATTGTGTTATTATAAATGAAGCTCTGAATTGATAAATTGATTTTTAAAGTAAAATACTTAAGTGTGATTTAAATAAATAATATTTTGATTTTTACTTTGCTTCTGATTTATTTGAAATGCCTTTAATTCCTCTGCTATTCACTGCATGTCATCTAACAAACAATTCTGTTAGACTGAGAAAGTTTCTTGCTTGGGTAAATTTAGAATGGTTGATTAAATTGCTAAAATTCCACTATACGGCTTCACCGGCTCTTGAGTTGTCTGGTGCGCCTTTGCTTTTGTGAGTTGGCAAGACGCGCCATGACAGTATAAAGAACTTGTTACTCATTTAAAAATTAATTTTCAGTTTCTGCTGTACAACATTTTGAATAAAATACGTTAGACACTTTTTAATACTTTACAACAAAGTTGAAAAGTGTTTATGACTTTGTTCATTCTGTCTGTCTGTCTGTCTGTCTGTCCGTTAGCACGATAACTGCCTTAAAAATGACTTAATCAAAATGAATTTTTAGTATGTTGTTCAGACGGTTTGCAGGACCTGTGGGAATATAAATGAATAATATCACCCAATGAGTTTTGGATTGAACCCGGGTTGAAAAAATGAAATAGATTGTGCCCTATGGGACCTAATTTTTCAAACATTTTTAAGCGGATTTAAAATTCACAAATTGCTTCGAAAATTTTAGGTAATATTCAAATTATTCCATAAAATATATAAAAAGAAATTCAGTGAAATATATTCAGTAGTTTTTTTAAATAAAAAGTAAAATAATAATAACAACTCTTATATGAAGCGATCACGTGACCATGATATGAAAAGATCACGTGATCCACATTAAAATGATATATGGCATCCATCTTGTCTCAAAATCCTGATTTTTAAAGTTCTTTTTAATTCATATGAGTGTTGTATCCGTCCTAAAACCACTTTATTTTTGCTTAATTTCTGTGCATCTACATACTGAAACAACACAATTACAATATATTTGAGTTTAAATGCTCATCCAAATTTGATTATGTCTACAACAAAGCCTATTTTTCACCTATGTAAAATGTAAACAGCAAAATATGTAGAATGAGTTGTATTAGAATTGCTGTATTTCTTTAACACAAAATTATTTAGCCCATGGAGTCTGCATATCTGATAAGAATGAAATATTTATTGATTTTACAAAGAGAAGGACGAATTTTTTCGATGCAGTTTTAAGCATAGAGTTTAATTACTTGAGCTCCCTGGTCTTAATTTTTAAATAAAATAAATTATTACAGTATTGTGATGAATGACATGAATGGGAAATTATTTATGAATGAAATGCTGCTTTTATAGAGAGAACCAGGCGTGTTATTTTTTCTATGACGTCATTCGAATGAATTTCAGTTGTTTTCGATGAAGTTTTCAAATATAATAAATTATCGTCGTATTATGATAATTCTGAAATTATTACCGAGGAATGTATCACATTTTAGAGATGTTTAAATCAGGCAATTTATATTTCAATGCCGTCATTTGAATGAAGTTCATTTTTTTTCGATGAAGGTTTAAGTTTTCAAATATAATAAATTAATGTAGTATTGTGATAAGTTTTAAAATATTACCGAGGAATGTATTGCATTTAGACTTGTTTAAATAAAATTGCATTGTAGTTGGAAAGTGTTTCATAATCAATGCTTTAAGCATGATTGATATATCTTGTTCATTTTGTTTCGTTTGGATGTCAATGAATCTTCAGCTGCTATCTTTATAAGATGGAAATGGATTTCAATAATATGTTTGTAAAAGTGTGCCTCAGTGACTTATATCAATTTTAAAATACATATCATCAAGATAAAATAAAATAAAATAAATAATAAAATAAAGAAAACATAAAAATATGTGAATACAAATTACCATTTGCATATTTGCCACCAATAGATAAAATGATCATTTTACACCCAAACATATCAAATGGTCTTTAGATAGAATGCGTTTCGATAGATCTTTAGATAGATCAAACCTCGCGAGAAACACAGAAAATGTATGCATGCAAGATAAGACACTAACCTCATCTTGTAGGGTTCCAGATAATAATCCTTATACTCGTTTCCTTTTCTGAATTACAGCTCGTTTTGTTGGAATATACTAATGAATACATGTTCCCTATTGGCGGAAATGACATGTGGAATTTATTAGTTAAATGTATTTCGAATACATTGTCTTACGTATAAGACTTTTGTTAAGAAACCGATCCACAAAATCTTCAGAAGTTTTATATGCCTGTCGGTCCTGTAGTGGTTGACTGTCTGTTTGCATGTCCATCAATTTTGTAGGCACTTGACAAATAAATGGATTTCAACCAATAAATTTCAACCAATTTCAAAATTGAATTTTCCAAAAATATACATTAGAATTTGTGCCCTATTTTAGTACGTTCAATGTGACAAATGATAGAAAAACGTGCTTTACTATAGATAAATATATATTAGTTTCCTTACATACATAGTATAATGCATAAGGACAGTATTGTGACCGTGTCGAAAATTCGAATTCCGAGTTTTACACAGGAGAGCACGTTTCAAAGATTCTTGAAAACGAATCAAACGTTTCTGAGGTGATTTCTGTGTGTTAGTGTGAGTAGGTGTGTGATAGTATGTGTGTGGGGGGAAGGTGTCAGTGAGTCTGTGGAAATTATATTTGACCCATGTATAGAGCGATTCGAACAAAATTTGATACACAAATTTCAATCTGCGATTACTGGAAGTCTATTGTTTTTAAACGTAAACGAAAGTTCAGAACCCCACCTAATTTTTGTGTGAAATTTTGATAAAATCATGAAAATGAAAACCTTTAATAAAGTTAACCAAATATGTATTATTATAATAATAAATATGTATAATATGTATTCTTATAATAATTATGTATTACAATAGTAATATTAATAAAATTAATATAGTAATACATATTTATAATATATTTATTATAATATATATAATATGTATTTTTATGTAATATTTTATGAGGAAATGTTTGATATAAAAATTGGAAAGCTAGCATAAACCGTTTTCCAGATATTACACATTTTGCAAATACAATTATCAAAAAATCACATAAAATAATAAAAAATATTAACTATTGTGAAATATGTTCACTTTTCATATGTAATATGATGCAATAAATTTGGTGACATTATTCTCGTCGATCTAGCTCATTGCATTTAAGAGAAAACGTAGTTTGGGTAATAATTTTCCATTTGGATGCCAATAGTCATTTATCTGCTATAAGAAAAAAAAATCCGTCCATAACGCTGGGCAAGATTTCGGTAACGAATTCGCCGGAATGTCACCAAGTAAGCCACTTTTTTAAAAATTTCCAAATTAACGAAAATGTCGCCACTTTGATAAAAATAACGCTAAATCAATGAAAATAACGACTAATTGACGAAAATTCAAAATCTTGGAAATAATGAAATTATCTACTATAAGAATAACTTTTTTTTCCGTCAGTAAAGTTTGGATAAAATGCTAGTGATGAATGTCTTGAAATATCCTCAACTTAGTGACTTTTAAATGTTGCCAAATTGACAAAGAGGTTGCCCAATTGATAAAAATTCGCCAAATTAATGAAACTGACGCTGAATCAATGAAATGACGACTGGTTTATGGAAATTCACTATCTTCGAAAGAACTTAAGAATAGATTATAATAATAACCTATTTCTCCGCCCGTCCGTAACGCCTGGCAAGAAATTTAGCGGGACCTTGCCAACTTGGCGACTTTTTTAAATGTTGCCAAAGTGACAAAAATGTTGCCAAAGTGACAAAAATGTTGACAAATTGATAAAAATGACGCCAAGTGAGAAATAATGTTTCGCAAATTCTGATTTCCGTCATGTGACAGGTATACATCCTAGTATACAAGAAATGCTCTTTTCTCAGTTTGTCTGTAACCCTTAGTGATATACTTCGCAAAGTTGGCGAATAATCTAGCAAAGTATCGCCAACAAATTTCGTCAAAATTGCAAAAATGATGCGAAATTAATGAAAATGGCGCCTAATAGATGAATTAATTATTAAAATATATTAACATATGGACGATATTTATGGATATTTTGAAATAGTATTACGTATTGTCATCCGGAAAATCGCCTGTGAAAGGAGAAAATTCATTGCATTATATAAGGTAAGTCAGGTATTGTCCACTTCAGATTCTTTTATTTGATGCAACCGTTTGGTAGTAAGATGGTAAATAATTTTGATTTTCAATACTTGTTAGTTTTGGAATGCCGCACATTTAAATTTCCAAATTACATTTAAAATAGGAAACATACTATTCTAAATTAATTACAGATTTGAAATTAATTCTAAGAAATAATTGCTCGATACAAACTCCAGAAAGAAAAAATATTTTTTAAATATTTGTTTGAAAAAAACCCCGGTCATCTCCACTGATCTTCACTGATCTTCGTCAAAATTGCAAAAATGATGCGAAATTAATGAAAATGGCGCCTAATAGATGAATTAATTATTAAAATATATTAACATATGGACGATATTTATGGAGATTTTGAAATAGTATTACGTATTGTCATCCGGAAAATCGCCTGTGAAAGGAGAAAATTCATTGCATTATATAAGGTAAGTCAGGTATTGTCCACTTCAGATTCTTTTATTTGATGCAACCGTTTGGTAGTAAGATGGTAAATAATTTTGATTTTCAATACTTGTTAGTTTTGGAATGCCGCACATTTAAATTTCCAAATTACATTTAAAATAGGAAACATACTATTCTAAATTAATTACAGATTTGAAATTAATTCTAAGAAATAAGTGCTCGATACAAACTCCAGAAAGAAAAAATATTTTTTAAATATTTGTTTGAAAAAAACCCCGGTCATCTCCACTGATCTTCTGGGTGTATGGTTCGAAATCTGAAATGATTACAAATGTCAATTTTGCCATGTGAGAGACTTTAATTTTGAACAAATTTAATTCGTTCAATAGTGATAATGTGGGCAATTGCATATTCTTATTATTTTTCTTTAATTTAAATGTTCAGTATACGGAAGTATTCAAGTTTGCGAATAAAATAATATTATATTTAATGTAAGATAAGGACTTAAAATTCACAGTTTGGAAATTATTATTAAACAGTTCGATAAGATCCATGACAAAACTCCCGTTACTCAAATGGATTCAATATTCTCTCAAATTAATTAATCTCCTGTTTTACTCATTATGATACCGTTGATTCTGAATGGGTACTTGGATAGTGTTATTTAAAAGAAATAACAAAATTTATAGATGTAGCGATAATTAAAAATGTGAATATGAGACCAGGAGACAATTATGCAGCTTTAGTATTAAGACGATTTACGATATATACCAAACGAAACAAAGCGCAGACTCGCAGATGTCAATTTATGACAGTCTTGGCCTAGGAGGTCATGACCCTAATAAATTCACATAAATCGCAGGTGTGGTTAAGACAAGAAATTTGGTGGATTTAGGTGTGGTTAAGAATTAAACCATGCAGATTGGTTAATAAGGCAGCCGATGAAGAAGTGTTGCTACATCGCCCAGATGAGCAACCAACGAGATAGGGAGGGTGTATCTGGACCTCAGGCGAAATGTTGTGACAACAAGTACAGAAAGTTTAACATATATGCAATCAGTTAAGAATGACCGTCGACGAGTATTGTGTTAGAAATTGGATGCGATGGTGTCCTGAAAGGTGTAGTGTTTTTCAGTAAATTCAAAATAACCGTTTAAGAGTGCTGTCTTAGAAATTGGAGGCAATGACCGTCCAAGAGTATGCTTTCAAAGTTAATTGGAACCTAGGCATGTCCAAGTGTTGTATACCAGCAAAATTGGAGTCCAGAATGTCCAAAACGACAAACAGAGGTATGTGCAAATCTGCATTAAATATTAGGTCAGACATATAATTTCAGACAAATATAGCCTCACACTTGCAGGTTCTCCCCCTTAAGAGTTTATATAAAAGTAATGTGAGGTTAATCGTAATCATAATATGGGTAATCTATATAAATAAAATTGGAAATCTATCTGTCTCATCATCACGGGAGAACGACAGAACAGAATTTGATGTAATTTTATGGAAATAGTCCCACTTAAAATTTAGTCCTTGAGTGGAGTTTCTACGACCAGTGGTTCTCGAAATATTAGTAAAAAACTAATTTTTTATTGTCTCCATATCACTATAGAACGGTTAAACCGTATTTAATGAAATTTTGTGGATAGTCTTAAATAGCCTCCCATAAATTTAGCCCAAGTTTTGTGTTTCTAAGACCAGGGTTTGTCGAGACATTAATCAGAAATGAAACTTTTCCCTAGAAGTTCGACTTTTTAACTCCGTGGTTTATCCAAACGAAAAGGTTGAAAATCGTTCGAAAGTTAATTAAAACTTTATCTCTAAGTTCGGTGGGAGATTTTTTGTGCTAATTAATCATTTTCAGAAAACATGAATTGTTTGAAACATGAATTTAAATGGAAAGTCTATCTCCATGGTTTATTTTTCACAAGCTCTTACTCAACAATGAAAAGTATAAAGAAATCAAAATGGTTATTTGATTTCGCAGTTTATGAGGAAGATTCTATCTCATATCATGTTGCCCAGAAATACAATTAAATTAAATCTGTCTGTTAATTTTAATTATTATTTTTTCGATTTGAATAATGAATAAATGGATATAAAAATATATTTTAGAAAAGAACGGTTTGGTTTTCCTTTTAATTATATTAATTGCGGACTGCGTACACAATTTTCATTTATTTTGAAAAGAGTTTTTAAGCCTATATATTGTGTTTAACTAATACGCTAATATATTGTGTTTACCCAATAAATTCATTTATCCGAATGTTGAAACTGAGAAAGAGTAGAACATTATATCTTCTAATAAAACTTTAAAATTTTCATTAATATATACAAACGGGATCAGGATGTTTTATTCATCAGAACTACGAATTTTCAAAAATTCAGAGCAACAAATTTGGCGGAATATCGCTAACTTGGCAACTTTTCTTAACTTTGCCAAATTTACGGAAATGTCGCCAAATTGATAGAAACGACTCAAATCAATTAAATTAAATTTGTTATTTTAGAAGAGTGTACTGAAATTATGCTTTGGTAGCATTTTGCGGTTAATCCATCCATTCTACTTAGTAACACATTTAGCGAATTTTTAAAATATCACCAAATTGATAAAAATATTTGTAAAACCATAAAGATATCATGAAATTAATAAAATTGCATTCAATAAATGAAATTAATTGAGTTTTGTTAGAGGATAGTATTGTGATGATGGTTCGTCAATTTGTCGCAAAATGGGTTCATGAGTTTTACAGTCCCACTTGGCAATGAATTTGGCGATTTTTTAAATTATCGCTAAATTGACAAAAATGTCGCCAAATCTTCCATGGATGTGGAAATTATACTGTCTGAATAATGCTATCAATTTATTCGAAGCAAATGATATCATCTCGTGTAGCAACGGATGTAAATTCAATGTGTTATGGGTCATACGATTTTTATTAAATCTTTTCCGATTTGAATAATAAAGATATGTGTATAAAATAAATTTCATTGACATTGCATTTTTGACCGGATAATATCAAATATGGTCTTCAGGTTTAAACATTATTATTATTGTTATTTTCGTGGGTTATTGATTCAGAGATTATTGATATTTTCAAAAGATTCTGTCATTGTTTTATTATGACAAAAACTGTTTAAGCTCATGTATTTTACGTTGTACGAGTACTCTTCTGCAAATTCACCGTTATATCTTCTAATCTACGATAATATAAGTAGTACAGGTATATTGGCATATATTATAATCAATTACGAGCTTCTGGTATAATGATCACGGGGATTATTGATGTTTTCAATTTAATTACATCATCTGTTTTATTTTGGCAAATATTTTTGAGACGACTCATATTGTAATACGGGTAATCTTCTACTACCACACTGACATATTTTCTAATCAGCGACAATATAAGTAGTACGGGGATATACATTATATATATATATATATATATATATATTATTCCCATATAATTTTAGTGCTTTCATTCTGACATATATTGGAGTCAATTACGGATTTATTGATATTTTCAATTTATACATGTAATATACTGATACAGGTAGTATCTTCTAATATTCGCGTATATAAGTAGTGTGGGTCCCATACAATTTTAATGCTTTCATGTTGAATATATTGATTCAATTATTTTTTTTTTTTTTTTTTTTTTTTTTTTTTTTTTTTTTTTTTTGTAAATTTGCTTGCAAAAGGAGCGAGGATGTTTTATTCTTCAGATCTGCCCGTGAAGATAATTTTGTATAGCGATAACAGATATTCTTAAACTTCTTTTTAGGAGCATTGTATTAAATATTTTAACAAAATATTTTGATTAAAAATGTCATTTTGTATACCATGAGAATTTGCACATGATTGTGAATTTAAGTTTCTTTATATTATATACACCGTGCGAAGAGCGGGTATGCTGCTAGTAAAAATATAGTTGTTTTAAAATTTAAATAGCGTAATTCAATGTGTAGTGTTGTAATTAATGATTCCATTTTAGGAACTCACACAAATAATAAATGGTTGGCTATAGAGGCCAAGATATGCAAAGTACTAATATACGATTCACACTTACTAGTAATTAAGAATGATAATGCAAGCCAAAGATTAATATTTATATTTATAAAGGAAATTCTCCAACCAAATGTTATTTTTAAATGTACATCATAATGTAATTAATAATTTAATAAATAATTTAATTTATAGTTTTTTTAAACACCATGTCGAATTCTGATAAAATTAGAAAATACTATTTATATTCTATTATATATACTTCCAATCATGCAAAAATATACACTCTATCATAAAATTTCACACTTTGTGAGCAACTGTTGACGAAATTAATTATTTATTTTCACTTACGTTCTGAATCTACAAAATATTGTTATCAATATCTAATTAACATCAAGTAAAATTCGACCAAGTATACCATGTTGAAGTACAAAACTATTGGAAAACGTGTCAAATTGATCTCATTAAATGATTAAGATTGACGTGAATAATTTTACTCCTAATGTTCCATATACAAATCCCTCTCGTCTAATTAGATTTAACAAATTTTAAATTTCAAGGAGTTTATTTCAGAAATGTATTCGAAAAATTGCCTATTAATGGTAGAGCAACTAACACCTGCATTTTAAAATATTCGTTTATTCATGTTTTGAAGAAACATCACAGTGATAAAAAGATTGTTTTTACATTTTTTTCTAGATTTTCGCAGAACTGTTAAAAGATGTTGAACTAATGGATATTATTCTCGATATTGTCTTATTTTCTCATAGTATTAGCAACTCTAATTTGGCTAGGGAAATCATTGCCACTGATCTTGGTGTTATTCATATTTCTGATTTCTCCTTTCTAGCTAAAATTACTTTTAGTGTACTTTTTAATACCTCTGTTAGATTGAAACTTCAATATGCTTACATTATGTGGAACGTTTCACTAAGCCCATATTAAAAAAAAATTCTGATGTGGGCAACACATGACTTTCCTTATATAATACAATGAATTTACTACTTTTACAACTAAAAAAAAGTTATTCTTATAGTAGATACTTATATTCTTTCCATGATATTGAATTTTCTTCAATTAGTCATCATTTTCATTGTTTTAGCGTCATTTTTATCAATTTTGCGAGATTTTTGCTAATTTGGCAACAATTAAAAATGTCGCCAAATTGGCGACATTCCGCCAAATTCGTCGCCAAAATCTCGCCAAGCGTTATAGATGGAGAAATAAGTTATTCTTACAGCAGATAAATGACTATTGGAGTTCAAATTCAAAAGTATTACTCAAAGTATCTTTTTTCATGAACGGAACGAGCTAGATCCACGAGAATGATGTCACCCAATTTATCGAATGACATTACATATGAAAAATGAACATGTTTCTCAATAGGAAATATTTTTATTTTTTATTTTATATAACTTTTTGATAATTTTTTTGAAAAATGTGCAATATCTCGAGAACGGTTCATGTTAGCGTTCTGAAATTTATGCCAATCGTTTTCTAATGAAAAATCACATAAGAAATGACTATTTGTGTAACTTTATTAGCGGTTTTGAGTTTTTGACGATTTTTTCAAAATTTCATTCAATAATTTAGGGGGGCTCTGAACATTCAAATGCGTATAAAAACAATAAGCTTCCAGTGTTTACGAATTGTGATTTTTGTAACAAATTTCATTCGAATCGGTCCATTCTTTCGTCAGTTATCGTCTCCACAGGCTCACTGACACACACACACACACAGACATCACTTCAAAAATGTTTGATTCGTGATCAGGGATGCTCGAAACGTGCTCCCCGTCGAAAACTCGAATTCGAGTTTCGAGTTTTCGACCCATCACAATACTTTCCTTATACATTATGTATTTAAGGAAAGTAATTTTGAAATTATTTAAAATAAATTTTTAAGGTATTTATATTATAAGAAAACCGGTATTAATATTATACTTGTAATATTTTAATTGCTATATTTCTTCGAAATGTGCTTCATGTTAAAAGCTTATAAAACAAAATGAAATGCATTTTGTGTTTTCTTCAATAATTCGGCCAATAACAAAAAATAACAAAATTGATTGTATTCCTGTCTATAATGAGGTCAGGTTTCATGTCTCTTAGTACTCTACTAGGTTTATGAGTTTATTTACTTAAAGCAATAGCACTGATATTGAATGTTACTATCTTTACTGTTAATGTTACCGGCATTGTGAGTTTTCTAAACAATAGATTTCCTGGTTGTCATGTTGTTTTTTTAACCATCTGCTAATGCTGTTAGAAATCATTTGCTGTAGATATTGTGTATGTTACCTTGCAAGTTGTTATTGGGATTTTATTTGTAATTTTAATTATTTTAAATTAATAAATACATACAATATGATAATAGGGTATCATCATTCAGATTCGAAAAGTCGAACCGTTTGTTTTATTTTCCCCGCCATACATAGTAATAAAAATATAAAGCATTGTATTAGGGTCAAAAAATCAACCCTCGGAGTTTGAGAAATATACAATTTTGAGCATCCCTGAATCTTTATAACCTTTTTTACAATAATTCTTACATGTCGTATTTGCCTGTCTGCGTGTTGGTTTGTCTCTTTGTCTGCATATCAGTCCGTCTGCTTTCACGACATCCTTTGAACAAATTGATAATATAGAATAATATTTAGTACGAATATTTCAGTTGATGGATGTCAAACATCTATTGAATATCAGAATGAACAAACCAAAAGATTATTCTGATATTTTCGAACATTTTTTATAATCGTAATATATAAAAAAGTAAATGCATATAAAAAGTACAAAAATACTTATTTCATTTGGAAATTTTTAAACAGATATATTCATTTATAAATGTGTATTTTCAACAGGGTAAGCGATATGCCTTAAAATAATCAATCAAATGATACCAGTTTGTTATGCTTATTTTAATATGTAACACCAATAAAGTTGCTGTATTTTAGCTAGAAGTAGTAATAAAAATACTCTAATTTGGATATTTTACATTATAAAATCTAAATCCGCTAATCTATAAATTAAGCCATACGTTAGACACGTCTGTATTTAATTTTTTTCAATTTATGTCATTCGTTAGAGAAATATTTTATGCACAGATGCACAGACGTACAACACCTCAGAAATGTTCCATGCCTCTTCGAGTCTGCACATAACGTGCGAATTAAAACTCGACCATATAATTTTTCGGCCTTGACACAACACTTTCGCTATACTGAATATGGAGAAAAAGATGAATTCACTATAAATGTATGTTGCATATATAAAAATTAAAAATATTTCAAAGTAGGGCAAATTCTATTATAACGCCCTAATGTATGCATTATTTTCTAAATTTATCTGAATTTATGAAATTTATTTTATGTAATGACATACACTCTGTGACATAAAAACCAATGTACCCAAAACCAAATTGTATATAAGTATAAAGCACGCTATTATTAAGTACTAAAAATAAAAAATAATATTTTTGTTGCAAATGGCTAGGTTCTTAAAGATCAGTAGCGTCATAAGTGACACATATTAATACGTTGTAAATCCAACTCACGCGGTGATACAAGCCGATATACGGTGAGTCATAGAGTCAAAGTGGTATATTTTGTAGTTGTTGGACTAGATTGTGCACCTTCTGTAATGGCAACAGCTGTCGTCCTACCATACCCAATACATGCTCAATTGTGATTGCTATTTTATTCATGATAGGATATAAGCCTGACTAAACATCGTTGAGAGTTTGGATGTCTGACGTCTAAACATATCATGCTAGTATATAGTCCTTAAAAAGGATGACAGAATATGTATCGCAATTGAATGTAGAATGCTGTCAATGTACGATGCGTACTGTTAAAGTACCAGGTATAGCTGTCATAGTAGGTGTATCTCTAATACTGGGCTACAGCTTGAGCTGCTCAATAAATGTTAGCTGCTGCGTCTTAACGGTGAGCTGCTCGATAAAAGAATGAATGTTGGGACACTTATCAGTTAAATAAGGTAATTATCCGCTCCTAGGCGGAAATAGTGTTCATTGTTATATGATACACGACGTGACGCCTTTTGGTGCCGTTCGTATCTCCTGGACTCGAAACCGCTGTGAATGGTGTTATTCATCTTAAGTACTCAGTAGTAAACCTTTTCGGAGACGACGGCATTCGAATACAAATGGTCTAGAGATCTTCAGCTTGCCAATAGGCTAGTAGTTGGTAGTCTTATAGCTAATCTCACATTATCATGATCAACACATTAATCTGCTTACTTAGTGTGTACATATCCATTTTTGGATGTATGTCTCATTGGGACACAGATGTCTTCATCTTACTGCCATATATATCCACCCAAGTGCACGGCCGACACAGTAGGCTGGCCATCCGTTTTTTATTTATCTTGCGACACCATTTTTTCCGAACTCCCACAATTGTTTTTACTACCGCAGAGTGCTTTTACTATCTAGCCATTTACACCAGCTACTGAGAACAGTGAAACCACAAAAGCTGCCATATATGTTCTAGCGAGTATATTCACCCCACAATATGCTCTTGCCATGTGTTAAAGAACAGCATTGTTAGATTATTGACGAAGAATGTTTAATCGTCTACATACATGTCCAATACTTAGAAGTGTGGTGCCGATTGTTTTGTCAAAGAATATATATTATATTGATAATATTTAATTCTGATAATTTATTATATTTTTATAAAATATTAGAAAATATTTACAAATTTATTTACAGTAATTACAAAAATTTTTGTAGTATATGGATCTTCTTCTGTAAGCATAAATACGAAAATCAGCCATTTCAACCTGATGTCGAAAATACATTTTATAACCAATGCATCTAGTTATTTTCAACCGGATGATAAAAAGTACTTTAAAAGAAGCAATAATTTGTAAGGTTGTTACTAACTACCATAGCAACCCTTAGTCAATCTAATCAATATAAATCTTTAAAGAGAAAACACAAACGTTCAAATAACGATTGTCTCATCTAGTAGCGTGTAGACTATTTTCAATGATATTTCTACATAAAAAGAACTGCAGCACATTAATTAGACTTCTGACCGAATTTTAAAATCCTATTGGAGTGCAAAGGGTTACTTTGTATGAAACATTTGCTGTCAAAGTACTTGTAAATATAAGCCATGCATGTACTAATTCACTATAATTATTAAAAAATGGTGTATTTTTTGCAGAAAAAAATATACTTTTATATAATTTTATATAAAGTAATCTTTATTTATTCTAAATTTCATCGAAGCCCTGACATTTCAACAGTAGTTATAACAGATGGTGCTAAAGCAGTTGGCTTAAAGAAATACATTTGAACACAGTTAAGTGCTTTAAAGTGATATTCGAAAACTTAATATAAGTAGTCTCTTAATATAAGTAAGAATACGGAAATATTTTTAGCACAACATTCCTAAATTTTTATTTCGCCTTCCAGTGGTGCATACCTGGCGAAAACAGCAATAGAGACGAAGTTCCATCACATAAAAGCCATCCATGGTATGCGATATGGCATATTGCGAATACCATATTTATCATAAAAGACAGAACCAGAAAATGAAATAATCGGAATACTTGGAATACTCATTTTGTGCAAAGGAAATAATAAAGTTACCACTGAGTGTTAAAAAATTATCCCTTTCTTATATACAATATATTGTGTAGTCTGACAACTTCAATATTGTAGTATAATCAGTAAGTTTGAAGCAATTTCCTCACAAGCATGTTATATTATATATAAAAATAAATATAAAAATAATATTGTAATCTTTATGCTTTAAAGTTTGGCGACTAAGTAAAGTTTTAGACTGAATTTATAGTGTGTTTCTTCAACTATAAAAATGTATATACTCGACATAAAAAATCAAGATGTTCTCTTTACTAAAATATTTTATTTTGCTCACAAAATTCTTTTAAGTAACAAAACAAGAGACACACACAAGTGGTCTCAAGGCGAGCTGCCATTCTTTTCATGATAGAATTTAAAGATGGGGGAGCGTATTTTATGTTTTTAAGAAAATACATAGCATTGTGTTCATTTTACTTGCAAAATAATAAACTTGCTGTGTAACATATTGCTTATGCGGCAATTTTTCTTCGCGAAAGAGTCAATGGCACCAGCTGTTTCAAAAGTTATTAGCATATTATTTCGCCTGTTAAGAGCTATTATTTTTCTTTTTCAAGATGTCTTCTGTAATAGAATTAAAAATATTATTTAGTGCCTTATTGATATATAGTCCACATTTTAGCCTTGGGAGATTTAATTAAGCGTCCTATAAGTTAGATGATGAAAAATATATGTATATAATGAGCGAAAATTAAATGTGCACTTATTGTAATTTAAGCCGAATTTGGTGTAGAAAATTTGAAGCAGTTTCCTATGCAGGGGAAGGGCATCACCTTTCCCACCAGAGAACAATTTACATCAGTTCTTATTAGTAATCCTATTATACAACGACATTTAATTCCCCCTCCCCCCACTTTTGCGTTCAAGGCTACGTCTGTAGTAAAAAATAGTATTAAAAATATGTTAAAACTCTATTTCGGACACAGAAAAAATCATTCTTCATTAAGATTAATGAGTCAGTGCAGAGATTGCGTACAAAGTCTCACATGGCTTACAGAATGGTAGCATTTGCTTATAGAATAAAAATTAAATGAAAAGAACAGATATATATATATATATATATATATATATATATATATATATATATTAAAGCAAATAGCAATATATTGTAAAATATCAGCTCAAATCATGGTAAGATAACTGTTATACCTAATATGAAAAGCTTAATTAATGTGTCTTTTTATTTATCTATCTCTGAATAACACTTTACGAAAATTTTGGCCACAAATTTGGCGAGATGGAGCCAACTTGGCGACTTTTTAAATGCTGCGAAATTGATCAAAATGTCGCTTAACTCGATACAAATTACGTCAAATTGATATAAATGTCGCTAAACTGTCAAATATGACTCTAAATCAATGACATAAATCCTGTTTTGAAAGGGTACAGTATTATAATGATGTTTCGGAAGCATTTATCTGTCAGTCCAACCGCCCCACTTGGCGAGTTTTTACATGCTGCCAAATTTATCAAAATATCACTAAATTGACGAAAATATTGCCAAATCGATCAAAATTTCGACAAATCGATAATAATTTCACCAAATTGATAAATATGTCGCAAGAATAATGAAATTAATTGTGTTTTGAAAGGAGATAGTGTTTGCTTATAAGTCCAAACGTCCCACTTGACGACAAATTTAGCGAGTATTTGAAAATGTCTCAAAATTGAACAAAATATCACAAACATTAACAACAATATCACCAAATCGATGAAAATCCAATAACTTGTCCGTCCGTTCGTTGCCAAATTGATGCAAATATTGTCAAATTAACGACAATGTTGATAAATCAATAAAAATGTCACCAAATTGATAAAACTGAGGCCAAATCAATAGATCAATTGTGTTTTTTGAAAGGGTATAGTATAGTAATGATGTTTTGCCAGCGTTCTTCTGTCAGACCAACAGTCTCACTTGTAAACAATTTTAGTGAGTATTTGAAAATGTCCCAAAATTGAACAAAATATCACAGACATTAACAAAAATATCACCAAATCGATGAAAATTCAATATCTTGGAAATAATATACGAATCTACTATAAGAAAAAGCCATTTCTCTGTTCGCCCGACCGTGATGTTTGGCAAAAAATATGGCAAATAATTTGCGGGATGTTGCAAATGTCGCCAAATTGATTAAAAATGATGCCAAATGGGAGTTAATATTTTTCAAATTTTGAATTCCGTCCTTTCTTACGAGCATACCTTCTAGTTCAAGAATTCTTCGGAATTCAGTAGAATCGACCAAAATAAAAAACGATTTGATTCAGATATTAGGCTGCCTACCTGCAAACAAGAAATAATGTAAATATGAAAAGTTGCATGCACAAGATACAACAATTTTTAAAATACTTAATGTGTTTGAGAAAAGAGAAAAATCATTGTTGCCAAATGAAGAAAAGGTCCGGTGTTTTTCGTAGTAATTATTATTTCTTTTCCAGATGAAATCCGCTCATTTAGTTTCCAAAAATGGATGTTTCTTTTATTTTATGTTAGATGTTAATATTAGTTGTCCGATATCCATAATTGTTTTTAGAGTTTTTATCAGTAAATTACAGTATTTTGCTATTTGTTTTGCTGTTTCCCACCTACGGGATTTCTTATTTATTTTTAAGGAATTTGGATTGCCAATGCCTGGCTTCGTACATCCTATGAGCATTTTTCTGTTAACAAACATCTTCCTGTTATTGCTTAATCTCATTTATCCAGACAGTTTCCCCGTCTCAGAAATGTATTTAAGATAACCATAAGTGTTTTAATATGCATTTTATCAGACACCATAATGTGAAATATATTTTATAGTTTCATGATGTTTTCATACATATTTAAAATATGTATGTATGAAAATTCATATAACAAATAAAAAAATTCATACATATTTAAAATATGTATGAAAATGTGTACGGTTTTCTTATGCTATTAAAATTGTGAAACATAAAATGTATTTTTTCAGTAATTATACTTGATTTCATTCTCAATAGAATATACCAAATTTCAAATTTATCCAAATCATTCAGAAAATAAGAAAACTCTTGGAAATTACTTAACACAAAACACACGATCCATGAAAAACTGCTAATAATTAGCTAGAAACTACTTTATAGTGTACAATAAAAAAATACGTAGTGTATGAGCAGTATGTTATGTTGTACCCCACCCACATTTAACTTCGACATACTCAAGCTGCTTCACCTAAAATAACTTTAAAGCAAAATAAATATTTTGGATTTGAAATAAGTAATTGTTTTTCTCTTACAAAATTATGTATTTTAAAATAGTTTTTGAATGTAATACTCATTACGCAATGTCTTAATATATTGTTAGCATTTCTACAATCAATTACAAAAATAAAAAAAAACCTCAGAGAAAACGCGAATATGATGAGGTAATTGAGTCTTATGATAATATGCTTTTTTTAATAATCATTTAGATGATAATGTGTCTTTCTTCATTTAGTGAATATAGTTATAATGTACAATGCTTTAGCACTAGAGTCATCATTGATGTCTTTGTCTCCTGAGCAAAATTTGGTAGGCACATAAGTGTCCTCACGGAAAACGCCGTTTATGTCGCTTGATCAGAATCCAGTTCAATTTATCATCATACACAATTATTAAACACGAGACCACGAAACCATGATCCGTGGATGATAATGGGTGATCAGTTAACTAATTTATTGATTTAAATCATGCCAATTGTGTTATTGATCAAGTAATCAAAATTCTGCATCGATGTGTCACACAGCAAATTGCTTAGTGTCCAAAGAAAGAGGTCATTTGCTCTCCTATAAATGTGGTTTCAAAAACTAAATATTCGATGAAAGTAATGATATTAGCAAGATGCATCACTTATGGAGATTTTCACATTTCGGGCCAGGGACTGCTGCTACAAGAATCAGCTTTCAACGCTCCATGTATCATGAAACGTCAATATTTCTTGTCTGACTGGCTTGTACGCTGATGTGGCTGCCTTGCTTTCCCGTCTTTGTGTACATTCAGTGGCTTGGCTTTTCGTCACGTGATATAATATGATGCATTATATTGTATGGTGTGTTTAGGCACTCAAGAAAGACCATTTGTTTTACAGCCCCTGTCATATATCACCGGCAAACCTGCTGTTAAATCTTAATTTCCCATGCCTGAGCTTTTGTCCCAGCGGTGCACTTAACGTGGTATTAATTTCCTGTCATTTGTGACAAAGACATCTTATGATATCCTTATCGCCTTGTAGACTATAATTTAACCAAAATTATTTGCTTTATTAGTGTTTTATAAACACTATGAAATATAAATATTTTTATGTCATCACATCGTTGATGACTCGCCATTGTTAAAAATATCAGCACAATATTTGACAGCTCAAATCGCTAGCATGTAAAACAACAAATTTGGGACATTATTTAAAATGGGCATTATTCATGCGTAAATGCGATTCCTAATGTTATAAATAAATAAAGATTAAAACACATAAATCATATTAATATACAGATAATGGTCAATTGTACAGAAAGTTAGACATTCATCTCATGTATTAACATATTTTAACATTCTCCGTTAGATATTATCCTGTGTGTTAAACAAGATAATTTATGTAAAACCAGGTTTTAGTTTTTCTAGTGAAAATATTTTCTCCTTTGCACCGACATGTTAGATCTAGTCCTTAACAGTATACCATACATTCCAGGCGTGGTGAGATATATGGAAACTAAAGTTAGACATAACTTTTTGTGACAATTTATGCGAAAAAAAAAAGAATATTTTGTGAGGAGCAGTAATGTAGCTTTATCCTACCATAAGAACGTTCGCAAGGATTTCGTCGGACTTTCTTTGCTTCCATTTTGACGTTCACTTATGTGCAAACAGGATTCAAATGCAAAAATTTCATGGGAGAAATAATGAGTGATGAAATGTATTTTATGTATAAAGTATAAAAATCCATAATATGTATATAAATTGTACACCAAGATGATATATATATATATATATATATATGCAGGGTCTTTCAAAAGTCCGTATAAACTTTAAAAATTCATTAAAAGTCGAAAAATCATCGCACTGAGATGCGGTTTGCACCATAAGTATTGTCAGGACGGGGTTTTTTTTTTGACGTGAAAAAATTTTGTAGTTTAAAAAATCACATATAGGTGGCGCTGAACGCATTGTAAAGGCAAAGAAATAATTTTTTGTACGCTCAGTACCTTTATTATAACATCATGTGTTCGACATGTCCTCCTCCACAAGGTATGACACAATTCAGGTGAGTGAAAACACCAGTAACTGCAGAATGCAGCATGTCTGGATGGATCAAACTCACTTTACAACGAATGGAATCTTTTAGTTCCGACAATGTGGAAGGACCTTATTGATACACTCGTGACTTTAAATTCTCCCCACACCCAAAAATCAACTGGTGTCAAATCAGGAGACCATGGGATCTTACAATGCCTACTGATAAGTCTGTCTTCCCCGAAGGTGTCAATTAGAAATTTATTTACTGGATTTGCGATGTGAGATGGTACTCCACCCTGTATAAATGTTACAGTAGATATCACATTTCGTTCTCGCAAAGACGGCACGACTTGCTCATGCAGAAGAGTCAAATAACGCTGTGCCTTTACTGGGCAAGTTTTCCAACCAGTACTTGAGCTAAACTCCTCGAAGAAAAAGGGTCCCAGAATATAAGAGCCAGTGAAGTCACACCAAACTGTCACTCGTGGTGAATGAAGTGGCTGCTCTATGTACTCCCGTGGATTAGAAGTCGCCCATATACGACAGTTGTGTGTGTTCACATTTCCATGCAGTGAAAAGTGGGCTTCGCCTGTCCTCAAAACATTAAATAACCACTGTTGCTCCTGTGTGATTTTTGACATAGCTCATTTGGCAAACGTTTCTCGCTGTGCGGTGTCTACCGGTGAAAGCTGATGGAGTGACTGCAATTTGTAAGGATACAGATTTAAGATACTGTGAAGGATACGCCATGCCGAGGATACAGGAATATCCAAGCCGCTGTTTCAGTTGCTAGGTTTTCAATTTCAGATGCCACAGCACTGGCACGGGAGTCCGTTAACGATGGTTTTCCGCTTCGTGGACTATCCTCCAAACATCCAGTTTCTTCAAATCGTGTGACAAGCTTCAGTAAGACAGAACAGGGGATATGACCTTTTACTTTCTTTAGATTTTTCCTAAATCGAAATTTTCGTAAAGCATCTTATGCTGATTCTCCGATCACTTAATACAGCTTCACTAACAAGGCTTTCTGGATCAATGTTAACATTCTCGCAAAAAATTCTTTGCACCGTTTACTAATGAATCAAATGGAGAATCTACAGAGCACTACAGCTCTTTTATAACAGCCTCATTTGCATACTTCGGGAAGATGTATTCGGGTAAGCGCCACCTATAGGTGATTTTTTAAACTACAAAATTTTTTCTCGTCAAAAGAAAAAAAACCAGTCCTGGCAATACTTATGGTACAAACCACATCTTAATGCGATGATTTCTCGATTTTTAATGAATTTTTAAATTTTATACGGACTTTTGAAAGACCCTGTATATATATATATATATACATACACATATATTGTATAATCTATTTGAAACGAAGAACAATTGCATATGAATAAAATAGCATTGCGCGAATAGGATTCGAAACTGAGGTCAAGTTATTTCGGCACGATATTTATCATAAAATTGAAAAACTATTGACCAGAATCGTGAAGAGATAACTCAGGTGGTAGAAAATGGTGTCGGTATTCCATTGAGCGTAGATTCAATTCTTAGTCAAATATAATTTGAGGCAAATCTATCAAATTTTTACTTTATCAATACTGTATAATACGCAATGTAATAACATATATTGTAGAAAAGTATAAATTAGTAGTAATTAATTATTTGTATTTTAATAATTATAATTTATAGCATAATATTTCTTATACGCATTTCATGGTTTTTGACAAAATAATCCTTTGCGAAAAAATATCTCTATCTCTCAGACGAGATGTTGAAGCAAAAATCGCCACATACCGTGGAGGAATCCGATACCAGTTTGAGTTTGTGTCTTGGGACAGATACAAGATCGAAATCGCTGACGTTGAGAAATTGAAGAAAATATAAAAGAATAAGAACAGACATATAAATAAATAAAAGCAAATGTGACATTATGAAACATTTGCATCATATTTAAGGGTATCCTATATTTACCTGAGACTATAAATGTTTTTGTTCGTTTTACTTTTAACATTTACGTTCGTGTACTTAACCTTTTGCTTACGGGTGGGACAGCGTCCATCCCAAACGAAAAACCTCTGAAAAGATCAGGTATTTGACATACCCTACTCCAAACAGTTTGATCCCACTTTGCAGACATTGGCGTCCCTTGGCGCCAATATGTCCGCAAAGGGGGGCTTC
Organism: Amaurobius ferox; assembly: GCA_951213105.1. Classification (NCBI taxonomy): domain Eukaryota; kingdom Metazoa; phylum Arthropoda; class Arachnida; order Araneae; family Amaurobiidae; genus Amaurobius; species Amaurobius ferox. The sequence continues at coordinate 127,506,672 of OX578148.1, forward strand.
CAAATGCTATTGTATGCCGTATGCCTCTTTTGCAGACATTCCTGTCTGTTGACATTGCTGTTACCATTGCAGATATTCCTGTCTGCAGACAGTCCAAATTTGCAGACATGTCTGCAAAAAGGGATCGAACTGTTTGTGATAGTGTATGTCAAATACCTGTCTTTTTGAGAGGTTCTGCGTTTGAGATGGACGCTGTCCCACCCATAAGCAAAAGGTTAATGCTTAATTCAGTTTTTCATCGTTCTATTTTTACAAAGATCTTTTTAATTTTTATGAGCATTTTGTACTGGTTGCGAATAAAATTGAAGAAATAAGTAACGGTAAGTAAAGGAAAAAACAGCTGTATGAGAAATGATTAGTAGTTTTATCCTTATTTAATTGTTTCTTATTGATTTTCTATCCATTCTCTTACTGCCTTATTAGTTCTTTTTTCTGTGTTTTTGTTAGTAATATTCTGTCTTTTCCTTGATTCATTGTTCCCTCTCCCTTTTCATTTCTTCTAGCAGAAATGACAACACATGTGCACCTACATTCAGCCATGTGTCTTGAATAAGTGAGGTCACTTTCTTGTCGGCCCTAAAGAAAAGGCTGTTGTATGCCTTTAAAGTCAGCAGACCTACTTATATTTGCATGTAAGCTGCATTTATAACGTTCTCAATTTATAGGTTTATATTTAAATTTAAGTCAAAATAATACTGACATTTGACTCATTTAGCAATATATATAATATTTAAAAAAAATCTATTTGATTTTTATTTGAGGCTGAAATAGTTTAGCACATTTAATCACCTACATATAAATTAAAACTTCATTACCTGGAATTAAATCTTTATATAAATATATATAAATTAGTGCAATACTTGTGCTGCAACGTCTTTGTGAAACACAATATTTTTGCCAGTAAAATTTATTGTCCTGGAATAATGAAATGTTTTGAAGCCATAACTTTTGCTAATCTTGATTTAATGATTAATTGGGTTTAATAAAATATTCAGGCTGCTGATATTCTGTGTAATCATAAGCATATATATATAATGCGCCCAATTATAGCGGGATTTATTGTATTAATATACTTATAAAATATAAAAAGACAAACAGATATCATTAAAGAAAACTCTTACTTTATATCCAGATCAATTAAAATGTGTATATCCCTTAATATTAGATAATTGATTTTTATAAAAATAATATAAAAGTGCAATTTTTTTATTCTGTACTCAATAATGCTGGCTGCTTGCGTTCGCGGAAATAATTTTATCTCAAACGAAGCATATTTGAAATGAATTTCAAAAGCCTGTTCTAAAATCATTTTACTAATCGCTTGCGTTGCTGAGCGACAGAAGAAGCCATAGGGCAACTGAACATATCAGCTAGCACTTGAAATGTTTCAAAATTTAGCACATTAAAACGTGATAGAAAGGATTATTGATATTTTGATCTTTTTATCGCATGATATCAACAGTACTGCTTAAAAGTATTATTATCTATCTTAGCACGAAACATGTAAGGTGTTACAAATACATGAGCTTCCCTGCAGTCAAATATGTATTTGGTATCAGAAGTGATAGTATTATGTTTTACTGTAACTATATAAAATACGACACTGAATTTTCACAATGAACTCTCGATAATGTACGAAAAGGTTATTAAAATATTTGTAAAGGATATCCTACCTGAGCTACTCCTCGAACCACAGATATCCTGACCGTCCAGCTGCCGATCTCCCAATTGAGCTACTGGGACGAAATTGTAAGCTCTTATAGTTGAAGCAAACTATGCATTATTATCTCTCTCTCTCATATATATATATCTATTTGAAATGAAGCACACTTTCATATGAATAAAATAATAATGCGGGAATGGGATTAGAAATTGAGGTCAAATTATCTCGGCTCAATATTTGTCTTAAAATTGAAAAAGTATTGAGAAGAATCGTGAAGAGATAGCTCAGGTGGTAGAGAATGGTGCTGGTAGGCCATTGAGCCTAGGATCAATTCTTAGTCCCACATAATTTAGGGCAAAACTATCAAATTTCGACTAATGTTCAGATTGATGTGTAATTTTACAATCTGACTCACCCTCTGCTATTTGTTACCTAAGTCTAGCCTCCTGATAGTTCTACTTTTATCAAAATTAGTATGTTTGGTCTCGCAAATTGAAAACTGTGACCTATATGCCAAATTCCACTGAAACCATACTAAGAGTACTGGGATAAATTTCGGATCACCAGCATCACTGCCGTATTCTGCAGGGTTAATTTGCTCAGCTGTCATTTTAATGAATATTGATGTCAAAGTTGGGACTCCCAGTTGAGCCACTGGAACTAAATGCAAAATCTCGTCGCCTAAGTTAACTCAACATATTGAAGTATGATTTGCGAAGTTTTATATTAGACATGCATGAAATTATATTGTGAAACTATGGTAGATTCAGATGCTTTCGAGTCTTGCATTTGCAAATTTGAATAATATAAGAATATCACCATAAAATGTGTTTGACGAACGGCGTACTAGCGTTAGAAGCTGCAAATGGATTTGATTCACAGATACGAGAAGGGTGCAGTGATTATACATGAATGATATAAATCCACTTTCAAATAGTCGGTTAAAATGGGGGTATAGTGAGCCAGCCACCTTTTATGGTGTAACAGAGAAACTTGCTTCATATCAAAGTGGCTCATTTCTCGGCTGTTTATTGAGCGAATGCTTTATACACTCAATTGTCTGTCCATTAGAAATCAACAGTGAATAAAATATTACTCTAAAAGAACTCGAGATGCAAACTCCAACGGATTGATTTATTTCAACCATATTACGCAGACATACATTAACAAAAGATAAATTAAATTAAAATCAGAATAACAAATTTCAGTGATCGATATTATGCAATAAAATAAAATTCATATATATAATAATTACGCTGTTTATTCATCATCTAGAGTGGTATAAATAATGCAAGCAACACAGTACGAAATACTATTTCTGAAGGTGTTTAAAGTATAATCGACTTTATAAAGGGGTTGTAATGCATATTCAGTATTTCATTACACAGGAAAAGTTGGAATTTCGTGGCATCAGATATTCTTGATCATATATTTTTATTTTAAATTGATCAGAAATTTTTATTTTAAGTTGATCAGATATTTTTATTTTAAGTTGATCAGATATTTTTATTTTAAGTTGATCAGATATTTTTATTTTAAGTTGAGGATCAAATTTTTGCAGATGAATAATGCAAACTGTTGCTAGAGAAAAATGCTTTAAACTACATGAATGAATGGCATGAAGGTGGGTGGCTCTAGAAGAGCCCAGCACATCGAACAGAGGTCAACTGTACTACCCCAACAGACGAAAGTCCTTAAGCAAAACTAAGCAGGCAATTGACAGGAATGTCTTACAACTCCCAGGGTTCAATCACATGTCGACCCATATGTTCAAAGCGGAGAACGCCTCACTTTCACAGAGAATGTGGGCGGCAGTTTCTTCGCTATAGTTGTAGCCTCTGCAAAGTGAATCGTTCGTGACGCCCATAATATTAAGGTGTCTTTTAGGGGTGCAGTGTCCAGTAAGAAGCCCGACAACCCTTCTGATGCCAGTTCTGCTCATCCTGAATAATTCCTTCTGACGTATGCTAGAGCAATTGCAGTTGAGAATTTTCGCCTGCCTTTGGCCCTTAGTATTATGTCAATTATTGCACTGAAGCTTTCTGAAGATGCCATAGACAATTCTTCTAGTTAGTTCATTGGGAACACCCAAAGCCGGCTCGGGACCCACAAAAGGAATACTTGAGTCTTTTTTAGCCAATTTATCTGCCAGCTCATTTCCTGGAGTTCACGAATGTCCAGGCACCCAGTAGAGTATGACTTTATTACTGCTAGCAACATTATAAAGTGCATTATAACACTCCCAGACAAGGGAAAACGTCATAGTAGATTTCCTTAAGGCCATAAGAGCAGCTTAACTATCAGGACAGATTAGAATCTGGTTGCTCCTGTAATTTCTGTCATAGCAAATTCTACAACACATTAGAATAGCAAAGACTTCAGCCCGAAAGACAGTAGAATGAATGACAAGAGAGTAAGACAATTTAATGCCATCATCCAGACAGCAAACACCTGCAACAGTACCGGTGCCAGTATATACTACATATCCTAAATATTGAAAATATATGTTGTAAAATGCTCTAATACAGGTAAATATTTCATATTGCCAGGTAACCTCATCATAATCCACCCAAATCATTTGCAGCAGGGATAAACTTTGTGTTAGTGCTTCGTCCTCACTGGATTCTGATTCCATACACATCCGTCAGATGACGTGCGCAAATGAATGCGACCTTGCAGGATTTTGGAACCATGCGTGTCCTAATCTTCCTCCAGGGGGATTTATGCAAATGGATGCGACCTTGCAGGATTTTGGAACCATGCGTGTCCTAATCTTCCTCCAGGGGGATTTATGCAAATGAATGCGACCTTGCAGGATTTTGGAACCATGCGTGTCCTAATCTTCCTCCAGGGGGATTTATGCAAATGAATGCGACCTTGCAGGATTTTGGAACCATGCGTGTCCTAATCTTCCTCCAGGGGGATTTATGGAAATGGATGCCACCTTGCAGGATTTTGGAACCATGTGTGTCCTAATCTTCCTCCAGGGGAATTTATGCAAATGAATGCGACCTTGCAGAATTTGGAACCATGCGTGTCCTAATCTTCCTCCAGGGGGATTTATGCAAATGGATGCGACCTTGCAGGATTTTGGAACCATGCGTGTCCTAATCTTCCTCCAGGGGGATTTATGCAAATGAATGCAACCTTGCAGGATTTTGGAACCATGCGTGTCCTAATCTTCCTCCAGGGGGATTTATGCAAATGAATGCGACCTTGCAGGACTTTGGAACCATGCGTGTCCTAATGTTCCTCCAGGGGGATTTATGCAAATGGATGCGATCTCACAGGATGTTGGAACCATGCGGGACTTATCCGGGCAGGAAAAGAAAACTTCACTACTTATGCAAATGTTGATTTTTTCCTGTAAAGACTAATATTAAAATTTTGTTATAAAAGCATGCATTAACCTATTTGCATCTCAATAAATTCAGTTCTTTATATTTCATATGTATTTTTCTTTCTTTCGGCACACTTCCTTCACTTGGTTTCGTCCCGAATGTAATTAAAAATTAACCGGGACATTGGAATGTGTACTTGTATCAAAATAGGAATAATATTCGAAGGGAAAGAACAACAGTCTGTTTTATCATCATTTTATTTTAATTACTTGAACTTAACTAAAAGCTATTTTTTTCATGTTTGAAACGGATTATACTGTTCATTCATTAGTTGCATTTCAGCTGGTGAGAGTTAATAAATACTATTTTAATGCACATATAGAGCAGTCCAAACTACAATTTAAAACATTTTTATCGTTTTCAAATTTTCAACAAAACAATTCAAAATTATGTATTTACTAATAAATGTATTAATTTTTCAGAGTGTAAATAAGCTCAAACATGTATTACTGTACTTCAAAACACTAAAAATTGTTAAGATGTATGTAAAGTCATATACAAGACAGGTGATTTTCCAATATATATATGTATATATATATATAAATTTAATTTAATAGAAAACCTTTATTATATAATTAGCGAGTAATTGAGTTATTATATTTTTTGCTAAGGTAACGCTAAGACATAACTACAAATTTCTTGTCAACAAATAATAAATGTTGAAAAACTGAGTCAGAATCAGCCCTATTCGTCATCTGGTTTCACATGTAAAATACCACAAAATGTATTTTTGTTGCAAGAAATGAATAAAATGTACATGTAAAAGAACATGAAAATATAGATAGAATACTATATTCACAATAAACGTTTTACAAAACTTCTTCACCAGCGGCACATAAAGGAATTGCTACTTTTCCAAAAGAAAAGGTATCACTGATATTACGGTCGTTACTTGGGGTGTCAAGAAAAATACGCTCTTAGCTGTGAGTAAACATATTTGTTATTTGATGAATATTACTTCCTGTATAGCAAGTTGTTAATGGAATGCTTTTTCAGTTATTACGATATTAATATCATGTATATATCGTGTGGGAATATTAAACTTAATCGTGGACTGAAATTAAACCAGAAATGTTTCTTTTTAAATACGTCTCTTTCACGTATGTAAATAGTTTTCAATAAATATACAAAGATTTTAATAAAAAATATCCTTATCTCAGTTGGTTAGAATTAGTTCGAATGAATATATAATAAAAAATTTAAACTTCTCTATTTTAATTAGTTGGAGAAAATTAAAGCAAAGCCATCATAAACGTATATGTAATAATGCAAAAACCCACCATAGAAACACAATATGTATAAAATAAAAAGATTACAGCAGTAAATGTTGTGAACATATTCTTGAATATTCAACTAGTCCGAAAGTAAATATTCAAATCATTACAACAGATATTATTAAATACTTTTCAAAATGTATTGACAGATAAATTAATAGTAGAATTTAACCAACTCAGATAGAACACATATTTTCCCTGAATAACGTATACCTACACACTAACGTATACATACACACTACTATAACGTATACATGCACACTTATTGTAGCATGATATATGTGTGTTGTTATATGGACTGACTATTGCGCTGGTTTCGGACCGTGGAATGTGTTGCTTGTGAGTCTGGGTTAATTTCATTTCCTTGTCTCTTTTACGCGTTCTGGTATGTTTTCTTTGAGATGTTTCATTAACTTCATCGGACGGGGGGATATGTCAGGAAGACAGAAGTACCGGTAGTATTTCCTAGGAATAAAAACGCTTTAAACGGGAACGGGGCGTCACAATCCCCCCGGCCTTTTTACTGTCATTCCTGTAAGTACTCTCAACTATTTCTCACCCTTCCTATTGGGGTCCTTTTTTTTGTATATCTTGTTTTGTATTTGCAATTTTATATCTGCTTCAATTATTAGTGCTGCATTGCCTCTTAAATTAAGCAGCTTTATGTCTTTTCCCATTAGTGACTTGTATTTCTATTAGTGACTTGTATAATGACTTCTATTTATCTCTCTCTCTCTCTCTCTCTCTCTATATATATATATATATATATATATATATATATATATATATATATGTATATTTATATATGTATAAATATAAAGGTTTAAATTTTGAATCTAGTGTTTTATTTAGCAAATTTTTAACAAATACTCGTCTCCAAGTACAACAAAATTGGTACAACGTAAAAAAACTTAAGTGCCGTCAATACAGATATCAAAATACAGGAAACATCGCTGGAAAAATAAAATACTGCTAATACACATCTTCGTACTTTCAGTGGAATACTTACAAGTTTTGTAGCACGGATAAAAATTAACAATGCGGAAATTAATTAGATTCCCTTTCACGTCTGGTTAAAACAAGACTGTCTTATCAAATAAAACATTATACATGCACCTGATGAAAAATTAATATATTCCAACAATTATTCATATTCTCGCAATCTTTCTTCGTAATATTTTCATTGCCTGTTTATGAAAAATCTGTGAATAAGATCAAAACACGAATGCTTCTGTTTCTCTGATTTGCAATATTGCAAAAACTGTTTCTGAAATAAAGTACTGTTTCTCTCTATATATATTTTTACGTTCTATGAATAGAAATATTATGGGTTGAATATTCAACAATGACTACATAATTAAATTAATTATAAGTCTAAAATTTTTGCTAGATGTAATAATTATCAAAGTAAAAATCACGTTATATAAATAAGGTTTGAACATGTAGTTGTATTTATAATTTAAACGAATTCCAAAATATGAATGGTAGTTGTTTGAAAGAAAAGAAGAGCAAAAAGGAATATAAAGTACTCATTTCTAAATATTAAAATAAATAACGGTTTCAATTGTACATGTTTAGCTAGAGAATGTCACTCGATCAGTCTAAATACTGTTGTATGGACTATTTTGCTTTTAATTATACAATAGCTTAATTCATTCAACATAATAAAAACCATGATGATCCACCCTATTTGAACTAACTTGAACACCATGTGGAAACTAACTCCACGTGCAAACTATTCAAAAGACTTCAGTCACATTTTAGTTTATTCATTATGCCTACACTGAACAGTTAATATAAATTGTTCTTACATAATGAGATTAATTTAGAATGAATATATATTTTATAAATAAAAAGCAATTTAAAATTTAAAATAAATTTAGAAAATATTTATATTTAGATAAGAATAGCCATGAACATAATTTTGGATCTCAATTCTGAAAAACGATTGACTTGAACTCCAACCTATCGTTTTTATACAGCAAAAATTGTTGTTAATTATAGATAACGTATAATATATATTTTTTCAATATATATATATATATATATATATATATATATATATATATATATATATATATATATATATATTGAAATAAATGTAGCAAACTCAAGATAACAAATGTAGTTGTGAAAGTAAAACACCAATTTCAAGATCTTAATAACCTTCTCTTAGTCATACGTGTATATATATATGTGTGTGTATATAAATTCCCAAAAAGGACAAGTATGTATATTCCCATGTATATAATGTATGTATATGTATATAAATATGTTAAAATAGTATTTATAAAGTGTCAGCCTGGGGGTGTGGCGACCCCCAAGTCTCCGGTTAAAACTTTTACTGCCATGGCGAAACACTCCCGGTAGCCGAAACCTTCAAACCATTTCCAACAAGACGCTCACTATTACTTCAAAAAACGTAAAACGAGACTTAAAATCAAGTCATTAATACAATAAATCCAAGTCATTAATATAAAATACCCTAAAATCACTTTATACAATACTTCCAACTACATAAAGATTTTAAAAGGGGGGGGGATAAAAACCCACTTCAGCTTATTAAAACTATTGTATGGAATCATTAAATAAGTGGTTATGTTATGTATTTACAAAACGGTATTAAAGCACCATAAATGAAATGGACAAATACAAGATTATTCCCAAACCTGACTGTAATAGCCATGGAAACCATATTGACTCGAACCATAAAACTACTAATATATGAAATTATCAACAATGTGGTTATTTTTATATACTACAAATAAAAACCAAATATCAATTTGCGGCCATAAAACAACTAATGTATGAAATCATTCACAAGGTGGTTATTTTGTATAATTCAATGAAAAACCAAATAGCAATTTAGCCATTTCAGAAAGTGAATAAAAAGCAACTTTTAAAGTTCATCATAATTTTTCACACTAAAAAACCTTCTCCATTCTCATAAAACTTTTACAGCAAAGCCCTTACAGACAATTTTGAAAGCAAAATCAGGTATACAATACCCGAAACTTTCCAAAATCCAACTATAATTGACATTCCTTATAATATGACAATGTACCATGTGTGATTAACCCATCTACCATTTAGACACTCAAAACACTAGGAGAGTCAATCACCAATAGAACAATAATTAAGAATCCCCAAAAGTATCCAACCAGCTCTATTTGCATTCTCACTAGCATAGGCTATAAACCATTTTTAAACTGTCATGCATATTAAAACTTTTCCAAAAAAGCGCTTTCTTGTCATGGTCACAGTTAATCCATGAAAATCTGCAACAATCTTTATCAAAAATACAGGGGGATAAACCTCCCTAATAGCATCTCTCAAAAAATGGATATCACTTGCGTATTGATCCATACTTGAAGAATTTAATAACTTGTGACATGATAATTGATTTATAATCAAATTTCTGAAAATGTTGCGATGTCAACACGTGGTCCATGACGTCATAAACTTCATGTCAAAATTAAAAGATTTACATTTGTCATAAATTTGATAATACTGTGAAGTAGAAGGTCGCATTATTGTAATATCTAAGAAGTTGAGACTTGGATCCGCATTACAAGGTTTTTTCAGTAAAGTCAATGATGTTGGATAAAAATCGAAATTCAAAGTATAGTTATAATCCTCAAATCCACATAGGAGATCATCCACTTAACGCAAGAACAATATTTTGTTCAGGATGTGTGTACCCCTTTCGTATTTGTCCAAGTAAATATCAACTAATACAGAGGAACAATTACCTCCCATGGGATTTCCTTTAATATGTTTATAATAACCCTTTCCATTAAAAAGAACCGTTTCGAACAACACAAGCCTTACTAATGTTTTAAATTTTCCCAATGCAATATATGACTGTAAGTCACAGCTATGGAAATTTTCCATAACAATACTATTCAAGTCCTCAACTAAAGAGCAAGAACTAAAAATTAAACATTTATGAAGATGTCAAACTATATAAGATTGATTTAAACCTATTTACCTATCAATGTTTGAAATGCGTTAGGTGAATATATTTAACGTGGTGACGCATTTCTAATAACTGACTACTCGCCAAATCGGAAAGAAATGGAATACCCTGATATCATATATTCTATCCTAGAAATATTACTAATAAATATTAACTTGCATTTATAGGATGAGCATACGTATTGTTTTTTAATGTTTTTTCTTACACTTGCGGTCCGAATTTGATTTTGTCTTTTCTTTCAACTACTACTAATTAATACTACTGCAAACTAATACTCATTTTTAATGGCCAGGCATTTGATTAGTTAATCATTGGCCCATTTTTAGCTTCCAGATAGAGAACAATTTTACTGTCATATGGTTTTATCTTGGCGCTTCATGTGGGGCGTATCAAATTACACCGCAACCGAACACTACATCAACGCCAAACTTTGCAAATTGATTTACTTATACCGGATGATTCAAAAGTTCGGAGCAAAAGTAAAATGCGATAAAAAATATCTATGCGTCAGAAAGACATGCGGTTTGCAGATTAATATTCACAGTGGTGTAGAATTTTATGACAAGAAAAATATTAGTTCAAAATATCGACACTAGGGCGCGCTTCTGCAGAGAAAATAACGAGAAGTAATAATTGTGAAATGAGATATTTCATGTCAGCTTGATTTACAGCTGCAAGTGCTCAATATGTCCACCACCACATTCTAGTACTGAGTGCAATCACGGTATTACGCCTGATATAGTATTACGGTGGGGTTAGTATAGTATTACGCTGATATAGTATTACGCCTGATATAGTATTACCCTGATATAGTATTACACTGTATTAGGCGTGATACCGCAACTGCAGTCAGTACCAGAATGTAGTGGCAGACGCATTGAGCACTTGCATCTGTAAATCATGTTTAAATGAAATATCTCATTTCACAATTATTACCCGTCGTTGTTTTCTTAGCGCCCCCTAGTGTCGAGATTTTGAACTCATTTTTTTTCCTGTCATACAACACCCCCGCACCTCGATAAATATTAATCTGCAAACCGCATGTCTCTCCCACCTATAGATATTTTTTTTTATCACGTTTTACTTTTGCCCCGAACTTTTGAATCACCCAGTACAAAAGGTTAATAGGTATTGACTTTTAGCATCTGCGTTTGATGATTTCTTGGAATCGAATTTAATCTAAGGAAAAGGTGGGTAATTTTATTTATGTAGATAATAAGCGTAGCATCACTTCATATTATTTACCTGTTTATGAATATAATTTTCCAGTTCAAATGTTTAACTCATTTTTCGGGCTCTAACTGGTTCTCATCGACACTAAATTTTACATTTTGTTCACTAAGTCTTGATTCGTAATATTTTTCATTTAATTAAATTAAAATAAATATCTTTATATATGTTATTAACAAATAACTACTAAAATATTGTTATAAACTGTATGGACACACGTTAGCCCGTCCACTGCGAAATACCGAGTTGAGATCAAGGCTTGGCAATATACTTAAACTTTTTATTTTAATTCAGTAAAAGGCTGACAAGTTTTGTTTTGATGTATGTTTAAAAATACGTTTATTATTGAAAGAACTAGTTTGCGGCTACCAATATTTTAATATAACAATGTTATATTTTAGAAGAACTATATTTTCAACACTATTAAACTAATGTGTCAGTCATTAAATAACTATTTTTAAATATTGAGCAATTTTAATGACTTTCAGCCTCCACGTCATGGAAACTTCACTCTAAAATTATTCGGGTTTTTATCATAAATTATATGATTAACCAGCTAAAGCATTTTCAAAAAGTCGAACATAAGAATAATTAACACTTTACAACAAAGTTGAAAAGTGTTTATGACTTTGTTCATTCTGTCTGTCTGTCTGTCTGTCTGTCTGTCTGTCTATCTGTCTGTCCGTTAGCACGATAACTGCCGTAAAAATGACTTAATCAAAATGAAATTTTAGTATGTTGTTCAGACGGTCTGTAGGACCTATGGGAATATAAATGAATAATATCACCCAATTAGTTTTGGATTAAACCCGGGTTGAAAACATGGAATACATTGAGCCCTATGGGACCTAATTTTTCAAGCATTTTTTAAGCGGATTTAAAATTCACAAATTACTTCGAAAATTTTAGGCAATAGTCAAATTGTTCCATAAAATATATAAAAAAAAATTCAGCGAAATATATTCAGTTGTTTTTTAAATAAAAATTAAAATAATAATAACACCTCTTATATGAAGCGATCACGTGTCCATGATATGAAACGATCACATGACCCACTTCAAAATGATATATGGCATCCATCTTGTGTCAAAATCGTGATTTTTAAAGTTCTTTTTAATTCATATTGAGTGTTGTATCCGTCCTAAAACTACTTTATTTTTGCCTAAATTCTGTGCATCTACATACTGAAACAACGCAATGACAATATATTTCAGTTTAAATGCTCTTCCAAATTTCATTATTTCTACTATTAAGCCTATTTTTCACCTATGTAAAATGTAAACAGCAAAATATGTAGAATGAGTTGTATTAGAAACGCTGTAATTCTTTAACACAAAATCATTTAGACCATGAAGTCTGCTTAGCTGATATGAATGAAATATTCATTGATTTTAGAAAGAGAAGGACGATATTTTTCGATGAAGTTTTACGCATTGAGTTTACTTACTTGTAGCTCAATGATCTTAATTTTTAAATAAAATAAATTATTATAGTATTGTGATGAATGACATGAATGGGGGAATTATTTATGAATGAAATGTTGCTTTTATAGAGAGAGCCAGGCGTGTTATTTTTTTATGACGTCATTTGAATTAATTTCAGTTGTTTTCGATGATGTTTTCAAATATAATAAATTATCGTAGTATTATGATAATTCTAAAATTATTACCGAGGAATGTATCACATTTTAGAGATGTTTAAACCAGGCAATTTATACTTTAATGCCGTCATTTGAATGAAGTTAATTTTTTTCGATGAAGGTTTAAGGTGTCAAATATAATAAATTAATGTAGTATTGTGATAAGTTTTAAAATATTACCGAGGAATGTATTGCATTTTAGACATGTTTAAATAAAATTGCATTGAAGTTGGAAAGTGTTTCATAATCAATGCTTTAAGCATGATTGATCTTTCTTGTTTTACTTCATGATATAGAATTTGTGATCATCAATATATAGATAAAGATGAATAAGATATTAAAATATATTATTAACAATTAAGAATATTTTTCTGCAAAACAAACATAAAACATTTTTTAATGGCATGGAAACATAAATATCGTTTATGCATTAATTGATCGAAATGCGTATTTGTTACTTTTGTGTTTCGGGGATTTGCAAGTAAAATGAGCGGACTCCGAATCTATCCAAAACCCTTAAGATGAAACAAAAGATTCGAACCGTACTTACTCATCTATAAACTGTAACATGCTGCTTGAAAGGATTTTCTCGGCGTCAATAGAAAAAATATATAACAAAATTTCAATTTTGGTATGCTAAATACTTGTCAAAACTGTTTAAAAAAAATAAAACAAAAATTTAAAAACCGTAATGGTTTTATTAGAATTTGAATAATTGTTGACAGCAATACTATTTGTAAATCATTTAGGGTTAAACTAAATGTAATGCTGTTGTATTCAGGTTATCCACATAAACATAGATTTGAATTTTATCACGCTATACATATGGTCATAAATGAAATATAATTAAAAGCAGCTTAACCGTATTTCTTTCTTTCCTATGACCCAGACCTTTCGACCTAAACGAATGTGTAAAGTATATGTTTAGACAGCCGGGACAGTGAAATTTAATTTAGGTCGGGACCCAGTAAAGGCGACATCCACAGATACCGTATCCTCCTTCCCCTATCACCAACCTCTCGAAAGGACTTTTGGACCCACATATTCAACGTTTCTGCACTCCGAATGTACACGGAGACAGTTTGACCAAAGCCGGCGATCGAACTCGGGTCTTCCGCTTGCAATCTATATTCAGCGTAAGTAGTTCACGTCAGTCCATTGCAGAATAGAAAATAAAATACAACGTGAAAATTGCATTAAAATCGAAGCAATCGTTGCTAAACAATGAACTTTTTAAAAAGCGAAGACTAAAAAATTGCATTTCACTTCTTTTGGTCCCCCCGTTCCTCGTACACCTTCGCTTGATCTCCCTGGCCCCACCCCTTCTACCATATTCGTAACTCTCCACCAAGTGTAGAACTAACAAACGGAAATATAAAAAAATATATATAATAGAAAATCGTACTTCTGCTAACACAGATGCAGACAGGATGAATCCGTTTTCAGAGAGACTTCCCGGTTGAAAGTGTTTGAATCCTTAATTTTATTGTAAAAATTAACAAATACAGTGACAGTAAATCGAAAATATTTCGATAAAATTTGAGAGTTTACGATGATGAATTTTAATTGCAGTACTTATAGAAGTTTTTTTTGCTCAATTATTTATATCAGCAAGACAGAGCCTTGAAAGGAAAGTTATTGAACCTTTAATATAATTGCGATACATTTACAAATAAATTAAATGAAGTGATGGTTTAAGAGCTAATACTTGAAATTACATGATGACATATTTTGAAGACCGTATCTCCAAAACTATTTTTTTTGAGAAATTTAAATTTTGAGCAATACGAAAATGATTCTTAAAGTCGAAGTTTTTATTAAAATACTTTAATTTTTTCAGGAAATGCTTATGAAACGTTACAATCTTACATTCAGACATCTAAATATATATCTCTTAAGTTTTCAAATTAAAATTTTTGAATTTAAAATCCCACCAGCTTGCGTGCCAGACTTCTACGAAAAAAAAATTTTGTATTCGCAGTTTCTCGGGGAAACTCACCGTCTGATATGTTCCAGCTGTGTTCTCAATGCATTACAGAGGGTGTTTTGCGATTTTTAAAATTCCGTATTAAAAACTATCGACTTTTTAAAGAAATTACCACTATTAAAATGTCTTCGAAATTTATCTGTCTCCCGTTAAAAAAACGAGGGAATATTTAAAAATCTATAATAATTTCCAAACCATCTCGGGTTTGATAGATACATTTAAAGAAAAACCGCAAGCTTGTAGACCAAGTAGAGCTTTGAAGATAGCGGATACATGTATACATATACAGGGCTACAAAAAGTCATTCCTAAGGCCAATAAAACTATCTACGGCAGCTAGCATTGAACTTTTTGTGCCGCTGTATACGAAACCCCAAAACAATGAATACAAGGTCCACACAATGAATACAAGGGGACTCCGTGCCCCCACGTGTTTTTTGGGGGTGGGGTTCAATCTCAGCCCCTTTTGTAGATAAGGGGACAAATCAATCAGAAAGTTGTAGATCGAGGCAAATTTAGAACAAAATTGTTTAAGCTCCATAACAAAATTTGAAAAATGACCGGCTAGCCTCCCCTTAGAAAATCAAAACATAGAGGCAACAGCCGAGTATTTAGACAAGGCAACAATTTGTAAATGCATAATAGACAATTTATCGCCATGTACGAAATGCAAGTTACATGTTTGCACACTCAAAACGTTGTCCATCAGCAACAAAGCACGCCTGCAAGAGTGCCACGAGATGAGTACACATGATATAAAATATTATAATGCTTCAAAAGTTTATAGTGAATATGTCCCTTTGGGGGCAGTGTTTGCTTCTTACACTTGAAGTACACAAATATTCTACCTTTCATTTGATTGATAGAATTTATTATATTTTAATTACTAAAAATTCAATCTAAATGTTCGTAAAACTTCTCACAAAACTACGAACCCAATTTTAAAGAAACAGCAATAATCATGAACTAAAATTTATCAAATTATTTTCTACCAAACTCATTACATTAGAATACTAACATCTATAAAGGAACGGACTGTTACTTGTGACGATTGACTAAGAACACTAGGTACTAGACATGCCAAATGACACAATCTGCGTTTTGCTTTTCCAACTTATCTCTTCTTCTACAATTTATCACGTTTATCTCTTCTCCAACGACTTCTTTCTCCCTTCTCTCAAGACACCTTTCTCTGTTCTTATCATTACCTTAAATTTTTCTATCTTGTCTAAATTCCTTCTCTGTTGGCTAATCCTTAAGCTGCCGTGACTTTTGCCACATAGTCCTGTTGGACGCGGTAGCCCATTGGTTAGCGCGCTGGAGTTGCACGCTGTAGGCCCGAGTTCGATTCCAGCCGCTGCCAAAACTGCCGCCGTGTTCACGCGAAGTACGATCACGTTAAACATGTGGGTCCGTAAGTCCTTCCGAGAGGTTGGTGGTAGGGGAAGGAGGGTACGGTCCCTGTGGATGCCTCCCCCACTGGGTTCCGGTCTAAATTGGGTGGCACTTCCCGGCCGTCCAAACAGTTAACTTACACCTTTCTGGTAGGTCGGACGGTCTGGGTCTCAACAACAACAACATAGTCCTGTTGATTTCTAATTCCTTATTCTCACAAGGAAATTTGGATTCTTATCGAGCCTAAGGAACAAGATCGGCAGATGAATATAACGAGTTTAATCCCCCATCTGCATAAAATATTGACATTTTCAAACTTGGTGGAAACATGAATATCTCAGCTAAACAACGATATGGTTATGTTACAACACGATTTGAACTTTTCGATACACTTTACAGAAAATAATCGAATTCGATTCTACTCATTTCAATGTATTTATCCGCCGATTCAGTTTCTCTGGGATGTTTAAGATCAGGCTTTATATGATAAAATTTAAAATTTGCTAACATCAACTGATAAAACCCTAAATGAACAACTCTAAATGAAGCAAAATTAAAATGGAAAATGTGTTTTTCAATAAAAAATCAAACTTTTATCAATGTAGCTTACAAATCTGTGGTTTTACTATCAAATCCTATATTTCATCAAATATCCGACTTTTATAGTGATATATACAAGTCTAAATTTTTATAATTGTTAAATATGGCTGCAATGTGACTCTGTATCTAAAATCACCCCACTATTATGTTTTTTCTTATCATTCAAGCAATCAATATTTTTTTTTCATTTTTTGAATCTTCAAACATATGCAAACGAAATACAAGAGGAACCTCTAAATATTCTGATTACACTCTTCTCATATGCACATAACTCCCCAAATGAAAGAAGGCATGCACCCCTGTTTAACCTTTCTCCCCTTTCCTACCCAACAATAGCAGGAACTTTCATTCCCTGTATGAGTCAGGGGGGTTGCACAACAAAGGAGGATTTCCATGCTTTCAAATACTTCTATAGGAAAATCCAGATCTCGAGTATAAAAAATGGAAAAGTATTACAAAGGAATGCTCTGCGCTTCCTCTTCGTGCTTGAGTGACGGGCCATTTCGTGGCTTCATATTGTTCACTCATTTAATGCAGCCGGGGTACAATTGAGCACGCGCTGCTTACTTTCAGCTCATCTAATAAGCTTTAGTACTTAAAATATATTATATGCTTCCAAAATATGTATCAAGTATTTCAATATTATTAGATTATTAATACTTTGAATAGAGTATATATTGTCATTGCATCTTTGTTATGCTGAAATTGCTTAAAGCGATTTTTCAAAGATGGGAATGTATATTTGGTGGATAAATAAATTAGCAGTGTAACCGCTATGAACACTTCTGATACAATTAAATATAATAATAAATATAAAATGTATATACATATTGGTCCTTAAAATATTACATGCAAAAAAAAATTCTAACTGGATATTTCAACCGAACTACCTGGCACAGGTTTCACACCACCGCCTTTGGACGTTAAAGGTCACAGCCTAGCAATGGATTCCTACTGGTTTGAGCGTGTATGTTTATTTTGACATGAGTGGTCACTGACTTTGCTTTGGTGGTGAAAGGTTGGCTTGGGTTTTAGTTTTAATTTTATAGATATCAACTTCATGCTTCTGTGACTATGTATGTAGCAATTTTTAGACATAAACCAACTTTGCTCTGACTGATGTTTGTCTCTTAATCCTGAAAAAGAAGGCCTTTATTTTTCCCAAGCAACCGTCTGAAACTTTATTGCCAAACAATTGCTGTTTTTAATATTTTTAGTCTTAATATAATTTTTTAACTTCACAACTATATTTGTATGCCGACGCGGTGGTCGAGCGGTCAAAGCAGGCGTTTCCAAGTGATCGTCGGTTGCCGGGTTGTAGGCTCGAATCCCACCTACGGGCATGGCTGTTGTGATGTTGGGCGCGGCGTGTCCTGATGCCCACTTGTGCCTGGAGTAACCTCATGTGACGGCTAACAGGTTCACGGCTCTGGCCTTTGTTTGAGATATTGATTGTTCATATTATATGTACGGGATATTTGTTCTGTTTGTGTAATGTATGTCTTTTTCTCTACCATTAGAAAAAAAAAACTTTATTTGTATTTCAGATTTAACCTTTCTAAAGTACGTTAAGCTATGCTTGCAACACTATGACGAAGGAGGTTTAAATTATAGCTTTTCAGAGTAAAAGGACAACAAAGAAATTGGTTGCTAAAATATAAAAACATATTTCATTTTTTGATTTATTTTCCAATATAAAATTATGTAATTTTTATTTGTTTGATGCTTCTAAATGCTATACAATTACTTTTTTGTATTTATTTTAGAACTCTGCAAACTTTGAGTTTCCTAGGAATAAACTTTTAATTTGTTCAAACCTTTATTTTGCAATAATAAAATCAAGGAAACATTTTATAGCACTGTATAATAAAAAAATATTTTCACCAAAAATATAAATAATTTTTCGAACACATGCGTTTAATTTATGTTAGAATTTACAATATTTGATATCATGAATGCTAGTATTTTGAAAAGTTAAAGCGTTTTACACATAATTACATAAAATAAAAAAAATACTGAATAAAATAATATCCACCAATGATATATTTCAGGGGGATTTGTTTCAAAACCAAATACTGGTGTCCATAAGAAAAGAAAAACTTTGCATATTTTATCTAAAAGCTGTCGAAATATATCGCCAAAAACGTCTCTAGCTCGGTGAACATTTTTTTATTTTATGCCGTACTTCAGATGGATTTATAAAGGGAGATATCTCATTTTACTTGCAAAATACTTCCCCGTTATTATTAAAGAGGCTCTTGTAGAAATTTGCTTTGGAATATAAATAAAAAGATACATGAAATGAATCATAAAATGAATTTAATATACAAAACAGCCTGTTTGAGCTATGTTAAAAAATAGTACATAACTTTTCTTCTACAAACACGCACAGACACAACCACACACACACACCCACATTATATATAATATATACATATATATATATATATATATACAACGTGTCCCAAAAACATTGATCTCGGCTTCTATTCCGTAAATATTGATCTTAGACATATATAATAAATTACAAAGTTGCATAAAAAAAGGAACATAATTTTTTTAAAATTAATAAAAATTTTCAAGAGACTAAATTTGAAGAAATTTAAAATTTTATACGGCTCCCGTACAAAAACATTTCCAATCAGTAAAATGTGCCCCATACAATAATAAGGTAATGTACAATATGTTAGAATTTCATGCAGTTATGAAGCATTAAACTTTATGACCTAAGTCGTTTATTCACCCATGAAAATGTCCCGTTTCAGGCAACCAACCAAACAGGGACCGTATTGACCAGTCCTCAGCATAAAAAGTGCTCCAACTTTAAGCAGCTATAATTCAATTAATTATGGTCGTAAAAGGATGATTTTTTTTCATTTTGCATAAAATTGTATGAGGATAATTTTCCTGAATATAATTGGTAAGACCGGGGGGAATGTATAAAAATTTATATTTTGTATTTCTTTCAAAAATGCATTTATTGATATAAACTGTTTCTAAGATAATATATTTTAAAATTTAAAACATTTTTGCAATTGGAAGTGTATATCTGTGACTAACGGTTGAGGAAATAGCCCTTGGGCATCGATAGCACTGGACACCCTGTATATATATATATATATATATATATATATATATATATATATATATATATAATTGAATATCTCAATTTAAAATGTGTACTCAATAGTTAGAAGATGAATTTTGAAGACTTTGAGTGTTGCATTACCAACGGAATATTGTAATATCTAAGAACACTCTATGGGAAAGTTATTATTAAAATACGTATAAAATTAATTTTCCATTCTACTTTTGTTTTATAAATAGTAATTCATATTTTTTAAAGTACATTTTTGGGAAGCAGCACATGAATTACTTAACTACAAAAAACAACTTTACTTTTTTAACTGCGAAATTAATCATGTACAAAATCCAGATCATAATGGCCTGTAATGACACATTAGTATTTGATGACAGTATGTAAAATTATGCCAATGTTCCAAACCAATTTGCATTTGGCTCATATATAATTTGACAGTCAAATGTAAAAACAATGTCAACTTCCTCTTTATAATAACTATAAATGATTTTTTTAATTATAAACAATTCTATTAATTAAAAACAAATTTTATAATATAAAATTTATAGTTTGAGTTCCAATCAAGTGGTTAATTTATAGTTTTATTCAAAGTAACAGTTCACACGCTTTCAGAAAATAATTAAAATCAAGACTCAAACTACACATCCACAGATTCAAATACGGTTTCATGATACAAAAGAAAAATTATTTTATACCCTTTGTATCATTTTAAAATGAAGGTAAAAACCATTCTGGCTTCGCATTATCTATTACCCAGTGCCTCTTAAATAACTCCATCCCTGCATCGCATTATTAAAACGGGCTTTATTAAGAGGGGGGTTGGTTATTTCATTTAAATATGCCTCCGCGGCGTGACTCGATAGCACATATTGAATGGCCGTTTCCCTCATTTATAAAGCTGGCTGACAGCTAAATCAGATGCAACTGGCAAAGAGTCTTTTATGAATAATGCTTTTTGAAAAATGAGGAAAGGAGGAAAATATGACGTCATATCAATAAGGGAGGATGTAAATAAAAATCTTCTTGTGTCCGGATATATGTTAAATGTCGTCTGCCTGATAGTTGATGGGCATAAAGATAATCAAGTTTCATGTGAAAATATAATTGGTATCTTAGTAATAATGAGATGATAGATTATTTTAGTTTAATTGTTAGATAGTACTTTAACTTCTTGCTTATGAATGAGATATGAACGAAAAAATAAGGTTTTATGTATAATTAGCAAATTTCTTGCATATAAAAATATTTTTCTTTTTTCCACTTTTGTATGTTCGAGTTTAATTAGATAAATATAATTTGCAAGATATGTTTTGGTAGTTCTCTTTCTATTAAGACTTTTGTGACTCGAGGATTAATTTGACCAGGACCTACAATTAACGTCATATTCAGAACCACTAAGTGCATCCATGTATATTCAGATTCTCGACCTTTATATTCCTATTCATACCTAAACCCCACTCATATCTGGAAGTCATAAGTGTTTGTACCAGGAATCAATATTCAACGCATGAAATTGAGCAAATTGTTTTTTATGATCCATTTATAATATATGTGACATCTATTAAAATGTTGGTAATCTTAGTAAGAAGAAGAAATTTATAAAGAGACCTCTATATGCTGGTAAGTGGCCGAAAACCAAAGTCGTCCGACTCATCCGAAAACATAGAGCAGCAAAAATGGGCAGCCGAGCTGGTAAGAGGTGTATATGCTTTATTTTTGATTTAACTATTGCACATTTTTGAACTCATTTGCACATTTATTTCGAATAGTTATAAGAGTGCAGGGGAAAAACCGGAAATGGTATCTTTAAAATCTAAATATTTAAATGCCCTCACGTCGTAATCCCTGCTAAATCAATGTTGACGGTATATTAGGAGCCATCTAAGCTTTATAAGCCAATCCTGAAATACATAAGTTTCAAGGGGAATTATCGAATCAGAAGCAAAAACGGAACCAAAGTTGGAACATATTAGTAAAGCATTCTATTGCTTGCAGAATTTGATACTGAAACCATGTCATCATCTAAGTTCTATTCATAACCTATCTTGAAAATTGCACGCAACGACAATTTTTCAACATAAATTGGACAAAAAAACAGAAGTGGAAATTCCCAGTGAACCCACCTATCTCCTTTTTAATTTGATGTTGAATCCACATCAATCGTCATCTAAATTTTACCTAAATACAGTTGCTTCAAAGGCATTTGGCAAAAACAATATTGAAAAAAACATTTTCACTAATAGAATGTACTCTGTAAAATAATAATGTCCTTCATAGAAACTTTACAATAAGGATAGTAAATATTGCTTTTGCTGTGCATCGAATTACAGATTAATATTCTTGAAAGTAATTTCGTCTCAGTCAGCAATCAAACTACAAAATCTGCTTGTCCAATAACCCACTATAATGGCTAACGTGACTACAAACATATATATATATATATATATATATATATATAATATGTTATATAACATGCTATATGTTATATAATGATGAACCTTTATGTTTGTTCAGCTTTTCTAAACACAATATAATTGTTTAATACGATTCTTTCCAACTCTACATATTCGTCGACTGTTGCGCTGACTTATGACAAGACTTATGACAAGATTTTTTTCAACTATAATTTTTAAATTACATGATAGTTCAACAGTAATCTACATACACAGAACAGTATTCTGGAGTTCTACGTTGCGTATGGCATCTGAACGTTCTGACGAAGTGAATTCTCGTAATGAATCGAATTTACAAATCACTATATTTACCAAAAAATTAAAATTTTTGAGTGATAAATTGGTATCAACACATAGTGAAAGAATATATCCAAAATAAATTCGTGATACTAACTGTATGCCCATTCTTTATGCGGGATATATGTATATTGCAAAGAAACTTCATGCAAAATTTGTTGTTGTTGAGACCCAGACCGTCGACCTACCAGAAAGGTGTAAGTTAACTGTTTAGACGGCCGGGAAGTGCCACCCAATTAAGACCGGAACCCAGTGGGGGAGGCATCCACAGGAACCATACCCTCCTTCCCCTACCACCAACGTCTCAGGAGGACTTACGGACCCACATGTTTAACGTGTTCGTACTTCGCGTGAACACGGCAGTAGTTTTGGCAGTGGCTGGAATCGAACTCGGGCCTACCGAGTGCAACTCCAGCGCGCTAACCACTGGGCTACCGCGCCCGTTGAGACCCAGACCGTCCGACCTACCAGAAAGGTGTAAGGTAACTGTTTGGACGGCCGGGATCTGCCACCCAATTTAGACCGGAACCCAGTGGGGGAGGCATCCACAGGGACCGTACCCTCCTTCCCCTACCACCAACCTCTCGGAAGGACTTACGGACCCACATGTTTAACGTGATCGTACTCCGCGTGAACACGGCGGCAGTTTTGGCAGCGGCTGGAATCGAACCCGGGCCTACCGAGTGCAACTCCAGCGCGCTAACCAATGGGCTACCGAGCCCCGGGCCACTGCGCCCGGGTAAAATTTGCTGTGAACTTTTTAAATCTGGAAACTTCATATTAGAAATTTTGTAATTATTCTCACAACAAGGAAATATGCGAATTCTCCCATACCGAGAGGATAAAGACAGACAGACAAAAGTACAACTTACAATTTTATTTAAATAATAACAGTTCGACAATTAAACAATAGCTTCTTTGAAGAATACATTTTTGGTCTTCATATAAGAAACAGATATAAAGATATACAGGGTGATTCAAAACGATGGAGCATAGCTTTAGAGGGTGATAGAACACGCCTAAACAAGCACTTTTCGGCATTGAATGCATGCGTACTGTTGCATGAAATGATGGAACAAATGAATAACAGAGGTGGTGTGAAGGAAGTGAAGAAATTACATAACACATTTGAGCAATCAACTTACAGAAACTACTCAAAACAAAGAATTTGAAGAAATTACAAAACGAATTGTAAAGGATAACTTACAGAAACTTCTCAAAACAATGACCGCCAACATGAATGCAAGACTCCCACCTGCCATCGTACATTGGCGAAAACACCAGATATTTTCGTACAGTGGCAACAGCAACAGAAATCCTGGCAACAAGGTCATCAATGGAATCAATGGGGCTATCGTAGATGAGGCATTCATATGGACCCACAGGAAGAAGTCCGTACATGAGAGGTCTGGTGATTGTGCCGACCAAGTTGTGTGATCACCCTGACCAATCCATCATCCTGAGAATGCAGCATCCAAGGCGTTACGCACAGCTACGCTGAAATGGAATGGCACTCCGTCGTATTGAAACCACATACGGATTTGGGCTTTCCTCACAGCTCCGTAGATGAAATGCATGCCGGTCTTCTCCTAATTTATGGGAAAACCTAATCTTTCTGTAATACACGGTAGAACTGACGACGAGAACGACAACAGGCGCTTAATTAATTCGCTGGACAGCGCCCTCTAGTGCTCAACCGTGTGCATTAAGATCATTCATTGTATGGCAAAAAGTGCTTGTTTAGGTGTGTTCTATCACCCCTCTAAATTTTGCCACATCGTTTTAAATCACCCTGTATCTCTCTTTGAGATTCTTGAGATTAAAAAAATAGTGTCGTTTATTTCGTTAATTTATAAATTTTCCATAATTTTACAGATAGATGAACAAACAACTATCAGGTCATGTTATTAAATTTTGAATTGCATTTGTTGCACAGAAGCTCTAAAAATGATAATACAAGGTTTGCTTAGAAACCCAAATTACAATTGGGCCACGTTTCTGTAAGATCCGTATAACGATTGATCCACACTTAAAGTGAGGAAACTGTTAGAAGTGCATGAAGACAGACAGATGCCTAAATTTTATTGGGAACCAACCAAAGGCGACTCATCAAAAGTCCTTGAAATTCGGCGTAATCTTTTTCATGTGATGAGGATACGAACAGATGGATTTTCAATTTTATTCATATAAATTTTGAAAATAAACGAAGCAATGTTTTTTATGCTTCACATTTACTACTGTCCAGTAATTTTTAAATAGCTTACGTTCTCCAAAGCATTTTAAAAAGAAGCTTTATAAGAAAGGTTGATTTTTTCCATTCAAATATACCGCTGTGTCATTACACGACAGTTCATAGAAAATGGGCGTGTCTGTCATTTATAACGCCAAATGACAAATAAATATCATGCCTTTGTTAAGGAGTCTTATGGATAAAGCTTTCTAAAAATGGGGGAAATATTTATGACGTCATGCCAACAAGAGAAGGTGAATAAAAAATGTACTCCGTGTCAAGGCATGTCCTGATTTATGTTAAATGCCACCCGCTGGAAGGTTAAAACTAATAAAAATACGTTACTTTCGAAAGATTTCCGTTAATTGATTGTATTGGTGAAATGTGAGGAAATAATATTTTAATTGCAATAATAGGATTGCAATAATGATGCAGTGAAACTAAATCTTTGGATTTGTGATCTTATTGCTTTTAAACATGTGTAAAAGACACTCTTTATATAGACTTTATAATAGACTCTCGATTGATTTCATTCGTGACAGTGAGTGTGACTCAAATTGGCTACATGTATCACTTCAATTCTTTCAGTCCCGGACCACTGTGCTGTTCAGACTATACAGCTGCAGCTTGGACTTACCAATCTGATGCTTATGATGCATTCAAATAGTTTTGACTGTTAGGTAGTGAGAATTCCCGACGTTCTGCCTGCAAATCATGCGAGCTCTGCGGTCAAACTATCATCTAGTTAAATGAACTACGGTAGTGATCCTTATAGGCCCGACATGCACTCACAGTGTATCCCTTAGTTTAAACTGATAGGCTACACTATGTTATTTATGCCTGTTTGCCCCACGCCTCAGACAGGATGACTAGAAATAGATTCCAGTCCAATCATTGTAGGCATTCGATTTGGCATTTCAATAGCTAAACAATATTGCAAACTAAACGTATGGTACTTTTGTACGATTTCATAATACGAAATTATCCATACAACATTAACTAAATGTATTTTTCATAAAATTTTAATGTAGACAATAAGCAACACATAGAACATTTTATTTTTGATTCCAGTACTTTTAAATAAATATAAAAAGCATCTTCATCATCACATTATCTATTACCCAGTGTTTTTAAATGTACTGTAAACTACACTGCTTTATTAACCGGGACATTTTAAGAGGGTGTTGTTTATTCCATTTAAATGTCACTCCGGAGCGTGACTTGAAAGAGCATATATAATGACAGCTCCCCTCATTTGTTACACTGGCAGACATTTTTATCAGATGTAACTGGCAAAGGAACTTTTATAAATAATGCTCTTTAAAAAAGGGAGGAGATATGATGCCATATCAATCAGGGAGGAAGTAAATAAAAACAGTTCCGTGTGTCGTTTAGTGTCCTGTTTCATGCTAGAGGCCGTGGAAAGGATGGTTAATGGAAATGAACATAATGTGAGCTTGAAATAAACGTGTAAAATTACCTTCAGTTATTAACAGAACAGGGAATACATTATGATTTATTTAATTTGAATATTTAAATTAACTGATTTCAAAAAATAAACGAAAAGACAAATGCAAAACATATATGTCCATTATAAATATACATACATACACACTTGTGTCCATAAGTTAAGCATAGTTGCTGTTTATGTGAAAATTTTAGGAAATCTCTATCAGAATGGAAGTAAATGCGGGATTCTGGTGTAATAGGGTTATAGTAAAAAAAAATAATGCAAAACAATGATAATAACGACTTTTATTATCCAAAAAAAAAAGGGTTGAATTAAAAAGTGTCGCAATACGAGTGTCATAATAAGGTTTGTGGGAACATTGGGTAGCCTGGCATGCTACACATTGATTTCACATACTTTCGATGAGGGTTTGAATGAGTTGTGTGCTCAAAAAGTTCCAAGCCACACGGAGAGCAGTTTTTAATCCCAGAGATTGATGGGTAGCGGAACTCTGCAAGATATCTCCCAATCATATCCCACACATGCTCTATCGGATTCAGATGTAGAGAGTTGGCAGGTCATGGATGGATATCTTCAGCAAGAAAAATAAGATGGATATCTTCAGCAAGAAAAATAAGATGGATATCTTATTTTTTGTTATAGAGTTTATATATATAAACTCTATAACAAAAAATCGATGCACCAAGACGGAGTTGTCCGATTGTGATAAAAATTGATGGATGTGAAGGACATACATAGAAAAAGAAACGATTAAAATTTCAAAAACATTTAATGATTTAGAGTTTGACCGTATATAAGGGGATGAAGTCAATAAGGCGTTGGTTCACCTCTGGCCTGGATGCAAGATGTCACCCGACATGGCATAGACTGATAAAGTTCGCGAATGGTGGCCTGCGGAATGTCTTGCCAAACTGTCTCAAACTGTCGGGCTAAATCGTCAACATTCAGGAATGGTTGCCATCGCCTTCCCATAACGTCCCAAATGCGCTCTATGGGAAAGAGATCTGGAGACCTAGCTGGCCAAGGAAGTTCTATGATTGCATAACAACACGTGGTTAAAATGTTATGCAATCTTTGCCCAACAGCGGAATAAACGAGATTAAGAGAGAAAAGACCAAAGAGGACAAAATTCAATTTAAAAACATAAAATACCATATAATCGTGAAAAATATAGCGCACAAATGCGCAAACATGCAAAAAGAAGGACAACTCACAAGTCTGAAGGCCGCCAGCGTGAATAATCTTCATGGGAGTCCACCACGTGATCCAGCTTGAATGCTTACCACGAGAAATACCGCGATGTAATGGACTGGACCAGACCAGAGAGAGCGGTATATTAAGTAGTTGTACACATTTTCGTGAGACAAACCCAAGAGTTCAGAAACTAACCGAGAAGTAACCACTACGATCACAAACATTTAAAAAATGGATAGCTCTGTGCTTTGGAGCCGTAGCCTGTTTTTGTTTTATTTGCTTTTTAGATATCCGCCTTAACGGTTTTATTAGTGTTTTAAACTTTTTCTTTACAAGCCGAAGCGGTTTTTTAATTTTGCACGTTTTTTGTGTAACCGAAATTACTTTTTCGTAATATTTGCACATTTTTATTTTTGCCCGCCGGGGCGGTGTTTCTTTTATGGTGTTTCCACTACTATTGAGTATCGTACTTATACTGCGATCTACAAATGAGGTGGGAAAATTGTACATATAGCATAGACTTTAAAGACGATTAATATGTAATAGTGTACACTTATTACTATCCATGTAAGAAGAATAATGAGGGAATAATTTTACATTAAATTTAAATTAATGTCTCTTATCATAAATAGTAGTATTGAACGAGTTACTTTGTATATAAATAATGATATCAAGATAATTTACAGATTGGGAAGGGGGGGGGAAGTCATTAGATATTAACTCATGATTGGATGGATAAATATTAAGTGTGGGTAAACAAACATGTGCAGTATGAAAACAAAGGAAAACATCATCAATGTAGCGAAAAATAGAAATGTTATGAGTGAACTGAGTGGATTGTCTTTCGTAAAAGTAAAGATACATATTGGCGAGCATAGAGCTACTATAGAGTCCTTGGAGTACTCCAATTGTTTGGAGGTATACAGCATTACCATGTACAAGTTAGTTGTGAAAAAAAATGCAATACATTATTATGAATTGATCGAAGAGTTGTTTAATGACAGAAAATAAATCTTTGATGATGATGTTGTTGAAAATATCTTTAAATCTAAAGTTTGGATTGAGTCAATGGTGGTAAAGGATTTCAGTTTTTGAATAAGTTCATAGCTGTTGCTGATGATGCAATGTGGTTCTTTGGAAATTTCATGAAATAGACTGTTTAAGACTTTGAGAAGTTTTTTTATTGGCTTTTGTTGCATAAGACTAGTGTTCACTGGTAACTGTTCTAAATTTTACTGGGTCCTTGTGAAATTTGGGTATGATTACTAAATATGGAATGTTTACATTTTGATAAGTATCAAAAAATTGTTTGTACTTGGAAATAAGTTTTCGTTTTAAATCATGTATGGTTGTTTTTTGCAATTTAAAGGTATTTATTTGTTTTAAATTGGAAAATTATGTTTTAATTTAGAAATATTTGCGAAAAATAGCATAGTTCGATGCAGCTTTATCAACATACGTAATAAACTAAGAATTGTGTCATATGTGTAATGCTTTATTTTAATTTTGATAATTGAAAATTAGACTTTGGAATATGCGTATGTGATAGCTTAAGTTGAACATGGAATAAAATTTTAGATTTATAGACACAAAAGGCTTCCATTGGTATGGTATGCGTAATGGACATTTTATCAAAGAATTTATCAAAATCAAGGGAGAGATGGTTAAGGATAGATTTAGGATGATTTTTGGAAGATAGTCTATATTTAGTTCCATACGACATAATCTGTTTTAAGGAAGGGCCAGTGATTATATCTAAGTTTCCCGTTAGTGCATGGCCAAAATGGTATGGAGTATTATAAATGGTTGCAATGCAGGGGAAAGACAATTACATCAATTATTTTTATCTATCAGAGTTGAGGAGGATGGATCAGTAGATTTTGAAACCTGGTTATAGTTAAAAATAAGTCTGCCGGACGGGATATTATATTTATAAAATTTAACGATATTGATATTTTTAATTCGAAATTCATGTGATTGGTGCTGAAAAAGTTGGGTGATATTGAAGGAATCAATGATGCGGTTCGGAAAGTTAATTACACAATAAGAGTTAGAGGGAGGGATAGCAGGTTGAACATTAGCAGGCTTTAAACTACAATTGAGATAATGCGCTCTGGTGACAATTCGGTCAAAGAATAAGTGGGAGAAGTGAGACCTTGACGAATTTAAGTTAATAAAGATATTATACACAGTGTTAAGAAGTTTTTCTTAATATCAAAAATCAAGGTTTTACATTCAGTTATATTGAAGGAAGTTTCATAGAGATTTAAAAGCCTAATGATTTTATTTTAATGTACACAAAATTAGAATTATTGCTAGTATGTTTACTGGCCTTACTACCTTTTTTAATGCGTTTGAAATTTTTAGAATAACTAACATTGTTTGAAGTTTTGATGAGGTTGTATATTGATAAAAGTTGTGGTGTGTAGTCTGCGAAGGATTTTTTGACAATGTTTTGGTTAAAAAGAAGTTGATTCAGACCATAAAGGAATAGACATTTGTGTTTGATTCTATAATTGTTTGCAAAAATAATCGATGATGAAGATTTGGTATGATATCTAGAATAGAGATAATTATGTTTTCAAATCCCTGTTTTTGAAAATGTTCAAACTTGATACAACATTAATTTTGTTTACCATTATAATTTTTTATAATACTGCGATGTAGATGATTTTTAGTTTGTCCTATATAAGTAAGATTATATATTTTACAGGTGATTTTGTAGATGAAATTGAATACTTTACAAAAATTGCGAGTTATCTGATTACCGATTTGTGTGGGATCAGCAACGGGACAAGTTTTACATGTTTTGGAGTTGCATACACACACACACATACACACATATATATATATATATATATATATATATATTAGAAGATGCAGAAGATGTTGCCCAGGATTTGAGGCACATCTTATTGGAGAATGCATTCATTGAAATTTCACTCATGGTAGGGTAGATAATAATTAAAAATTTATGAACTTGCAGATAGATTGATTCATAACGAGACATACTTTTTTTTTACAGACATATTTGATTATCTTTGTTTAAACATTTATTTAAAATTACGAACTTATACGAAGATTATTTATGCCGGTATGATCTACAGCTATTTTCTACTACAATACAATTATTTTATTAACACGCATATAAGTTTATGTGGATCATATAAATCCTTGTTGAAAATATCTTCAAAGTCAAATATTTGAAATCACATAATGCGCATTATGTCTAAATTTTTTAAGTTGATGTTATGTACATTTTGCATTACGAGAAGCAGGAGATGGATTGGAAATTTATTTTTACTGGCATTACAGTTATGAGCTATTCTGCTCGAAACAGGTCCCAAAATACCGGTATCTATAATGATAGCGCAATATATAAAATTTTTGAGTCATATCTATTTTAGAACATAATTTAATCGTACTGTATGAAACAACACTATCTTTCTCGCTGGAAATAAAAACTGATGTTTTGACAGAACATATCGAAAAAAATGAAATGCAGGAAACAGGGAAAAATGACAATGTAATCGACAAACCCATTAAATACGTCATTTTTCTTTCGAAAAATAAAACTAAAATCCCTGCTTCTGTGACTACTCTGTAATTTCACGTTACTGTATATCGATTAAACAATACCCGTTTAATGGTTTGAGCTGTGCTTTTGTCTGATATCAGATTAAAGCAATATTATAAGCAGCGAATGATATTGTTTTATTGATTATATGAATCATAACATATTAACCGTTCACAATTTTATAAATTGTGTTATTTAAACTTTTAATTGAATGAATTGTGTATGTCTATGGACATTGTGTATCGGAATTTTGTTTATTTCTTTGACTGGCCCACACAAACACACATTATATATATATATATATATATATATATATATATATATATATATGGTGATTATAATTAAAGTTGATATTTTAAAACGCTGTAAAGTAAGAACCACTGGGCAAAATGACCTGATATTTGACCTGAGTAAACGTGAAGCAGAGGAGTTTTGTTGAAGTGCTTGACGAAGAATGAAAAACGAGGAGCACATGTAGTTCTTATTGAGTGCCTTGTCATGACTCTATCACTGAAGGATCATGCTTTGCTCATAAATATTTTCTGCCAGAACTGTGACTGTGCGTTAATAGCTCTCAGGAGGTTCCGGATATTAACGGGCTTAAAATCTGGTCCAATGTCTGCATTTGGCCTACTGACTATGGTTCTTAAATTTGAAGAGATTGGTTTATTGGGCGTGAAAAGCGACAGATGGAGGGAAGCAATTGTTGAGACATCAGTGGAATACGTGGCTACTACAGCGTTACAATAAGATACGACCAGTGGTGTGGGAAGTATCAATGCACTGGGAATTACCCGACCGTTAGACATGCTTGTCAGCACGGTTCGTAAAATTTTACGAAACATCCTGCAATGTTATCCGTACAAAATTACGCATGTTCAGGAGTTGCTCACTGCTCACCTGCCTCAACGAGAAGTTTTCTCGATACAATTTCTTGGTCGGATGGAAGTGGACAATGGATGGCCATGGAATATTTTGTAGACAGACGAAGCCTATTTCCATCTGCAAGGTGCTGTCAATACGCAAAATTGCAGAATACGGACGAACGAGAATCCATTCCTAATGCAGCCACTACCTTTTCATCCTGCAAATAACACTGTGTGGTACGGGTTTACAGCAAAGTTTATAGTTGGCTCATTATTTTTTAAGGAGATTTGCTCTGCGGGCTCCGTTACTTGTACCGTCACTGGTTAGCTGTATGAAGCTTTTTTGCGGAACCATATCGTTCCCGCACTTCAACAACGTCAATGTCTGGATAGCACAACTTTTATGCAAAAAAACGCTTCTCCTCACCTTGCAACATCAGTGAAGCAGCTGCTGAATATACATTTCAGAAATTACAGGATTATCAAACGTCATTTTCCAACAGTCTGGTTACGACGTTCACCTGGCCTTAGTTCTTGCGACTTCTGGCTTTGGGGACATCTCAAGAATATTGTGTACAGTGATCGGATTGCGAACTTGGCTGACGTAAAAGCACACATTGCCTACCACATCCACAGCATCATCTCTGATACACTCAGATCTGTTGTGGAACATGCTGTTTTGCGCATCCGTCTAATAGCCGAACACGGTGGTATATCGTAGGTGTTTGTTTGAAGTTTTCGTGATGTTTCAATCAATTATTGGATTAAGTGATGTTGACTAAATTGTCGTTTTCTTTAGTTGAATATTGGTTTCTTTTGACTAACAACACCCCGTGTTTGGCAAATACAGCGCCAACTATCGGTACATTTTGTAGTATTTATTTTTCTTCGATAAAAAAATTGCATTGCTTCACGTACACTAATGTCCAATATCAGGTCATTCTGATCAGTGGTTCTTACTTTACAGCGTTTTGAAATCGCAACTTTAATTACAATAACCCTATATATAGCTCGAATATGGCGATGGACAAATTTCGTGTTTCTCGAAATTCTTTACCGCAAAAACTATTGCATATAAAAATATGAAATTTGGTACACTCGTACACCTGTGGGAACTACACTGGAATAAACCGTCTTTACATATGTATTGTTGGTTAAGAAATATTTAATGTGAAATTCAAAAACAATATATTTCAGCTGCGAGTTCGAGTCCTGGATAGACTAACAGTAGCAAGACCATGACTTTTTCCAGGCAGGTAACTACAAGGGTGAATTTTTGCAGGACGGATTCCCTTTTTTATATTTTGATATAGTTTTTGAGATATTTCTCTTTTTATGCAGTTCTGAAGTGAAATTTTTTTCACATCGGTGAAATTTTGTACATTTGTAGAGATATAATAGGGTAACACAATGAAGTAAACCGTTTATCGATTTAAACTTTGGTCTGGAATGAAATAGCTCGCAACGAAGCTCATGATCATGGAGTTCAGTTTTTGGATTCCCTGGGCTAAGAAAAATCCATGCTTTTCCCTCCTACGGAAAATAGGCAGGGATATAAAAGATATTTCTGAAAGTAGAATTTTTAGGAAAGATATATACGAACGCAGCGAGTAGGAGGCGAAACCTCTCGAAGGGGGTTGCGCGAGCGGACCGGGCAGGGGGGCAGAGTCCCCTAGCTTGTATAAATAATAGTAAGAATGGCATGTCTCAATTTAAATATTATTGTCAAAAAACTCAGCGCTTATAAACAAATTTATATCCATGCCACCGCAAAATAAGTGTTCACTACTTAAATAAGAAGATAACACCATACTGCGAATCTCTAAAAATCCAAAGCTTCAAAGAATCTCAGACACGATATCTGCAGTGTTCGGAAGGTTAAAAACCCGATCTCCCATCAATAAATTGAGTATTTTCCTTCCACTTAACCTACGACCCTGTATCTCACCTCGATGGGATGAGTGGTTCTCGAACTCCCTGGATCATTAAAACAACAAACACATATCTGAGTAAAAAATAGAAATAAATCAGCGGATGAGTTTATGAATTGTTTTCAAAGACTCATCCGTTGACTCCTCCCGAGTATTCTGTGATATATTTAGGACCTGCTGTTTAAATGTGAACGTTGGATATCATGTCAAATTTTGAATATCTTAATATAAAAATTGTAGAGGTTCCAAAAAAAATATATTTGAAAAATGCATGAATATTTTTCTATTAACCGTAAAGACTCTTCAAACTTTTGAACGATAGTGTGGTGCACAAAAACAAGGAACTTAAAGTTAAGATTTTAGATAATTAAGTTATACATAATTAACATGCCCGTAATTATCGTACATCGCAGAACATTGTTACACATTGCGTTGTTGACGCTATTAAAACCAACCATTATTTTATCTTCAGTGCGAGTTCAGTAAAAGAATATTTATTAACATAATACTACTCAATTGCAGCATTGTTAACTTTAAAACTGAAACCATTTATTAAATTAATTACACAATTGTTCATATTAATTGCGGTGGAGAGAGCAATTTTGAGACCAGTTTCTCAATAATTCCTAAATATATTACCGACCTTCTTCAATTACTAAAGGGCACATACCTTCATTTTCTGCTCGGTCATTGACCACAATTCTTGCATCTGCGTATATCGTACTGGCCTTAACTCGAAGTATTGGGCTCCTTGATCATACTTCATCTGCTCATTGGACTCTCGAACTCTTCTGGAACTTGTAATCAGGATATTGACGTTTCACATTTGCCTCTGGACTCCGTATAAGTTGTCATGACTTCTCGTCTGTATTGCCTCTATACAATCGTAGAAAAGCGCCCTCTTATTTCTGGTTTATGGAATAATTGTCCTTTCGGGTCAAAGTGTTATGAAAACTGGCGTCGTTACGTCTGTTTCCATTGTCCAACATTTAGACGCTCTTAAATACTGAACATAAAACTATCTCACCTAAATCTGGTGTGAACTCAATTCCTGGTCTCACAGATATTTTTTCGATCTTTCTGATGGTATTAAGATGAAAATTGTGTGGTAATATTTTAGGTCACATTGGAATCGGTATGTGTAAATATTGGCCTAAATCGGGATAATATATAAAATAACTGAAAAGTAATCATAAATTAAAAAAAATAATCCCATCCATTGGCATCTAGAAACCAATACTAATATGGTAGCTGTGATGTCAGTAGTGTGTGATTTAGCATTCTGAATGGCAGCTTACTTTGTTTACCACGCAAAACTATAAGAGACGAGGAAACTGCCCACACGTAGAATGCTTTCTCTTTTTATATTGACTTTTCAAATTGGGGAATCATTATAAAAGAACTTAATCACATAATAGTAGTCCCTATAAAAGGAAAATTACCAGAAATTCGATTAACTTCTATATTGACTTCTTTTCATCATCAAGTATCCACCTTCTGATCCCAGAAGGTGAATACTAGATGATGAAATCCATGATCATCTTCCATTTTTTTCACTGACCATGTACTTTCTCCCTCGTATTCATCTTCATATTTGGTTTCCACCCCTAATTTCGACACTAATAACTTCATTTCCATTGGTGAATATCTGCACATTCTCTCTCTTGACTCACTCACTCTATAACATTGGCCTTATCCAGTTTTGTTATCTTAACTTTAATGCATATTCCAAATTTAACTTTTAAATGTTCTCTTAATTTCTCAATCATTAACTTGTAGCTTTATTCTTAATTGTAGCTCTTTAACTATGAACTTTTAAATTGTTTATACTTTGCTGCTTTGATTGTTCAAGATACGATACCTTTCATTTCCCTGCCTAGGATTACTCAAGTTATAGCACAGTATCAGGTAATGATTTATTCAAGAATTGCATACCGAAGACTATAGACGTTTATTTCGTTTGGTGCTTGCTGAACACTCTGACAACTACGGATGGAAAATGTATTTCCCTTATTTTATTTTCTTGACTTCTGATTTGTATATTTATTGGACATTGTCAAAGAAGATCCAACGTATCCATGAAACAGCTGATTGATATATTTCATAATTTGTGAATAACTTATTCTTCTTACGATGTTTTTCTTTTACATTTTAAAAGCGCCTTCAGGTAGATAATGCAAATTTCATCATTTTGAGCATTTTTCCTATTTACACCCTATATCACAGAACCGCCTATTCGAAAACTGTCCTTTAATGCACATGTTAATTTTACAATGCCAAATTTCAATCTAAATGTCTATGTTTTGCATTTCGACTTTATTTTATAGACCATACAATACCTTTATGTACAGTCAAAAAGTGAGGCTTTGGTGATTTGAAAAAAAATTGCTATAGTATTTTATCAAATATATATTAGTTTTCTTTCAATGGAAATGCATTGAGAATATATGAAAATACTTCATAGACATTTGCAATCTCATTCAATGTTAGTATGTCGTTAGTAAGCAATTGAAACTTTGCAACACAAATAAAAATTAAAAAGAGCAGGCGTTTTTCTTACACCCCCTCCTCCCGAAAAAATATACTGAGTGCCCGCCTGAAAATATAAAGCATAGAACTTAGATATAAATAAAAGAAACTTATGTCAAGAATGATAGCATCGTTATCAACAAACCCATGGACTACAGTCTATTTCTGAAAAGCGATAAAAATAATGCTTTCCTTTGTACGACCACTCATGCTACATAATATCGATTTAGAGATAGTCGATTCAAGGTAATCAGTCATAGTAATAAAGTAGAATCTGATTTTTTGAAACATTTCATCTGAAAGAATTCCTTACACAGTTTATAGCTTTTCGACGATACATATAGTACGTATAATGAACATATTAAAATGTGGATAAAATTTTAAAATTTTAAATTTATTTTCACGGTACGGGAAACCTAGAATTCAAAAAATAACAGCTTTTTATATTAAAGTATGTATATTCATTTTTATGATGTACTAGTCCACTATTTATCGAGAACTTTTCGTCAAATCTGTATGGAATTTAATTAAGTCATCAGTTAAACTGCATTGATCAGATATGAATGTAGTTTATAAATAACAAGAAAGATCAATCATGCTTAAAGCATTGATTATGAAACACTTTCCAACTTCAATGCAATTTTATTTAAACATGTCTAAAATGCAATACATTCCTCGGTAATATTTTAAAACTTATCACAATACTACATTAATTTATTATATTTGAAACCTTAAACCTTCATCGAAAAAAATGAACTTCATTCAAATGACGGCATTAAAGTATAAATTGTCTGGTTTAAACATCACTTAAATGTTATACATTCCTCGGTAATAATTTTAGAATTATCATAATACTACGATAATTTATTATATTTGAAAACTTCATCGAAAACAACTGAAATCCATTCAAATGACGTCATAAAAAATAACACGCCTGGCTCTCTCTATAAAAGCAACATTTCATTCATAAATAATTCCCCCATTCATGTCATTCATCACAATACTATAACAATTTATTTTATTTAAAAATTAAGACCATTGAGCTGCTGCAAGTAAGTAAACTCTATGCGTAAAACTTCATCGAAAAATATCGTCCTTCTCTTTCTAAAATCAATGAATT
Organism: Amaurobius ferox; assembly: GCA_951213105.1. NCBI lineage: Eukaryota > Metazoa > Arthropoda > Arachnida > Araneae > Amaurobiidae > Amaurobius > Amaurobius ferox. The sequence continues at coordinate 127,544,607 of OX578148.1, forward strand.
CATATCAGCTAAGCAGGCTCCATGGACTAAATGATTTTGTGTTAAAGAATTACAGCGATTTTAATACAACTCATTCTACATATTTTGCTGTTTACATTTTACATAGGTGAAAAATAGGCTTAATAGTAGAAATAATGAAATTTGGAAGAGCATTTAAACTGAAATATATTGTCATTGCGTTGTTTCAGTATGTAGATGCACAGAATTTAGGCAAAAATAAAGTAATTTTAGGACGGATACAACACTCAATATGAATTAAAAAGAACTTTAAAAATCACGATTTTGACACAAGATGGATGCCATATATCATTTTGAAGTGGGGCATGTGATCGTTTCATATCATGGACACGTGATCGCTTAATATAAGAGGTGTTATTATTATTTTAATTTTTATTTAAAAAACAACTGAATATATTTCGCTGAATTTTTTTTTATATATTTTATGGAACAATTTGAATACTGCCTAAAATTTTCGAAGCAATTTGTGAATTTTAAATCCGCTTAAAAAATGCTTGAAAAATTAGGTCCCATAGGGCTCAATGTATTCCATTTTTTCAACCCGGGTTCAATCCAAAACTAATTGGGTGATATTATTCATTTATATTCCCATAGGTCCTATAGACCGTCTGAACAACATACTAAAATTTCATTTTGATTAAGTCATTTTTACGGCAGTTATCGTGCTAACGGACAGACAGACAGACAGACAGACAGAATGAACAAAGTCATAAACACTTTTCAACTTTGTTGTAAAGTGTTAATAAAACTGAGTATTTTATTTCCATGTAGGGTTCCTAAGAAAGTCCTTAGATGTCGTGTATAATACCAACCTGCATCATAGACCTTTATCAGAGATAATTTCGATGATAAAAGCTTGCAATTTCGTTCCAGTAGTTTAACGGTAGAGCGTCGTCTGACCAGTTTGGAGATCCCGGGTTCAATTCCTGGTTAAGGTGAGAAGGTACTTTACAATGGCGCCCAAACAAATCAACCTTGTAGGTTAGTGCGAAGATATCGGAGGTCTGAAAGTGACCCTAGTACGACTAATACGGATTCAGTGTACTCTGGAAGACTGAGCCCCGATTTCAAATTTAGAGGATAACGACATCGCACTACGCAGAATACTAGCCTGAGTAAAATTAGTAGTAGCAGGAGGCCAACCTGAGGTAAAAATAGCGGGAGGTGGTCCGTCCGAATGTCAGTTGCCTGCCAATCTGACATTAGAAAGTGAAACATGCAAAGTTCACTTTGACAATAAGAGTTTGCAATTTTGTCCCAGTAGCTCAACGGTAGAGCATCGGCTGGCCCATTCGGAGTTCCAGGGTTCGATTCCCGTTTGGAACAGCAAGGTACTTTACACTTTCCTCAATAACTCTGTAAGGACAGGTCCATGATTATACTTGTTAGGTCTACCTACAGTAAAGTAAGGTTGCCCGAACGATTATAAATGTTTGAAGAGCGAGGGATAAATTAAAAATTTAATATAATGCAATCAGAAATAAATCGAGATGTTTTATTACTCCGAAAATTATATGCTTCATAAAAGAAACGTCAGCTTTTTTTTAATTTCTTTATTTCACTGACGACATGTGAAAGAAAATTTTACGGAGTAATACTTTTATTAAAATTTGTAATATTTACTTTAGTCGGAAAATCCAGTTTAGATCATGGTCACGTTTCCCGGTACACTGTGGCAAAACGGTTAGTGCATGAAAGTGTTATTCTGTGAATCCGTATCTGCGATTTGGACACGATAACACAAAAAAGAAATGATACTACCACTACGTAGGCATGTGTGAAAAACTAAAATGTGATAGCAGTTTCGGTAATCTCTAATTTTCAGATGCAGCAGCATAAAATTGAAATTATATAAAATTTGCGTATTTGTATGCATTTTATTTTTTATATGAAGAAACAGTCTTTACAGATTAGTTCAGAACTCGTTAGAAAGACTGTCCTTGGATCTCTCGAACGATGTTTAAATGTAAACTGTGATAATATATTTCGTTCGCTAAAGAAACCGATTTGTGTAAACATTGCTTAAAATTTTATTTCAACATAAATTAACTTAAAATATAGTGCGAATTTAATAGAAAAGTAGCTTTGGGTTTTCTTTTGCGCTAACCTAAACTTGAGATAACTGTATTTAACTTCGTAGCTGTGGGTCACTTAGATTTTCCCTTACTCGACCAACAGATAAACAAACAGACACAAATATAAAAAAAATATTTTGTCAGAGACTTTGGCTTATCTGATCAAATGATAATTTTGACACATATTTAAAATAGTTAAGATTCGAAGAAGTGTAAAAGAAAAATCCTAAAGGGTACATCTATTTTCGAATTTATAAAGTTTTGATAACATTAGAATTAAAAAAATTTAAATATTAATATATTCAGATTATCTACGGATATTTGATGTTTTTAAAAAATCCGCAGATGTTTTTAATTTTTCCACGGGGCCTAAAAATCAACTTTTTTCGTTCATATAAGAAATAACCAGCTATTAAAATAATTTTTAACAAACCCCTTCACCAGGGTAACCCCCTTGCCCTTAATCACGCATTTCCTGTCGTAACAGATACCATTTTCAGTTATTCTGATCGGTATGGAGAATAAAAGTAATTTAAGATAACATTGGTATCAACAACCCCATTATGAAACATACTCCATTTCAGTAAAAAAAAAGCTGAATGTTCCATTTTTACAACCAGTCATTCTTTCGAATATCGATTTAACGATAATCGACTGATGGTAATCAGTCACGGTTACAAAATAGAATCTGATATCTCGTACCATTTCCCCCGAACGATTTGTCTTTTATCGTTTCAGGAATCGATGATGGAACAGAATTTATGTTTTTTATAGTGTGTGGCAAAAATATTGTTGTATGAAATTTGTGCATCAAATATGAACTGATTGTAAAGTATATACGTTTATTTCCAAATTGCAGAATTGTTATTAATTGATTTAGATAATTGCAATACACTTTGTTATGTAACTAGTGTTTTGTATTTTGTACTGTAAATTACATTTTTAAATGTTACAACTTTTTATTATATTGCTTTAGAATTCTTCTGTCGTCGAAAAGGCTATCAAAATGAACATTTGACCGGTCAACCACTTTTGTTCAACTTATAGCAGTTACATGCATCATTTCGCTAATATAATCAAGATTGTCTACTGGCGAACGACGAAACAAGCTCGAAACAGAAGTCCGAATTCAATTTTGTTCAAAAGCTATGCCTATCTACAGCAGTGTCAACAAATATAATAAAAATATATATCATAATATATATCCTTATTCAAATACGTTAAGGATATAAATCCATTAAAATATGTCCCCAATTTTTTATCTTATCAAAATGTTGCTCTTTTATATATATTCTGTATAGTATGGAAAGTAAATTATTAGTGACTTTAATCCCATACTGAAGTAATCAACTATTATCATAATGTTTATGTCACTGTAATCATAGAACTGGCTTTCGAAAAAACACAAGCACACATTTCGCCATAAAGTTACCTTGTAACAAGCAATGTAAAATTTTATTAAAGTTAATGTATTACGCATGTAAAATTTGTTCCATGATTATGATATGAAAACATCAAATAAAGAACAACAAAGTATAGAGATATGCGCAAATGATGACATTGTTATCAGAAAACCTAATAGGAAGTCAATTTCGAAACTAAAAGCATGATATATGATTTCATATTTGCCGCCACTCACGCTATTAATTATTGATTGCGCGGAAGTCAACGGATGGTAATCACTCATGGTTACAAAATACAATCTGATATCTTTATTTTTTTCATTTCAATGATTTGTTTGACATCGTGTATGAAACCAGTAATGAAACAATATTTAGTAAGATGTCATTTTACCATAGGGCATTTTTTCATCAAATTTTTGTTTTTCATAATTCTAATTTTTTATTTTCTTTTATTCATTCAAACGTAGCCCTGCGATAGAAAGTTAAATCGGAAAAGTTAATCGCAGTTAATTGACAGTTAAATTCTCAATTAAAGTTAATCGACAGTTAAATTCAAAATGAAAATAAAATTCACAATGTCTGATAAAAACGTTACACTGTTCGACACAATGTTTTTATTATTTATTTACCTTTGTTTTTATTATTTAGTTACCTTCTTTTAATTTTTGTTTACTCTCATGTATATTTATCAATGTTATATATAATATTGAGGCCAATCGAATTTGATTGCAGAGATGTATCCAAGTTGCAAACCTCCACTATGTTATAAAAGAGTGTTTCAAAAAGATTTCAGATAGAAAAAAATGTCGTAGACATATGGTTCTTGTTTTAAAAATGCTTTAATTAAGGCAGGCTATCATCGAATGAAATTTTTGACATCGTGATCAAGATAAAAATGTAATTTTTTATTGGTGTTCCATATAAAACATTTTCAATAATGAAAACAAAAATTCAATGTTCATTTAGTCTAACAAAAAGATCCCACTGTATACTATCAAAATTACTTGATATATAATTCAATGAAGTTTTGACGAAAAATTGGGGACTATATCAAGACTGTGTAAAAGATAGGTACGCATGTATGATTTCAAATGGAAAATTCAGTTAACGAAATTTAATTTCTGTACGGTCCCTTAAGTCTAAGTTTCACCGTTTGCATTGATCTTGGCAAAGAGGTTTAATTCCTATAACTTTGATAATATTTCACGGCCAATTTTTAACATTACAAAATCGTTTTTTTTTAATCTAAAATTCTTTAAATAAATAAAAACCAATTTCTTAATTCGAAATTTCTTTGCAGGGGGTAAATATAAAAATGTAATTTGTTTTAATTTTCATTTACTAAATCGTGTCGCGTAACAAAAATTGACGTATTCAGAAAGAATATCCTATTTCAAGCATTTCTTAAATTGGAACCATAGCGACTAATCTTTCAAAAGACATTTAATCGTATAGTCGTGAAATCTTTTAATAAGACCCTGTGAAGTCCATTCACTAAAAGCTATTAATTATTAAAAACGACAAAAAATGTTATGTTAAACCAATGGCTGATTTTCAAATTAACTTATTTCTAATATTAAAATTCAAAAACGCATTCAAGGTCTTGCATATTTCAGTGCAAAAAAACATTCTAAATTGATATTCAAAATGAGTTGTGTCACTATGGAGACCATCTATATAGTAAACGTTCGGCACATGAAGACAAAACTGAGTAAATTGCAAGTATTATCTTTTACATCTATCTGTAACAAAATCCCCTCCGAAGTAAATAGTAATACAGTTAATTCATAGTCATTGAAAATTTGGCAATAGGGGACATTTCAAAAGTTTGATTTAAAGTTTCCAAAACAAATGACCAGCTTCATTCGAGTGATTCCACACTTGTCAACGACCTGGCCACGCCCCTCAAATGGCTACTGAAAACCGTTGGGTCAGTAGAGTGGTCTGAGTCTTCAACATTTGTTAACAACAGCCACTCGTCCTGCTGCTCATACCCCAGGGTGAGTCAGGTGGCCTGGGTCTTCCACACTTGTCAACGTTCTTCAGCATAAAATAGTTCATCAAAAAATTGAGGATGAATAGTGGTAATAAGAGCATAACAATTTAGTGATTCTGAGCGATTTAAACGATTTTTAAATGTTTCGATTAGCAAAACTCTGAAGAGAAAAATGACATGCATAGACAATGCAAAAGATAAAAAAAATATGTATAATTTAAGTTTATCATATATATTCTCCAAAATTATATCTATCTTCCAAAATTTAAAATGTGCTGTCTTTGCTATTTATCCATCGCTTCAGTCATCTAAATTTCTCATACAGATTTTATCCATATTCGTCACTGCATTCAGTATTTCCAAGAAAGTTCTTAAGTACCCCAATAACAGTGTAAGGAAAGGTCCATGAGCGTAGACGTTAGGCCTATCTGTTCTAGAGTAACGGTGCCCGATCTAATTAAAGGGATTGCAGAGCCCATAGACGAGATTTTAAAAAGTTATGTACGAAAAAAAATTAAGACAATTAAGCAATACACAAGCAATACCAATTCGAAAGATGTAGACCATTGTCTAATTAGTATACGTCGACACCAGAAGAGCGTATACGGGAAGCAATAATTACCTGTCAAGATGTTGTGTCAGAAGAAACTCTCTTACACGGTGACACCCACAATGCTTACAAAGTAAGTGGTCATATTTTCTCTAAAAATTCAAATGCGCATTATCTCTGACGAATCGTAGTTTAAGCAGGATCTGCACTAGATTGCGATTCATGTAAGTGTCATTTATTGTATAATGTTGAATAAAACATCCATCAGTCAGTAAACATAATGTAGGATATGAATTATTGTAGCAATCTTAATGCCGTTTCCAATTCATCAGACAATAAAATTTTGTCATTAACTTTGTTCGTGTATCTCGCGCTGTTGCCGAGTTTAATATACTTTTTTACATTCTCCTCATATTACTCTGCAGCCACTTTTATTTGATCAGTCATAGTCAATTTATAGATAGACCTCACATGTACACTCGGGGACATTTCTTCATAAAGTTGTTCCTATCAAGTATGTTTATTTGTGCAAACTATATTTTTATAGTACAATGTAATAAGGCTTGGTTTCTGCATTTCATAGTATTTTCATACTTGCATTTCAATGTTATTATCAAGCTCGGCTGGTTAAATTTCTAAAATACCAGCTCAAACATACATCTGCGGCGTTACTCCGGTAATGGATACGAAAGACCCGACCCACTCCAAAGTATACGACAAAAGATTCAAATTCGTCACGATACCGCTCCTGAGATACCTGGACACGTACCCCGCCACCATAACGGACCACCACCGAGTCCTTCATAACAGTCCACCTAAGCCTCCGCAACAACATCGTCGTGTCACTTAGTACAATGAGCGTTTTAAATATATGCCGATGATTGTATTACCCTACGGTCTGCAGCTTCCCGGTTTGAAACATGAGTTTCGGAATGCTCATAATGGTCATTCCCGAGACAGGAGGGATCGAAGTTAAGATTTTTCTAAATCTCAAGTGGCGACAGGAAATTTCAAATCTATCCCGAGACAATATCTGGTAGTATCTTCGTCATAAGCTTACTTTTGTTATTATCGAAAACTGTTTTCGAAACATTTACTTACACCAAATAAAATTGATATAAATGGAAATTAAACATATTGCGGCAAGTCAAATAGCCACGTAATCGACAAATCCATTACAGCGCCAGTTTAGCAATAGCAAAACTTATCCTTTCACAACCCCTACTGCGTTTTATAGCACAGTATATCGATTACGCAATATCTGGTTCAGGTTAATCGGTTGGTGATGTGTCACGTGCCTGATACAATATATAAGAACTAAAATTTTTGTTTTCAGTTACATTGTTGCATTAGCGTAACATTTTTTTAATTTTAAATATGTTCATTGATTTCACGATATGTTCTGCTAAAAGTTTTTAAAATGTGATTCGTCAGACAAATTACAGTTGGTATACAATTTGACTTTTACTTCATAGCCAATAGGACATTATGTAATTTATTTCTAAAAATTTACTATAGCTAATAACTTGCAAAGCACTATTTATAAAACACTAATATCTCATTTGTTATTTTTTGGAAAAAAATAGCATTTTCACTTAATGTGCTCTTTCATGTCTATATTGTCAGCAATGTTCAGCAGCTCAATAATTTTCTGGATTTTAATATTGCTATGCACAAATAATTCTGTTGCAACATATACTCACGTGTCACATAATATTTCCACATATGAATACATGCATGATCGATATTTTGCTGTCTATCAATCATACGGAACGTTGTAATATTTGATAAACACAAATAAAACACTCACTGGATACACAAGAAGTTTGCATTGTTCTAAAAATATTAGTAATTACTACTATTTGACAACTTATGAAATAGTAATTTCTTGATTAAGTATCATAACCATATGAACCCCTCACAAAAAGTAATTACAATGCCGTTCCATAACAGCACGTAATTACTACATGACACCATGAAAAGTAATTTTTACCAACGGTTTGAAACGTGGTTTCTTAGCAACTCCACAAACACTACTTGTTTGTACAAATCCACAAAATATAATTTTATATGACTTCAATAATAAAAAGTATTTAGCATACGAACAGTAATAAGTGTAACTAAAAATCGACCCTTTATGAAAACGGATATTCGATCGTAGTTAACACACGAGCCAATAAATTACATATTACCACACAGTCCTCTGAGAAACGTTATTAGTAGTCAAAATTTTACAAAACCGAAATTCTGTCTTAAGTACTATACCCCCAGAACAACACAATACTCAGTATGGACATTGGCTTTTATAGTATACTAGAAGCGGCTCTGCAGCTAGTATACTATAAAAGTCATTATTTTTAGCAATATCTTTATTCATGGGCGCGTAGCCCGATAAGTAACCATATCCTGGATAAGGTCTTATTAACCGTCTTCGTAACAAGTGTAAAAATCTGGTGTGGGCAACACATGACTTTACTTATATAATGTAATTAATTTACTACTTTTACAGTAAAAAAATAGGTTTTTCTTACAGTAGATATTGAATACCAAGATATTGAATTTTCGACAATTAGTCGTCATTTTCATTGATTTAGCGTCATTTTTATCCATTTGCAGAGATTTTCGCTAATTTGGCAACATATCAAAAAGTCGCTAAGTTGGCGAAATTCGTCGCCAAATTCCTCGCCAAAATCTTGCCAAGATTTATGCACTAAGAAATAAGTTATTCTTACAGCAGATAAATGACTATTGGCGTTCAAATATAAAAGTATTATACAAAGTATGTTTTTTCATGAATAGATTCATGTTAGCGTTCTAAAATTTACTTTAATCGTTTTCTAATGAAAAATTACATAAGACATGTCTATTTGAGTAACTTTATTAGTGGTTTTGATTTTTTGATGATTTTTTCAAAATTTCATTCGAAAATTTAGGGGGATTCTGAACATTCGATTACGTATAAAAACAATAGGCTTTCAGTGTTTACGGATTGTGATTTTTGTACCAAATTTGGTTTGAATCGGTCTATTTGTTCGTCAGTTATCGTCTCCAAAGTTTCACTGACACACACACACACACACACACACACACATACTTTCACACACACACACACACACACAGGCATCACTTCAAAAATGTTTGATTCGTGATCAGGGATGCTCGAAACGTGCTCTCCCGTCGAAAACTCGAATTTGAATTTTCGACCCCGTCACAATACTTTTCTTATACATTTTGAATATAAGGAAAGTAATACGACCGGATTTCAGACTTATAAGCCCCTCAATCCTCTTTTGCAACTCGGGTATATGTATTTATTGTGTACCACGGCTCGCGTGATACGCTCTAAATAGGCGTTTTTGGCTGCGCTGAAGCAGTGCACACCTCGTTTCTTAATATGTGGCCACTTAGCATACGCATAGGCTGCTTAGCACCCTTACGGAATCCTGGTATACCTCCACAGAGGGCATAATACGCCCCAAAAAATTAAAATGTGCATTTTAGTCGGAGCAACAGGGGCTGAAATAGATCAAAACGAAGGTGAAAAAATATAGGACCCCTTATGCAACATTTAAGAATATAAATATGTAGAGGATGTTATTCCCTATCGAATGGTATACTTAAATTATGTCTATTTTCTGAACGTTTCTAGGAAACCAAGAGTAAAGCTTTTTTTTTCCCGCAGCTGTATCGTTCGTATGGTTTTACTTGTATTTTAGCACCTAGAATGCACTTTGAATTTTATTCCAATACCGACAAATGGTTTCACGAAAGCATAAGGTGTATGGCATAAATACATTTAATATTCTAAGAAAATTTTACGATAGAAACTTTATTTGAGCTATTTACGTTAAACAATTATATGACTTTATATTTACCACGTGTTGTAATCGAAGCTGAAAACTAATTTAAAACTAATAATTTGTAAAATCTAACTTAATTTACAAGGTTGTATATTTTTAACGAACAATTTTATGATTAAATTATTGTATGTTATGAAAGATAGAGGGAAAAATAAATCAAATCTTTAAAAGAGATACAGTTATTTGGCGCCATACACAAATTTCGAGAAATTTTAAATTTTCCTTCCCGGAGTTTCGAAATTATGTATAAAATAGTTATTGTAAAAGAATATATTTGCAGGTAGCAAATAACATAGCTAAATTTTGCGATATTAATAATGAAAAATATTCTTTAAAGAAATTAATGTGTTTATGGACTCCTTAGAGTAAAGTTAAATTTTGAATATTACATAAATAGTAGTGAGGGATTTGTTATAAAAATATGACGTATTTTTATAATATGAGTCAAATTGATGTGAGTCACAACTGAGTTGATTGTGTATGCAATTATGAAATAAAAGAGTTAAATTTAAAGTATAATACTTTGTCAAATTTCACATATTGTATTAGGCACTTTTTAAACAAAAAAGTTATAATTTGAAATAGTTATCTAGAAAAATAGTTAGATTATAATTTTACGCAAATAAAATGTAGTAAAATACGATCGTTTCTGTGGTGCACATTTTAAAAGTATTTCTTATCTTTGAGTTTATAATTATTAATTTACCCATAATTACCATGGTCGCATGTCGTAAAGCCGTTCACTACATTGTGATGCATCATAACCCATAATTATTTCTTTATGCGAGTTCCTGGAATAACATTATTGATTATAATACCAATTAACTTAATCCATTTTAACTTTAAAATAAACATTATTATTAAACACATTATAACTAAGATTAAATTGTAATAATTATACGGCGGCGATTGGGTGTGTGAGACCAAGAATTTTAGCAAAACATCCTTATGACCTTATATAACAGCTTTGGGTACATACCTCTTTTGTTGTGTTTAAAGGTTTGTGGGTCATTGGTTTTTGAACCGCCTTATATATCTGCATACTGACTGCTAAAACACATTCTTGGCCCGCATAGCCTCTCACTGTTTTCAGAAGACTCCGAATGTGACCCTTCATATCGGTTCTTAATATCGAATTTTTACTGAATGTATGTGTAACTTAATGATTATTTTATCATGACTGTATAAATAATCTGATGCATATTCTAATCTCGTCTGTTCAACCTTCAGTCTGTTTCCACATCGTTTTTGCCTAAGGTCCAGATACGACTACTGCATCTCATTGGCTGATCTCAGAGCGATGCGACAACATTTCCTCAATGGTTAATTCTATAATCAATCTGCTGGTTTCAGCTTTAGCCTCCAATAACTTACCTGACTCGATCGCACATGTAATTGAAGCGCCGTTTGTTTATGGTATTGATGACGTCTCGGGTCATGGCTGTTGTAAATTGATGTCTACGAATTTGGGCCTTTGTACGGATTGTTAGAAATCATAAATCTTTGTATATAAACCTGCCTAAATGTCTCCTGGTCGCCACTTTTTCTAAAATATGTGATGGGTATTCATCGAAAGTACACGTAGGTACAGACAAACCCATTAAATGGACTACATCAGATTCAGAAAACTGGTTAAATAAGCTCAAAATGAGCAGTAGTGATATCATCAGGGCAAAGAAAGGAGGAATAATGAATAAATTAGAAAAATTGGACACATAAATAAAAAAAAAAAAAAAAAGAAAAAACACTGAGGAAAAGAAAAGTAAAGTTATAAAACACCGAGAAACTAGTTAAACAAGTTCAAGTAGTAGAAAATATAATACCATTGACAAATCTTTAATCAGAATTATTATTTATCTTTAAAGCCTCAAAGTTGAAGAGAAACTACCATCGAGGGTTTTCGTAAAGCTCCTATATTTACATCATTTTATTTGCAGAGAATTTTTTGCTTTATGACCAAGTTATTTGTTGCTCTTACTCAAAATCTCGTTTCATTATTTAAGTTTTCTGTTCTTGTATATTCATACGTGTGGCGTATAACAAATAATATGTGGTTCTGTTATTTTTATTAATATTTACTTTCAACATTGCTATTGTTAAACATGGCCGTTTATCGTAAATTATTGTACATGGCCGAAGTGATAAACCCACCATAGTTAAGTGTGTCGCCCGGTGTTCCTGAAAACTAAATTGATTAATAGACATAAAATATACATTGACTTACATAAGTGACGGGACAAAATTTTGGCAAATTAAAGTTTATTAAAACATTCATATTATTTTTCCACTAAATGCTCAATATTAACTGCATCATTAAATATTATTTACAAAATTCATCAGTTATTAATATAATAGTTACAGGTAAGTATTTTACCTAGAGAAGGTTCTTTTGTGATACATTGGGCGAATATTATGAATTTAGTAAATTAGCTATTGACTAAAAGTCAGCCTACAAACTACTTCCTCAAATGTTATATGTAAAATGTAACCAGGGTCACCTTGCTGGACCTGGACTTTTGGTCCCGTCATATTGGAACTTTCTCCTGACACTCTGGACACAATGCTTTTCTAGGAGCATTATCTCTCACAAGTTAACGAGACTGCGCACTCGATTCTCAACATCCACTGCCATGCCACCGTTTTAAACAACATGAGCAAATATTGAGTTATTAAAATCATCAAACATAAAACATACTGCAAGTCATAGCAGCATATTTTCAAATTTAATCATTGGAATAAACTTAAAGTGATCGCAAAATCTTTCTCTACAACGTCAATCCGTAATTAAGTAAAAAATCCTTTACATAAACTGATGTAAGGGATGTGTTTCCCCCTTTTTCTCATTGGCCTTGGCGATTTGTTCTTCGATAGGTTCTAGTCCTGTGAGTGAAGCTTATGTTAAGCTTCATTGGATCATCTCTTTTTGCCTCGGAGCCTTGTTTACGTCTGAAATTGCACGTGCTATGAGGTCATAATTTAAAATATTGATCCTAAAATTACTGTACTCTTCATCATTAAAACTGGCGTCTTCATGTCTGGGGCTTGGTGCCATCCTGTTTCCTTTCATCTTTAGGCAATGTAATGTTGTCTATTCGTAGTGCGATTTATCTGTAATGGCTTTTCTTTGTAATGCCTTTTTTTTGTAATGGTTTTTATTCTCACTGTATCACAATATGTAATTTGAGATTCAGTGTATGTGTTCTATATGTTTTTGCATGTATTTAATAATATATTTAGGGGATATCATTTCCCCCATTTGTCTCAGTTAAGTTAGTCTTGTGCAATATGTATTGCGCAATAAACTATTTAGTGAGCATGTACGCCTCGTGCTACAAATCATTAACAATGGACATCAGATATAATGTGAACTGTAATGTGAAACTATATTTTCCATGTATAGCAGTAAATCTATGAACAGCATATATACATACTAATTTTTCGGTGGTCAAATTATTTAATAAATAATATACATGTGCTGCAATTTATGCCAAAAATATCAGATAAATTTGCATAAAATATTGGTTGGCTGTAGATGTATATGCTTAGTGCATCTCCATATATTGGAGGATGTAATACCAAATCAAGTGACCTAAGCGTGGGTAAAAATTATGTTCTTTGTTTAATGAATTCCAACTTCACAGGACGAAATATAACAACCAGCAGCTTTTTCACATCTTTAAACCTTGTTGAAGATCTCAAAGAAAGGGATGAGCTGTTTCGGGACAATCAACATAGCAAAAAAGAAAGTTCTACAATCTTTGACAAAACAAAACAAAAGAGAACTGTAGTCAGGGATCTTTATGATACATGAAAACGTCATTCTTCTATCTTACCAGTATAAAAACAACATAATTGTACTTCTTTTTAGCACAAATTTACTTCTTACAAAATGTACTTCTTCTCTGCATTCTTCATTAGAAGTAACTCAAAATGAGAGAAAAAATCCTGAAATCATAAGTTTCTACATTGCGGCGAAATTTGGAGTTGATGTTATGGAACAAATGGCTTGAAAATATTCCGTGAAATTTGCATCACGGAGCTAGTTAATGCACGTCTTTATTTTCAATATTTTGGATTCTGTGGATACAAGGGTAGTTTTTAAGGAAACATCGGATGTCAGATTCAGCAGAAAAGATACTAGTCTGATATTAGTAGAAGTAAAAGAGAAACATCTTTAAAAAGAGCTGAAAGATATCCCTCTAGGGATCATCCCAGAATTTTCATACACAATGCAATCGTTGCCATATAAAGCGATGTAAAGACAATGAAACAAAATCTGTGTGCTAGGAATATTTAAAATTTGGGTGGGGATTGTGCATAGGACATAAACAAACTTTCATAACGTATGGTGTGGAGTGAAGGAACAGCAAATTATAATAGCATTGAATTATATATTGAAAATTTCTGACATTTTTGTAATTTATTGTTTCACAAATGTATTGCTTCTAATTTATGCAATAAAATAATTTATAAATTTAAATCGATAATTTTGATGTAATACATACTTTGAAAGAAGCCTTCATATATCAAATTACTTCGTTTCATACGAATCGTGAAAGCACTTATACTGAAATTTTAATTGTTTTTTTTCTTCTTGTAATTCAGTCACAACATTTTATAGTATGTAAATGTGTAGAAAACAACCTGTATTAATCATAAAAACATTTATTGTGTGTCTGTATCGCATACAGTGCGAAAATAGGATCATTGAATTCAACGGGACAATTATGAACCGCCTCGGTAATTCTGCGCAACCTAAAATCGTGAAAAATAATCTACTACGTTTTTTAAACAATTACTATTCTTTCACTACCAATCATGGTAATATCGCATTTGTGTCATAACCTAACTGGAAATTTGTGTTATATTTTTGCTTGCGAAATTTAACGTTTTTTTCAGTGCTAATATTCTTTAATAAATGATGAATTGAAGCATTATTTCTATATTGAAGCATTATTTCAAGCATTGAAACCACATTCAATGGTTTTAAGTCTATTATTTTTTAATTCAATCATGGTAATGATGTTTTATTTGTTACAACCTAGCTTGAAAACTGTATTATCTGATTGCTTGTGAAATTTAGCGAGTTTTCGATGTTGATATTCGTAGATATCTAATGCTGTCTTCTGCATGGATACATTATTTCTAGCTTGTATTATTTTCACTTGATTTTAAAACTTTTATTTTTTCACGCAATTCTAGTAATGCTGAACACGTGTGTCACAATTTAGCTAGAAATATTGTGTTATCTGGTTGCTTGTCAAACGTAACTATTTGTCGGAGTTGATGACCTTCAATAACAGTAAAATTTGTCCATCTGCGTCTTTTCCGTAACAGATCATTGTAAACAACTCTTATATTTCTTCTATACAAAACATGATTCAAGTTTTCGACTAAGATAAACAAATCTTCCGCTAGAGATTTTCTAGAGTGGTCAATAGATTGTTTATTCTCGATGTGCAAAGCCCGTCAACTGCGATCCTTTTGTACGCTAACATAATTTTTTAGTGTATGCATATGATCCAAATTTATTAATGTTGACATAAAATATATTTTGAAATGCTACATAAAATCTACTTTGAAATGTCTACATAAAATCTAATTTGAAATATCCACATAAAATATACTTTGAAATGACCACATATAATCGACTTTCAAATGTTAAATATAAACATTGCATTGTTATGCAAATGCCACTGTACAAAATCATTTTAACGATCATAAAATCTCACATGATATCAATTTTTTATGCAAGGTGAAAGGATTATAGAGGTTACATAAAGAATTTTCAAAACACAAGTAATTTCAAACCTTATATTATTTTCTAATTTCATTATATTATAATGTATAGGTAGAATGTAAATCAAGAAGATAACCGAAGCTTCAAAATATAGTGAGCAGTACCATTTCTGAATATTGAATGATTAACATTATAAACACATTTCCAAACTTTCTGGTGTTTAAAATAATTTACTTTCATATCCTCTAATATAAATTAAATCCACGTTCATGAGAGATATAGGGTTTTCATTTCAACGGCTGCTAGCTTTTGTACTGAATTTTAAACTGAATAAATTAAAAGCGCGGCGCAATCAGAACTCAGAACCGTCCCAGTGGAGTTTTCAAAATTAAACCTTAACTGGAGAAACAATTGTTCCGAAATTTCTGGAAATTATATATACTGTTCTTGTAAATTGGAAGACAAATGAAATCATCAGGGAGAAATAGACAGATAAAAATAAGAATTTAGAACACATTTATTTCGTGACTAAAGAACACATTCCATTCCGTAAATTGCTTCCCCATGCTTTGTATGTCGATGTTGTCGTAAATTGAACAAATGACATTTACAATTTACATTTATTTGTCTGATTGTAAACTTTCATGAAATGTGCCATCTCAGAAATTAGTGTATTACATAGAAAGCATATTAATCTAAATTAATATTGTCGTCTTTCAAAAGTGATCACCTGTTCTTAGCTAGGATACTTCAGAAGCTTTTTCTATCATTAAAATTTACAACAATATGCTAGTAATTTATCTGTAAAGCATAACTATGCATTCGGCTTTTTGTTTAAATGTAAATTGAAGTTATGTTTGATTGAAACATAACTTCATTGACCTATTGTTTGATTGAATTTATTGAAAATTTATTGTAATGATATCTCAAAATATTTAAAAATACTTTAAAAGTAAAATTTAATTCAAATTAAATCTATATTAAATTATTTAATTTAATTCTATGTATTCTAGAAAAACCATATTTAATTAAATTATTTAACTTTACGTATATTATATCACATTTATTTATTGTCACATTGTTATTTAGTAGTTTAATTCTTTTCAACCACATTTGGAAAGGTCACTACCAGTACGTAACATTTTTGCCAGAACATTAAGCAAATCGCTCTTGGCTTATTCACAATAAAAAGCACCCAAGCATTTCCATAATAATTATATGTTTCTGTCATCTTGTTTTCATCTATTATATTGCATATTTACGTTGTGATTTATTTATTTTAATTTATATTCCTTTCATATACTCTTTTTATTTTCTGATTCGAAGTTTTGAGAAACTATTGTTTTTCCGAAAATCTTCAACTTCAAAATTTTGATGCCAATGTATGTTTTAAGAACCCATGAACACATTTCGACTATTTTTGCTGTGGTTTCCATCTGTCTGTATGTCTGATGTCCGTGGCCAATTTCTTGTGCACATTATAGCACCGACAAATATTAATGGATTGGGCGGCTTTGTTATCGAATTCGGCTTTGTTGAAATCTTTGTTCTCTCGAATTAAAAAAAAAAATTCTATCTAACTCTAGATATTATCTATCTAACTCTAGATATATGCAACTGATGACACACGGCATTGACCGTGAAGCCAGACCGTGAATGATGCACTAGAGGGAATGCTGTAACTAGTTGAGCACTTGCTTCTTTATCTAGAACCAGACCTTTGCCCTTGAGAAGCAAGTGCTCAACTAGTTACAGCATTCCTTCTAGTGCATCATTCCCGGTCTTGCTTCACGGTCAATGCCGTGAGTCATCGGTTGCATATATCTAGAGTTGGATAGATAATATCTAGAGTTAGATATAAAATTTCTCTAGAATTAAAAAAACATTCTATCTTTTAAAATAGCAGCATAGGACGCAATTTGACATAAGCCTGCAGTAAAAATGTATTTATGGTTCAATGATCATGAGACTAAAGTTTCAATCATTATTGCAAAAAATAGACGCGATATATGGTTTATGTTTATGACGTCATTGGTACATCTTGGGGGCAAATTATCCCCAAAGAGTACATTGTCAATAATGCTATCAATCAAAAGATACTTTCAAGCCATTTAAAGTGAAGGGTAACATGCTTTAATTGTAATAATGTAGACCCATGAAACCTATGTTTCAATTTTGGTCTTGAAATATTTGAAAAAAAAAACGAATTCTGGTATGAGAATGTCGAGTTGAACCACACTAAAGTTAAATGTTTCATTCAAAGCGCTACATTTTTTTCGAAATGCCTAAAACTGTCATATGCTCCAGAAAATATATTTTTATAAGCACAATCACAAAATTAATCCAAGGGTTTCTATTGCAAAGAAATGTTATTTAGAAATCAACAATAGGTTATTAAATCTTGTAAATGTTCCGCTTCCACCATCGACTGACGGGTTTAGCTATCGTTATGCATCATGAGGCCAGAACATTTGTCAAAAGCAGTAGCCAATTCAGTAGCCAAAACAGTCAGTTTCGTTGTTGCCGGTTTATCTCACGGCGAACCGATGCTAATGGTTTTTGATGACAGTGCATCTGGTTAACAGATGCTGGTTGTACAGGAAATATGATTACACGAAATAAACATTCAAAACAAAATATACAGAAATCAACTACCAGTACAAGTAGTTCGAATGCTTTTTAACCTCTACTACGAAAATCGTTCCAATTTCCTATTCCTGAGGAAGAAATTTTAAATGGATTATTTCATTGTTTTTAATTTGTTTGTATTTCATACTTTCCAATAGTAAATGTTTCTATCACAGGAACTTCGCTTATTTGCATCAGTTAAAGCGATTGTTATTTATTCACAAATATTATTACAAATTCCATGGTGACTAGTAAATATAGCTTTTCATTTCACCTCGACTTGCTAATATAGAGTTTTAAACCGAAAAATCAAGTTCTGATACGATTAGCTATCCCATAGCAACTCTTGTGTGGTTTTCGGAGTTAAACATTTACGATCGAAGCAATTGCTCTAAATTTCAGGAAATGATGCACATTATTTCAGTAAATTGGATAGTAAATGAAATCATCAGGGATAAGTTGTTAGGAATAGAAAGTCGAAATAAGTATATTCCTCAAAGACCACTATTTATTTCTTGCAGTATTTATAATGTTTCCAGTGGTGGCAGTGTTTTAAAGGCATGTGCGTTATATTCTGTCAATATGAAAGTTATTGATATTGTCGGAATATTTCATGAAATAAAATTTAGATTGGAGAAAAATGAAGATCATAATGTTTGTGAATTTTACTTTTTCATACAAAATACAGAGAAAGTACTCATTATTGTTGAAAATACTCATTCTTTATTTTCATATCAAATTTTTGTTATAAAAAATAAATAAATAATAGATGCCAAATTTGTACATACACAAATGATGAGACGAATTTTATATTGCAGGAACCAGTTTGTAATTTCAAATCTCCACCATTTAATGGATATACATCAGCCCCGGTTATGACAATTCTGCTATAGTGAAAAATCTTTGTGGATGGTTTTCAGTAAACATTTTTAGTCTAATTTATTTTACAAGCTTTGTAGTTCTAAACAATAACGCTTACAGCTTCTCAAGATCAAAGGTCTGGTTCTAGACAAAGAAACAAGTGCTTAATAAGTTACAGCATGCGCTCTAGTGAATCATTCACGGTCTTGCTTCAAGGTCAATGCCTTATGTTTGCATGTTTTGGCGTTAAGGCCCACTGCAATAAAAATGTATTACTTATTACATTGAAAAAGTGTCCCTTTCCGATTTAATCCACAAAGAGCTATTCATTGAATATGTTTCTCCCGGGGAAATAGAATCTCAAACCCTTCCCTTAAGCCCTTTCCCCCCACATACCCAGTCTGGTCTTGGAATAGAAATTGTTATAAACACATTTGACAGAGATCGTAGATACTTTCATTTGTAAAATCATTTATTAAAAATCAAAACAATATTTTACTTTGATTAAGCATAAAATTGCAGTCAAACTTCTTCATCATTTGCTCTAGATTTTTCATTTGTTTTAAAAACGAAATATACAATTTTAGGAATAAGCGTAAGGAAAGACTAAAAATACAAGGAAAGACACCAAGTTACGGAGTTTCCGGAATATATCATCTGCTCATCTTCACAATAAATATAAAATGATTTTATATATTGAAATTGTAAGCAATGCAGGAATCTTTAAACCACTTGATAATTATTTCAAGACAAAATGGTGTTAATGGTGAAACTTAATCTGGGTTGTCACTTTTGAGATACTTTATGTCCAGATTCAGAAAATAAAATTGTTGGATTGCCAAAGATAAATTAATTTAATTAAGCTAAATTAAGTTATATTGAGTTAGCTTGATTAAGTTAAAATAATTAAGCTGCATTTGAATATTTAGTTTTAATTATAAAAGTACACTGCAGGTAGCGCCACTAGTACAAAAGCGACGCCACCTTACGAACCGCGTTAAATATGAAATCTGAATTCTAATTTATGAAAATAATTTTTATATCAACGTTAATTCAGTACAGTTAATACATTATTTATTATTAAATATTTCACAAGATAAATAAAAATTTGATGTGGGCAACACATGACTTTCTTTATATAATGTAATGAATTTACTACTTTCTCTGTAAAAAAAAGTAGGTTTTTCTTAAAGTAGATACTAATAATATTTCCAAGATATTGAATTTTCGACAATTAGTCGTCATTTTCGTTGATTTAGCGTCATTTTTATCCATTTGGCGAGATTTTCGTTAATTTGGCAACATTTCAAAAAGTCGCCAAGTTGGCGACATTCTGCCAAATTCGTCGCCAAAATATCGCCAAGCGTTATGCACTAAGAATTAAGTTATTCTTACAGCAGATAAATGACTATTGGGGTTCAAATACAAAAGTATTACTCAAAGTATATTTTTTCATGAATGGAACGAGCTAGATCCACGAGAATGATGTCACCCAATTTATCGCATGGTATTACATATGAAAACTGAATATGTTTCTCAATAGGATATTTTATTTATTTTATATGACTTTTTGATAATTTTTTTGAAAAATGTACAGTATCTCGAGAACGGTTCATGTTAGCGTTCTAAAATTTATGTCAATCGTTTTTTAATGAAAAATTACATAAGAAATGTCTATTTGCGTAACTTTATTAGAGGTTTTGATTTTTTGACGATTTTTTCAAAATTTCATTCGAAAATTTAGGGGGTTTCTGAACATTCGATTGTGTATAAAAACAATAGGCTTCCAGTGTTTATGGATTGTGATTTTTGTACTAAATTTGGTTCAAATCGGTCCATATGTTCGTCAGTTATCGTCTCCCCCCCACACACACAGACATCACTACAAAAATGTTTGATTCGTGATCAGGGATGCTTGAAACGTGCTCTCCCATCGAAAACTCGAATTCGAATTTTCGACCCCGTCACAATACTTTCCTTATACAGTATGTATATAAGGAAAGTAATTAAACCCAGAAAGCAGATCTACAATCAGATATGCGAGGCAAACGTAGAACGCTAAAGTAGATCGGCAAACGCTATAGTAGATCACACTAACATTACTGTGTGCCGAAAGTAGAATCTGTGTTTCATAGGGAAACTTGAAACCTGTACATATTTTATTTTTAAATCTACTTTAAATGATAAAATTAACCATACTGTCATTAACCATAATTGATTTCATTTAATTACAAAGTTTATGCTGAATAACAATCATCAGACTAGAAATAAGACGCTTTTACTATAAAATAGTGCGATGGTAACTACAGTTAGCGGGCAAAATTAGCAGGTCACTTAATTGAGCACTGCATTTATGTTTTCTCTCATTTCTGACCAGACATTTTGTGTAGTCTTCAACTTTCACATATGACCATATAATTAAAGTTCACATTTTACTCAAAAATCATTTTGTAATATGTAATACTACTACAGTATATAAAGTGGGTAAAATTTAATAACTTTAAGTATTTAGAAAGAAAACACTTTGAAATATCTTATAAAATACCTTAATTTCAGTTTTTCCTTAGCAATTTAAACCTCTCCTACAGTAGTGATTGCTATCTCCCCTCCGTCGTCAGGATTTATAGAATGAATATATTATTTATATATAGAATTTATAGAATAGAATCTAATGATTATTCATGGCATATGGATATAAACTTGACGCATGAATGTAAAAAAAATAAAGCAATTCTGAAGATTGACCACCATTCAAAACACGTGACTAAATTTTCAATACTACACCATTGCACCCCCTACTATAATTCTTCAAAGCAAACATAATTTATGGCTTTCAAAATTCCTATATAACTTTCCTAGCTTCCAAACTAGGAAAAAAAGTTATATACACAGAGAGAGAGAGAGAGTTGTCGAAGTTAAACTTTAAATGTTGAAACAAATAATGTTAATTACAAGAATATGTTTAAACTATTATCTTAAATTGGTAGGCATTATAAATTATCAGCAAATTGTTCATAGAAATAGAAATAGAAATTGAAAACAAATTCAATAGATAAAATAAATTTTTACATCATTTACTTTTCATATACGTCGTGATGTTTAAGGCAAAATTTTACTGAAGGAGGAGTAAGAAAACATAATAAAACCAGCACGTACGTTGGCATTTTGTCCTTGATTTGATGATCAGTTGATTTGCATTGATCTGACTTTGTCATTGATCTGAATGACTATTATTTATATAACTGATATGCACTGGATTTGATTCTTAGACTTATCTCACTGAACTTTCTAAAATAACTCTCTTAACTCAACTTGATCGTCTCTCACAATCATATCTATCGCTCTCCAAACGTAAGTCAATTCACTCGTTGATATATTCCTTTTAGCATCAGCCTTTTTCGGTCTTGTATAAAAACCGTCCCAAGGACACTGTGACACCTACAATGCTTAACAAATTATGCGGTAATCTTCTTCCTTCAATTCAAAAGTGCATTGTTGCTGATGGCTGTTTGAACAAGTAGTACGTCAGACTCCTGTGCATGTACGCGTTGTTTATTTCAGTATTCTTTAATAGGACATTCACTTACAAATCGCCCTTTTGTGTCAAATAAATATTTTCTATAAGAGATTGTGTAGTTTCACTTGTTCGACAATGTTTTACAATCTTGAAATTGGAACTTTTGCTTTACCTCACTTTACAGCTTTTGTTTTGCTATTACTTTAATTGTGCGTCATGGGCGCTGCAGTCACTCTTATTCAATCGGGCATGGTAGCTTCACTATAGATAAGAGATGGACAAACTACGGTTTTCGGCCCAAACATGGCCCGCAAATATATCCAATAGGGCCCACACATCAAAGCAGGATTTTTGTAAAGCCATGCAATCCATCAACATTTACAAACTTTGTATATAATGCTTAAAAATATGTTGCTATATTTGCATCATTGTGGTATAAAGAAATAAAAATCCTATAGATATAAAGTTTTGAAATTCCATAATGCTTTGAGAATTATATCTAAGTATTGCTAGTATTAGTGAAGTAGCTGTTATTGTTAATTACCGTGAAGAAAATCGTAATATTTGGTATTTTTCATTATTTTTAAATTGAAGATTCCTAAAAATAGTTATAATTAACCAGTATTTTTTCACAGTTGAAGGACAGAGTACAGACTATATGGAGATAAACATAAATTGAAAAGTAAAATAGTTTTGAATACATAGAAATACTCTTCAGTGTTTCAGTTCTAATTTGCATTACCCTAATACATTTTTAAAAAACTGATAGTTTAAATAAAGATTTTAGACATTACTACGTTATAAATATGTATTTTATGCAGAGCTACTTATCTCATCCCAACGCCACCTAAATTATTATTTCAAACGATATTGGCGCTTCCTTAATATGAAATAACTTCTTATATTACCTTCATGATTTACATCCTGATATACATGCGAAAAAGTGATTTCAACCATGAAACATAGAAAAGATGACCTTATAATCTGACTTACTGATAAACATTTTCCTTCTCTCATTTGTATTGCCACCTTCCAGTTTAACTCAGATTATATTCTTCTCACATTTTAATTCAGATTATATTCTGCTCACTCTTCTAACAACACATTTTAAGCCTTCTGAAAGTTTTTAAAGCAATTTAATAGGAATAAATCATTATTTCGTATACTGAATATTTAAAAATAATTAAGCTAATGTTGAAGAAAAATAATAATTAATCACTATTGCTTTTGTTCCCCCTGCATTGTTTTTACCACTGGGTGTCCCGAAAACATTGATCTCGGCTTTTTCTCCTTAAATATTGATATTATACATATATAATAAATTACAAAGTTGCGTAAAAATGGTACAGAACTTTGTGAAATCGATTAAAAGTTTCAAGAGAATTAAATTTTAAGAAATGCAAAATTTAAATTTTTATACGGCCCAGTACAAAAACATGTCCAATGAGTAAAATGTGCCCCATACACTAATAAGGTGATGTACGAAATTTCAGCATTTTATCATGAAAAGTTCCAGATATATGAACAGACAAATATGCTCACTTAAACCACTTTTTGATGAATCGACATGGATTCTCAGAGGGGAAAAAGCATGTCAGCAGATCGCGTTAAAGGAGTCATACTCAATTTACGAAAGAAACACTGATTACATAAATAAATAACACTTTCGATATTTATTGGTATAAAAGTATCTACATTGTGTAGAAATAATAACTTTACACAAAGATTACAAAGCTTATTCAAAATGTGTTCCTTCCATGCCAATACAGAGCTGCATTCACCTGATAACACTTCTGTACACTCGATCGAGTTCTTATTCGGTGATGTCACGACAACCATCTTAAATGCGTTGTTGTAACTCTGCTTTATTTAAGGGAGGTGACAGATAAACAGTTGTGCTTAAGCGACCCCATAAATAAAAATGCATAGTCTTTAAATCAGGCAATTTGGGGGGAAATTCGACTGGCCCATACAAGCCAATCCACTTGTCTGGAAACTTGTTATTTAACCACTGATTCTCAACTGTAGTAAGGTGAGCTAGAGATCCGTCCTGTTGAAACCAAACATGTGGAAGTACTGTCAGGGCAGTTCATCCATAAAATCAGGAATAACCGCATTCAGAATCTCATTAACATATGTCACCTATCAACATACCATCATACAGTATGGATCCAAACAAACGGTTTCTGAAAATACTTCACCACACATTCACAGAAAATTGCTTCCGATGATGAATACAAGGTACCATAAATGGATTTGTGTCAAACCAGAAGTTTGAGGATTTATTCATCCATCTTGTTTGAAACAGCATTCGTCAGTCCAAATTATGTTTTTCAGGAAAGAGTGATTTGCAACTTTCTGATTTAGAACCCAATTACAAAAATCTAGACGATGATAATCTGTTGGCTTCTGTCCTTGCACATCATGAATGTTAAACGGCTGCCATTTATTCCGTCTCAATATTCTCCACACTGTTGCACGTGGTACGTTCATTTCTGAAGCAGCTGTACGAACACTACTATGTGGATAACTGCAAAAGTGAGCTAAAATATCAGTTGAGTGAAGTCTAGATCCTCTACGGGAACAAGAGATTATGTCCCCAAAACGCTGAAACAACCCCAAAACATCTTTTTGGGCGGATGCTTGGTTGATGTGGTGCTGATTGAGAGGTTCTCCGTACATAGATCTAAACTCCGTACTCACGAACATAGATCTAAATCCCTGAACCACAAAATGTGTTTCGTCAGAAAAGAGAACTTTCTCCTAGTCCATGTTTTGTATTTCCGTGCCCATTCCAACCTTTTTTTCTTCATGCGAAGCGTCAGAAGCTGCTTCTTGTACGGTCGACGTGCTCTCCGTCCGCGTTCTAACAGCCTGTATCGCACTGTTGAAGGTGCAATATCAACACCAGCTGCCACCATGGACTTAGACAGGTCAAAACTGGTTAATCGTGGATTTTTAACACTCATTCGATGTAAAGTTTTGTCGTCACGAGTCGAAGTTGATCTTTTTCGGCCGCCTCTTCCAGAGCGGTTGGTTCCAGCATTTCCTGTTTCCTGAAACCGCTTTCAGATCCTCCCGACACTTGCTGTACTCACTCCACATATTTAACCTATTTCCTCGAACGTCTTAGAAGTGTGTTCTCTAAGCGCAATCACTTTAGCACGTGTTTCCGCTCTGATATCCATGACGCTAATGAGCCCCGCAACAACTGAGAAACTACCACTGCGGAACACCTGCCACCTGGCGGAGGAATTTGAACACCTGCTACTTACCAGGTGCATACAAAAACCTGCTACTTTGATAATAACTGCAATTTGAACTCTGAGCTAATTTGGAGTGCTTCTTCCTAAGCTTACGTGTGATAAAACGAAAAAATGACATTTCTCAATTAATTGCCACAATACTGTAGGAAGTCCAACTAACTACACGATGTACGCTTCCTTTTTCACGCACTCGTTGCACCAATCGGAAAATAAATTTAGCGGAAGGATGTCGAGAATTGGGAAAAGTACGTTGATATTCCTGTGCAGTTTCGTTAGTAATGCGATTGCATAAACTGTACAGAATAAGCATTTCAAAAAGTTCTTTGTTGCTATATTGAGACATCATGTCGGTAGAGGCTAATTACACTCTTAAAATGTAGCAGAAATGTGAAATACTTAAGGATTGCTCAAACTGCCGGGCTGCGCGCGCTAAGCTTGCGTAAGCGAGGTGATTCATCAATGGCAGAGCAAAAACAACTTTCGAATGTGATGATTCGTTTCTTACGATTGTGTCACGCACCGATCAGAGACAGTTATTTGCATATGCATACATTTCTAAGCTGTTTCAATGTTCATTTTGATTGTGTCATTTCCGAGTTTTATTCTGTAATTAATCATGTAAAATTTTTAGGTATTTCCCAGGTCGCATATTTTTAAAAAATTGTAAATAAATCTATAGATAAGAGGCAGATATTATTTGCCTATAATGCATTTTTGCGTTCCGTCATTTTCACTCTTGCTATAAACATTTACATTTTAATTTGTGATTAATCCCTCACCAACTTTGTTTAAACATGTCTCTGGGACTTTTCATGCTAAAATGCTGAAATATCGTACATCACCTTATTAGTGTAAGAGACACATTTTACTCATTGGAATTTATTTTGTACGTATATAAACTCTTTTGACAAATTAAGAGGTTTGATATTGCCCATCAAGACGATCAATATTTACTTTGGGCCCTATTGTAGCATTCCACTCGGAGTGTCAGAAAAGAGTGAGTAACTTTGGTACACGTCCAATAAGCACAGGTCGCCACTTCGGACGACAAAGCTGTCGTACCGGAGAAGTAGGATATCTCCAGAACATCACCGTCACTTCTAGTCATCTGACACTTCTTGAATGCCACATATATCGGACAGTGGATTGGACGTAGTGGACCTGTAGCTTGGCCTCCACGCCCACCGGGCCTCAACCCACTGGACTTCTTCTGGAGGAAATAAATAAAATCTGTGGTGTGCAAGACGCCCGTGGACTCCGTAGAAAATTTCGTCGGAAGAATCGTTTGCAGCGGACAGGATAAACACGACACCATGTGCCTTAGAAAAGGGTGCGCCAGTCGGCCTGTTGCCACACGTGAATTGTGCAATGGCACCCTTGGCCGTCACCTTGAGCATCTACTTTGAGGCTTTCTCTGGTATAAATGAATAGGATTGTGCAACTTATGATTATGTTAATTCTCCTTATTTTCACTGTTGAAAGTTCAACTTTAACTTTACGCTTTTATGACATTAGAGGGGAATACAACCCCAGGTTCCACTGTAAATATTGTTCGTCTTGATGGGTACTATCACCCCTCTTATTTTGTCAAAACAGTCTATATACACCCTGTATATATGTATATGTATATATATATATATATATATATATATATATATATATATATATCTTAGGGGAAAATTTGTTAATACTAAATGCCGATACGTGATACTGCGAAAATGTTGACTGCGCATGTCTTTTATGTTAGATTTGAAGAGACTGATATTCATGTTTTATAATTATAACAATGCAATAAAAATCATTGTAGTGCATATTTTAAGTGTATATGAAGTCCATTCAGTTTATTTCGCAACAATATCTTTTAAAAGCAACAAAGCCAACAATACTCTACTTCTGCGAAATTAAACTGAATTACAACAATTGTACAAAATTCATGATATTTGCAAATTTACGTATATAGTTTTCACCTGCTTAACGTGAACCATAAATAAAGCTGCTTAATTTACTGATAGTGTGCATTTGATTTAATATTGGTTTCAAAAATGCCTTATGCAACGAAAGATAATTCACCAAAGTAAGAATTATGTTTTTTATTTTGCTTAGAGCTTAAAATGTTATTAGTTTAAAGAGTTCCCGATTTCAGTGACAATATCGTGTTTCGTTCCTTGACTTTGTAAATCGTTTAGAATGATATATATTATGAATATAAACATCGTCTAAATTATATATATGTTTTTTTCAGTTACGGCAACATCACTATCATGTTACAATTCTTGTATAATGTCTTCAAGTGAAATATTCCGAGTTTTCATATTGATAAAGAACCAAAATTACTGTAGATAATTATATTCTATTGTCCAAACCAATGCATTCTTAAAATTGATCAGTAACGTTAAACATTGGTCCTCCGAGAGGAACACTTCTTTGGACAGACACTGCTCTGTACCTAGGGTTTATTTTGGGGAAACTTACAACAGAGAGATTTCGAAGTAACATGTTTCAAAGTACGCTGATATTTCATATATATACATATTTATCACATTAAGACAGTTTAATTATTCATTCGTTATGGCAATAGTTTATGGCAATATTCTTGCATCACTGTTAATGAGTTTAATTTAAGCAACAGAATGATATATTTATAACGTTTAGGGCCTTAGAATACTAGTAATTTTGCATACAGGATGAGTGCGTTGACGTTTATGTAATGAAACCACAGTGAATAACTAGTAATTTAAATTTAATAAATGTACTTATTTTCTAAAATATTATGTGATATTTATTTATAACATCCTTTCTAGGACCAACATACTGAAGCAGTACGTAGCCATCATTAAACAAAGGGATGATGAAAGTGAGGTAGATACCTACTTTAGATTAAATAGGGTTATGAAGTTTGACAGACCACCAGTCATTGCTGTTGAATGCTTTGCCGTTGGTGACGCGTTGGAGGATTGGATCGTGAAAGGGCAAATGCTGAAATACATTGCCTGCAACACAAGCTTGCTCTCCTACATGTTTGCGCGCATTGAATGGCCTAAAACATCATTGGCCTTGGCTTCAGGTGGTCTTGTATTGAGTTTGGCCCACAGCTATGTCTACGGGCGTGACATACTCAATAGATATGTGATGCAGTCGATTGTACGCAGACCCATAAACCCACAGGCTGATGATCTGCCCCATGCAATGGTACTTGTACGCAAGGCCAACACTGGATCCTACCTCGTGAGAGCGGCGTTGACCTTGTCGGCTGTAGCGGTGAGTGCCTACGTGTTTTGGAAATCGGTGAATTAGTGATGAAGAAGTAAAGACTTTTAGATTTTACCTCAGAGCAGCATTCGACATATTTAGAACTTTGTTTAAAAATAAATTTCGAATAATTATATATTTTTATAAAATAACAATTGACATTTTAAAACGAATAAATTAGAAAGTATTCGAACATGAATGATGCTGCGTTCTTTGAATGGACAGCAAATGGAACGTTTAATATAAGAACCATGAAACATATTTTATATCTTGCTATTTCAAGCCTAAGATACCACTACAGTAAGAATATTGAAGTTAGAGAGAATTTCATAAAACCTCTGTTAATTCAAAGACATCACCATTTTATAGAAAAAAATTCGATAATTACTAAACAAATCAATATTTTCACTCATAGAATAAAATGCCACTGCAAGGATTTTACTGTTTTAAGAAAGTGTATATTACTGTATAAGAAAGTGACAGTGCGGTCGAGTATGAGTATAGCCTCGAAACAGAAAAACACGAGTACAATCGAGTATAAGAACAACCTAAGAGCCAGAAAATATGAATCCATACTACTATGAGTACATCTGAGGAAAAGTAAAATAAGTGTATATACGACTTCGAGTACAGCCAATGAAATAGGAATATAAGTGTATATCCGAGTATGAGTACAGCCAATGGAACAGGAAAATAAGTGTGTATACGAGTATGAGTACAGCCATTGGAACAGGAAAATAAGTGTATATACGAGAATGAGTACAGCCAATGGAACAGGAAAATAAGTGTATATACGACTATGAGTACAGCCAATGGAACAGGAAAATAAGTGTATATATGAGAATGAGTACAGCCAATGGAACAGGAAAATAAGTGTATATACGAATATGAGTACAGCCAATGGAACAGGAAAATAAGTGTATATACGAGTATGAGTACAGCCAATGGAACAGGAAAATAAGTGTATATATACGAATATGAGTACAGACAAAGGAATGGGAAAATACGAGTACAATAGATAATGCCTATAGCCTCGAAACAGACAATATCAATACATACGAGTATAATTACAAGCCGAGGAATAAAAATATAGTACAGTTGAGTATAAGTACAGCCTCGAAACGGGAAAATATGAGCTCATAGAGTATGAGTACAACATCGGAATGAGAAAATATGAGTTCAGAAGAGTATGAGTATATTCGAGGAATTATTATTACTGAACATCAAAAGTCTAGTACAGACAAAGAAGTATCACTGGAAAACTTTATCATAATCCAGTAAAGTGTTATAATATGCCTAAAATGAAAGTAAATAACTGAATATGGTACTGCACGTAAGAATTTAAGATGTAATTCAATAGTTAAGTGATTTCAATGGCTAAGTGAATTTGCAGAAGTAAATGAAAAAGTTTTATGTTGAAGATTTTTTGGCTTACTTTAATACGTGGTACAATATTAACTATTATTGGAAGGATAAAATGAATTTGATTTCTAGATATATATTGAGATATATACGCCAAGTCTTGGATCTAAACTATTATTAGTGGCGTTCTCTATAAATGCATTATAAGAAAAGTATGTAGCAATAACATATGAAAAATGTCTGCTACAGTGTACTTGTATTCAAGTCTTCGATAAGAAAAGTATATCTTAATTATATCGCAAGACATTTCTATCGATAATGCTAAACATTTGAACAATATTAACGTACATTTAACGAATCGGGCAATTCTGAAAGAAATGCTATATTTCAATGAGCATGATATGTGAGAATATTGTAAAAGAAATAACTTCTCATAGACTTACCTCAATTTGCATGCTCTTAATATGAATCCTGGCCAAATAAAAGGTGGAGCATGAAACTCCATGCATAGAACGCAGCATCTAAAATGTTGAAAAATATATATGTGGCTCTTGATCTTATCTAAAGTTAAATATACAAATAGAGTTTGTAATTATTTTTACGGTTCATTTGTATCCGATAAATTGAAAATAAATCATTTTGCAACTGACGCTATACTTGATTTTTTCCTTTTACTTTCCTTAGTGTACAGTGCAAATAATGCGAGGGTAATATGTGCAATATCGAACTAGCTTTACATTTTTTGTGTAAGTCTTGATACGAATCAACCGATTTGGTACAATAATGAGACTGTCATGAAAATTCTCGAAAAATGTAAGAGATTCGATTGAAATTTGGGGTGATCCTTTTAATACTATGGAATGGAAAAGTCTACTGATGTTTGAGATTAATCAAACAGGATAAGGCCATAATTTTTAGAACATTTTTTTCGAAAACAGAATCAGCACTCATAAGTAATTATGTGAAATCGATAATTTATAAGCGTTCATTATTTAAAAGTGAATGTAGTCAGATACGTCATGGGGGAACCTTGAACAACAGACACAATTTTGCTTAAATTCTCATAATTAGAGTAATTCTCATAAAGGGAAACAATTGTAAGGCATTATTTCCTGTGGAAAACTATAGTCAACCTAAAAAAATGATAATAGTATATAGTATATATGGAAAAGTGATGATTAGATTGTTGTTTAAATTTGTAGTACCGTACACAATAGTTTATTCATATATTTATTCAATTTACGTGGCAACTACAGATGAAATCCCGTTACAGTAACCACACAAACATAAAAAGGATAGAGCTTAAAAACAAGAATACTCAGTAGTATATATGTCAAGTGTATTAAAATATGCTTTTTTAAACTGGGCAGGAGTCAAATTAAATATATTAATATCAGTACAATAGGTATTAAGGAGATCAACAAATTTATAGATAGAATATATCTTAATGTAATTGAGTTTAACAGTAGGATAGTGAAATAAAGGGTTTTTTTCCAGTATTATTAACAGGTATATAGAATTCCAAGCAAGAAAGTAAAATTGAGTAATCAATAGTATTGTTTAAAACTTGATAGTAAAACAAGAGACAGGACCATTTCTTCTTTTCTAAGAGACAGTAAATTAAATGTTTGAGTTCACTAGTGTGCATATCGTAAGGTTAATAGCCAGACATTCTGTAATTCATAATACGCAAAAGTTTATTTTGCACGACTTTTATTCGTTGAGGATGCAGATTGTAAACAGGGTCTTAGATCAGTGCATAATTGCATAATACTCCAAAATTGGTTTAACAAGGGTATTATAAAGACTAATAATAGTATCAGTTCTAGCAAAAACGCAAGATCGTCGCAAAGTGAATCAGGCCTTTGGTAGGATATTTTAATAGTATTGCGATATGACGCTGAAAGTTAAATGTACTTCATTTAGATCATTCTGAGTCAGCAAATACACAAATTAGATAAATTTTGATGTCTAAATCGCAATGTCAGACCACAAAGACAGTTATGGATAGCAAGCATTGCACAATATTACGAGATTACAAAGAGTGATTAGTTCTGTTGGAAACTGTTAAGGATTAGACTATACATATATTTTTACAATGCACATAATTGATTTATAAACCTGATGGTTATAATCAAACGTGATCTATTTTAATTAATCTTCTTGGGAAAACAAGCGTATATAATAGAACCGCAGTTAATAAATAATTTGGCATCACGTCTGATATTATAATAGCAAAAATTAAGCACACATCCGCAACAGAAGGTCTTTATTTTACTTCCTATAAGACGTACAAATTTTTTTTTAAAAAGGGCCAGAGCGCTTTCGAGCATAAGTACGATCTTCATCAGTGGCTACATGGAAATAAAATTTGAATCGTTCATATATAGACCAGATATAGCGACAAAATTTGCATAAATACAATTTACAAAAGAATCTACGTTTAGGCAAGGATAAACCAAAACTATGAAACATATTTTTTAAGTTTCAAAAAGTCCAACAAATAAAGAACAGCATAGTAAATTACAATTTAATTACAGAAATCGAAAAAAGGGGACGGTGGTGGTAAACAAGCATAATCCCAAATATGAAGACGTCAAAGATAACTTTGCAGAGATTTGAATTGTCGGGAGTCAAGAATGAGTCGCTAAGAGTAACTCAAATTCATAACAGGGTCAAAATTACAAGCGGACTTGCGGTAGATATAAATAAAAAGGGATTCAAAAAGGATAATATCACGACGGTTATTACACCGAATCAAAAGAAAAGTCTTTTCAAAAAGAGGCTGAAAATTATCTTTAACAACAAATTGAGCAAGAGCCGTAGAAAATTTATTATCCCTGACATCCCGAGCATGTTCTGCTAAACGGATACCAACGGTGCGTTTAGTACTTCCAATATAAAATTACCATCGGTGGACAACAGGGGAACAACATACATCCCAGCAAAGCTTTTAAAGTCATCCCTATCACCCAGTTTATCAGACAGAATACGGTTAAATAAAGAAGAAATATTAGAATGTGCAGGTCTGAAATCAAACTCAGAACAAAATTGGATAAAGGGGCGGAAAATCGTAGGATTGTATGGAAAACTAGACCTATAATTCAAACGGTCTTTTAAGGCAATAAGTTTAGTAACAAAAAGTGTATATTTACGGCGAACTTGGAAGAAAACCTTATAAATAAACTCAAAGGAGTAGGCAGCCTCACGGCCAAGGCCAAAAATAAAATCAATTTCATCACTTAAACCAGAGATAGATGAACAAACATTAAAAGCGCGATTAAAATAAGCATAAAAAGAAGCTTTTTGGGGGGAAAGAGGATGGTAAGAATTAACAGGTATACAAGAATTAGTAATAGAAGTTTTACGGAATACCGAGATTTGAAAACCAATAGCAGAACGGGCAACCAGTACATCAAGAAAAGGCAAAGAACCATTATGTTTCATGTTCGACAGTAAAATTGATAGAAGGGTAAAAATCGTTAACTTTAGACAGAAGAAAAGAAATATATTATAAATTTTTATCCCAAACAATAAACACATCATCCACAAAACAGCACCAAATAGGGGGGGGGATAAAAAAGGCAAAATCTCATTCTTGAGTTCCTGCAAAACCGCCTCGGCTAAAATACCAGATAAAGGGCTACCCATAGGGGCACCACATGTTTGTAAATAAATAGCATCATGGAAACCAAAATAATTTGTCTCCGGAACAATACGCAAAGCAGAAGTGATTGTGTCGATAGTAGGAGTTTTAAAATTATGATTATGTAGTTTTTTGATAATAATTTTAATAGCAATGTCAACGGGTATACTAGGAAATAAAGAAACAGCATCAAAACTATGCAAGGTACTATTAGATTTAAATTTAGCTTTGTATAAAATATTAATGAAATTTTCAGTTGAACTGATAGAAAATTTATGGTTATTAAAAAAAGGTTTTAAGAAGAAGGCAAGAGATTTCTCTAAAAAATAAGTAGGTCTGTAACATTTAGAAACAATAGGACGCATAGGATGATTAGGTTTATGAAGTTTAATTTGACCAAAGATCTTAGGGAGTTGATGAGAAGTACGGTTAAATAGCAGATTTAACATTAGGGGGAAGATCATTACATTTTTGGACCCAGTTTACAAAATGTAGTGTTCCCCCAATGCTGTATAGCTGTTATCTCACCTGATCCCAATGATGGGAACAGATGAAGAGCTTAATGAACTGGTTTACAACGTAAAATACAGCGTAATGATAAATGAGCAAAATTACGTTTCGGAAATCATTTAGATTTCTTTCTTCAGTGCAACAAGTTTAGGGTGTTGTTGAACTACTTTTTAGCAAAATGGTTTTCAAGGAAATAAAAATGTAAAATCATAGCTGTATAACAACCAAAACTTTCACTACACCATAATCAACATACGGGAGGGGCATTAACCTTGGATAAATTCGTTGATATGCACAGAATGAACATAAAGAGAAATAATTGTGGTGATCTATTTTCACTAATGTGATTGATGTCGCTAAAGTAAATGCTTAGAGAGTATGTAAATTAGCACACAAATCATTAATTTCTCTATTAGATTTTCAAGAAATCCCTGTCTCTATATTAAAAACACCAGCGTATGTTTCTGATATTCAAGATACAGCATGTTTGTCATTACGAAAAACAAAAGCCATCCATCATCAATTCAGAATTTTGCTTTAAATGCCACAATAAGGTATAAAATCACTCATCTAATGGAGGGAAATCCTGGAAACAGGAGGATAGGATGTAAATGTAAATATCGCAGCAGTCAAGTTATAAATATATGAAGCAAATCCAATATACCAATAGATACTAAATGTTTCAAATACTTTCATGAAAGTGGAACACAAGATACTATGTCGAATCATGCGTTGCGGTTTCCCAATATTTTGTATTTCGGAAGGAAATACATATATGTTTTTATCTGAAATCAATTTTATTACTTTATTTTTTCATAAATGCATGTAAAAAAAGTTTACTCAATTTTCATTCTGTAGAAATGTCACCGGCAGGTAAAGGGTTAAATAATTGCTCACATACGTACAGGAGAGTGACATTTACTGATTGTCTGACAGACGCAAAAAATCATTTTTATACCAACCTGCAGAGAAGATATAGTAAAATTTTAACATTTTATTATTTTTAAGATGAAAATATAAATAACATTATTGGTGTACAATCAACCGTTCTTCAGATATTTTAATTTGCAGATACATCAGACAAAATTGCATTGTTATTTTTTCGATGAATGTGTTTATATTTTCTAAATTTATCGCGGTAACTATGGTAACGTGTTACGTTTCAAATACAAAAATTCGTTGTTGGCTATTTTTCAAACTAAACTATTGAAAAAATGTTGTAATTAATTGACATTTATCATAAAATATTCCTTATTAACGAAATTATAAAACATGCGCCAATTTTATACTTGAATTCTAAGCAGATTTTGATATTCAGAACTTTTATTAAATACGTAGGTGTCACATTGAATGAAATATCCATTTTCCACGCGCGAAGCTGAGTAGAAGGCATTAGTATATTTAAATTGGTTTATATTACTAAAAAAAGTTATATACTCTTTCCATAATGTTGAAAATGGTATTTCAGGACAACTTTCTGCTTGTAATATCGAAAGGTTAGAATTATAGTTAGAAGTATCCTAGTTAGAATTATCAAAGACAGATTGGATAATAAATCACATATACTTTAAGAATTCCATCGACCTTCTGACTAGATATGTTTTCAAATATTTAAATATTTAATTTTTCACATATTACTCTCTGTTTTAATTAATCATGGAACAGTAAAATATCCACAGAAATCAATCTTCGCACGTTGCTTTGAAAGACAGCGATGAAATTATAAAAAAATCTGATGAGGGCAACACATGACTTTCCTTATGTAATGCAATGAATTTACTACTTTTACAGTTAAGTAAAATGTTATTCTTATAGTAGATACTTATATTCTTTCCTAGATATTGAATTTTCTTCAATCAGTCGTCATTTTCATTGATTTAGCGTCATTTTTTATCTACTTGGCGAGATTTTAGTTAATTTGACAACATTTAAAAAGTCACCAATTTGGCGACATTCCGCCAAATTTGTCAACAAAATCTCGCCAAACTTTATGGATGGAGAAATAAGTTATTCTTATACCAGAAAAATGACTATTGACGTTCAAATACAAAAGTATTACTCAGAGTATCTTTTCTCATGAATGGAACGAACTTTATCCACGAGAAGGATGTCACCAAATTTATCTCAGAATATCACATATGAAAAGTGAATATGTTTCTCAACAGTTAATATATTTTTTTAATTTATGGGAATTTTTGATAAATTTATATGAAAAATGTGCAATATCTCGAGAACGGATGATGCTAGCGTTCTAAAGTTTATGTCAATCGTCGTCAAGGAAAAATTGCATAAAAATGTATATTTGCGTAACTTTATTAAAGGTTTTGATTTTTTAATGATTTTTTTCAAACTTTCACTCGAAAATTCAGGGGGGTTCTGGACATTCGATTGCGTTTAAAAACAATAAGCTTCCAGTATTCACGGATTGTGATTTTTGTACCAAATTTCATTCGAATCGCTCCAATCGTTCGTGAGATATCGTCTCCACAGTCTCACTGACACACACACGCTCACGCAC
The DNA here is from genome assembly GCA_951213105.1 of Amaurobius ferox. Classification (NCBI taxonomy): domain Eukaryota; kingdom Metazoa; phylum Arthropoda; class Arachnida; order Araneae; family Amaurobiidae; genus Amaurobius; species Amaurobius ferox. Next base: position 127,581,806 of record OX578148.1, read on the forward strand.
ATACTTTCACACACACACACACACACATACTTTCACACACACACACATACTTTCATACACACACACAGAGAGAGAGAGACATCACCCCAAAAATGTTTAATTCGTGATCAGGGATGCTTTAAACGTGCTCTCCCGTCGAAAACTCGAATTCGAATTTTCGACCCCGTCACAATACTTTTCTTATGCATTATGTATATAAGGAAAGTAATATATTTAAAAACTTCCCTGTCTCTACTAAATCGTACTCACAAAAATAGAAATTTTAATTAAACTGTAACTGATGGCAGATATTTCACTTCAAATCGCGTTCCTTCTGGGATATTTAAAATTTTAAATTGGATATCTCGAATTCACGGGCAGATAGAATGCAGAACTCTGCTAGTTCATTTTTCGGAATTATGCATTCTCTGTCGGAACAATTACTCTAAATTACGGTAAATGAAGCACACTGCCTTTGTAAATTGGTAGGCCAATTAAATTATCACGGAATGTTGATGGAAATAGAAATTGAAAAGTGATTTATTTGGAGAGCCGTTTTCTTATAGAATGTTTGTTTTGCATCTTTAAAGTGGGTGTTTTAAGTAAGAAAATAATTTCTCAGAACATGTAATTTCGTTTAGTGTAAAGTAGCAGAAAATACCACGACTGTCAGATATAAATATAATGTTTTAGTAACACAGCGTTTTTCTTTACTTTTTCACTATATCGTTTAGAAAACATAATGTTTTTCATTTCCTATTTCGAGGTTTTAGTATGCGTTTTAAGCATTTTTAAGTGGAACAAATTTGAAAGTATTTTTAAAACGGCACTTGTTAGCGTGTCTGTCTATGTTCTACATACACATAAAAATTGCACATACACATGTATAGCTTCTGCGTATTTATTATTAGGTATATTTCAATATATGTGTATTGTGTAAATAGAAGAACCTCTTTAAGTAAGACATATTTTTTTTAAATCAAATATGTAAATTATCAGAACTAGATTTAAAATGCGTTTTAATTTTCATAGTTAATTTGAGAAAAGTAAAACGCAAACGTTAGCTATTTTTCATAGTTATATTATGCTTATAAATACTGAGATTCAAAAATTAAATTGAAATCCATTTATATTTGAGTTACAAAGCCACCCTTAGTACTATATACCACTGTTGGACCAATATTGTATATATTTTTCTTCTTCGACGCAGACTAGCCGACCTACCCGAAGTAGTGAGCTGCGTGGACCGCCGGAGCAGTGTCATCCCATTTAAATCAGAAACCAGTGGGGCGGCATCCACAGGGAGCGTACCATCCTCCCTTTACCACCGACCTTTCGGAAAGACTTACGGACCCACTTATTTAACGTGTCTGTACTCCGCATGAACACAGGGCAGTTTGAGAAGAGGCGGGAATCAAACTCGGGTCATCCGAGTGTAATCCCCACACGGTTGTCTAGGTTGTCTATTATATTTGAAAACTTCATCGAAAACAACCAAACTTTATTCAAATAATGTCATTGAAATATAAATCGCCTGGCTCTTTATATAAAAGCAGTGAATAATTCATTAATATTTTTTTTCATTCCTTCCATTCAGCGGCAATATTTTTAAAATTATCACAATACTATAATCATTTATTTTACTTATAGACGCAAAACCATGGAAGTAAAATTAATTTCTAACTCCTTGCTTAAAACTTCATCAAAAAACAATATGGAATCGTCTGCTTCTCTATGTAAAATCAATGAATGTTTCATTCATATCAGCTATATTGCTGACTCCAGAGCCAAATAATTTTGTCTTAAAGAAATTTAGCAATTCTTATGCAACTCATCTTACAGTTTGATGTATTTACATTCTCCACAAGCGAAAGTTAGCCTTCGTTGTAAAAATGATCAGAGTTTGATTATCATTTATTGCGTATATTGTAATTGCATTGATGCAGTATATAGATGGGCAGGAAGAAATCAAATATAAAACGGTTTTAGGACGGATTCAACACTAAATATAGGTTAAAAATAACTTTAAAAATCGCGATTTTGACACAAGATGGATACCATATTTTATTTTGTGGATACCATATATATCAAGTGTGTCTCGTGATCTTTTCATATAATATGGGTGCAATAATTATTTTAATTTTTATTTTAAAAACTACCGCACATATTTTGCGGATTTTTTTTTATATATTTTATGGGATAATTTGAATTCTTCCTAAAATTTTCGAAGCAATTTGTTAATTTTAAATTCGCTTGAAAAATGTTTGAAAAATTAGGTCCCATGGGGTTCAATGTATTCCATTTTTTCATCCCGGGTTCAATCCAAAACTAATTGGGTGATATTATGCATTTACATTCACGTATGTCCCACAGACCGTCTCAACAACTTACTAAAATTTCATTTTGATAAAGTCATACTTACGGCAGTTATCGTGCGAACGGACAAACAGACAGGCAGACAGACAGATAGACAAACAGAATGAACAAAGACATAAATACTTTTCAACTACTATGTTGTAAAGTGTCAAAAAAGTTGTAAGGCAATAAGTCAATTTTTGGATCTTTTGAATAAAGAGTTTTTCCTTTCGTAAAACATTATTTATTTTTCTGAAAACATTTTAAAAAATTATCTACTCGTTTGGGGATCATATGTGATATCTATAGAATAGGGATGATCCTTGATTTCCTAAATTTAATTTCGGATACACAAATACTTAATTATAATTTTATGCATCCATATATCACAATATAACCTAATTTGATCGATTTTTGGCATCTTATCGTGGTTCTAGAGTAGGTTGATTAAATGAAAAAAACATCTTAAAATCACATTGAGTTCAAGATAAGACACAATTTTAAACATTTCATAGAACTGGAGTTAAATCACTGCAAATTAAACTGCAGATGAGTGAAGCCTGTAAAGAAAGCAATCATCACGACGTTGCGTTGAAAAAAGAAAATGATTATAATGCAAAACTTATTTAAAACTTTCTACTGCTCAGAACGTTTCACTTAAACCTGCGAATTTAAATGAAACCTTGATTTATGGTAGATATCTTAATTCAGTTTCGCTCTGACATTTGAAATTTTAAACGGATGATATCAAATTGCTAGGGAGATAGATCACAGAACTATCCCAGATGAGTTTTCTGAATTAAGCGTTCGCTACCGAAACAATTGCTCTAAATTTTAGGGAAATGATGTATATTGTTCTCGGAAATTGGAAGACAAATAAAATCACTAAAAGTAGGTGATGGGAAATAGAAAGTCTAGAGAAGTTTATTTCCTGGCAGAAGTGATTTAGAAAATGTTATGTTTCATTTAATATGGCAGTTGTGTTTAAAATTGGCAAATGTTATTTGTTGGAATGGAAATAAAAGTTTAGATTCATTTTACAGTAATGCGTTAAGAAATATATTATATTTTAAGAAATTTATTCATTTCGATTATAGAAAATATTATTAAATTTCATTTACTCTTTCGAAAATACGTGTATGTTAAGATCTAATGCGATATTTTTGCACTTGCTTTATTTTTCCTTTGTTTTTACATATATGTATTTGGAGTGGAAGTGGAGTTACTGGTAAAACAATTGTTTGCATAGAAGACTTTTAAGTTGAAACTGCAAGTGTAGAAATCAAGAAATTCTATAAAATTTGATGGACAATCTATTTGCGTATGTATGTACGTATATATATATATATATATATATATATATATATATATGCATGTATATATGTATGTATGTATGTATTTATGTACACTTGTGTCTAAATGTTAAATATATACGTGTGAATATTTCTGACACCGAAATTCGAAATGGAATAAAACTTGATATGCGTGTGTGAAAAATAAATACAGATAAAACAATTAAAAAAACACGGATAAAATAATTTTATACTAAATTTTATGCTGAAAAAAATGCGTCAAAACAGGAATTTGTTTGATCTTGTAAAAAAACTGAAATAAGGCTGATACAGGATCTTTAATAAAGGATGTGACCAAGCAGGCCTTTTATCATTTTTCAATTTGTGGGCCAAAAATTGCACTCTTAGGGTAAAAATATAAATATATTGTTAAAGTTTTCTTGCGCAAATACAATGAAATATATTTTTTCAAAAGTATGTTATATAAATTTCCATTAAAGTATATAGTTCTTAAGCTTCGTGTGTAGTTTTGGGATACATTTTAGTATTTCTTTCTTTAATTACTAAACTAAGCTCTTCTTCAAAATTCATTAAATAAAAAAGGTGATATAGGAATGTTAGTACGACTTTACGTTTGTGCCAACTGTGCATTACTAACCTGTGTGTCCAGTTTCCAATTCGTCTGCAGTTTAGTTTCCTCTATAAAAGGTCAGGTAACCATAAAAATGAGAACTGTTGACCGTCCATCTTCCATATCGTTAGATCCCAACACCTGCGGTTTCAGAGTTAAATACACAACGCATGTGGGTGCCCTTTATCTTGCGGACAGCAATAATTTCCGGTATAATTAACGGCCAGCGCTACGCCACATCGCTAATAACATAGACTTTTAATCTTAAATAGACTTCATACGTAAATTCTTTGTAGGATTTGGCCACGGTATTATGCCTAGAGATGTTGGATAGTTGCACGAATTATCTCCCGTAAAGGAGATCGAATCATTCTTTATAGACTTGAAGATATGCCCTTCATATGGGGAAATAAAAAAATTCCAGAGCATTGCTTCCCATTTAGCGTTATTTTTTATCAATTGAGTGACATTTTCATCAATTTAGCGATATTTTCATCAATTTGGGAATATTTAAAAAGTCGTCAAGTTCGCGACATACCGCAGAATTTTTTGCTAAGCATTACGGACGGGCGGAGAAATGGGATATTCATATAGTCGTTTCTTATGGTTTTTCCAAGATATTGAATTTTCATCAATTAGTCGTCATTTTTACAAATTTGGCTACATTTCTATTAATTTAGAGACATTTTTATCAATTTGGCGACATTTTCGTCAATTTGGTAACATTTAAGAAATATCGATAAGTTTTCGATATTCCGCAAATTTCGTCACCAAAATTTCACCAATCGTTACTCAGAGATAGATAGATAAACATGCAGATAAATCAAGGTGTTTATATTATAAATGTATATGTGATAAATCAAAAACGAATGCGCTTTCTACCATAAGTTAGTATGTAGATACATTGTGTACAAGAACTTATAATACTTTTTTGTAATGTGTAATTAATCCATCCCGAGCGAAGGATTTATGCGAGCTGGAAGGATTTTGATTTAATAATATTATTTTAATGAGAAAATTGGTTATTTTCATGATAATAATATAGCTTATACTATAAAAATATAACTTGAATTAAGCGACTGTCTGTTGTAAATACCTTTATGAAGCAGTTTTTATATGGTGGTATTTGTGTGTACCTTTAATTTTCCAAGAAACTTTTAGGCATTTTAAACTCTTTTCCACAAGTGTTTTGTACAATCATACGAATTTTCGAAAATACTCTAAAGTAAAATGTTCCGAACCAAAAGTGTAAAATCTTAGTGAACCTCCAATCCCATCCGATGTTCAATGCTTAGCTGATCCTACAAATAGATGCTAGATGCTGCAAGGAAAATGTTAATTTTGGAATAGAATGCGACTCTTCCGAAATCGGAAATGGAAAGCCCGTTGGAATGGAAAAACTTCATTATTATCATTTATCATCTAAGATCTATCCATAGTCAGTGTGAGAAAATTTCTTCAAAGAATTTTTATAATTTGTAAGTTGAAAAAAGGACTGGAAATATAAACTCTTAGTCAATCAATCTACCTCCTTTAGATTTTGATGCTGAATCATATCAGTTATCGTCTAATCTCTATCTCTAGCCATCTTGAAAAGGAAAAGCCGTTTCAAGAAAATTAAAATTTTAGAAGAGTAAATTTAAATAGAACCAGAAACGAAATTCCTTAGTGTACTTCAAAACTTCCTACGAAATATAATGCTGCATCTACACCAGCCATCATCTAATATCTATCTATAGCATCTCTATCTCTAGCATCTGATTCTATAACATCTCTCTCTATAGCATCTATCTATAGCATGTATCTACAGATTTTAGCATTTTTTCAAGCAGGTATTTATGATATAATTGGATATAAATGATCAAGAATATAAGAATAAAAGATAGGAGTATTTTTCAGAGGTCTTCAAATATGCAATGTCAACCATGTATTTATATCCACGTGTATGTGAACAAAATTTGTACTCAACTGGGAGTAGAAAACCGCAATTTTTCTTTGAAAGCACAAAAATAACCTTATTTTCTCATATGTATTCCTTTTCATGTATTCTTCATCTTAATACTAAGATATATAGACTTCCATCTTCTAAAAACGTAATATTTGAAGGGTCGTATTTACGAAGTAATGAATTTAGAATATCTGCGGTGTGTTGATTATTGAAATGCATGAAAGAAATTTTATACATGATTTTATTTTAGTATAATCCAGATAACTTAGTCTTTCAAAGGATCTAAAATAAATACTATTCATTAAATTTGTTTAAACGATTGCAGATAACTGACTGACATCTGATAATTGACTTTCAAGTAGATGATAGCATTAGTTGTTTTTATTGAACTCTGGAGAGCTATTTTTTTCTTTTGTAATGAATATAGAAATGACGTTTCCAAACGGTTAAAAATGGACCTTGATAGATTGGTACATATGTGCATATTTAAATATGGATCAATATCTGTCCAGAGCATGTGTGTATCCATACGTATGAAAATTGCAAACATCGACTATGATTGAACAATTTTCCATCGACATTTTATAAATATTAATTTAATGAACGACTTCACTAAAAACATCACAGACAAACTGTTGCATAGGTGGAATACCTTGAATTTTTAACATTTGTTTTTGAAATTTCTAATAAAGCAAAATAACGAAAATAATTATGGTAGATAATTCCAAAAACATATGTTTTATGTTACAGCATTTAAAAATGTAACATCATTTTTATAAATCTAGAAGTACAAGTTTTAAATGTTTGAAACCCCACCCCCCCTTTCTTCCAAAATGAAAACTTTAGGTAACATGACAGTATATGGATAAGGAAAACATGATCAACGAATATAAGTACACAATTTGCTCATATTTTCATTTTTCTTTCCGCAAAGTGTGTTTTACTTATTTATGACAGCATCTTCCATGGTCATGCATTTAAATTGTATGAATGTATTAATTTATTTAATTTTCTAACATCATTTTCATTTGAACGCATGTGTAACACTCTAAAAGTGTTTAAAGTACAGAGTCCCTCACCTGCTGTTTTTTACGTTCCCTATGTGTAAATGGAAAGTATTAGTATGAAAGTCATAAATCCAACCTTATATACAAAGCCTTAGCGGGAGACGAAATTCAAGAGGGGCTGGAGTGAAATTCAAGGGGGCTCAACAATCTTTAAGGAGGGGGTCACCAAAAACACAGTTAATTATTAGCATTTATTAACCATAATAGTTATTATTATATATTTAAATCTATAAAGTATTAACATATAATTGCATATTTATATTTGTAAGCTTATAACAAATAATTGCATATTTATATTTGTTGATTAAGAAAATTCCTATAGCTATATTGATTTCAAAGCCTTGACTAGAAGTAAAGCTGTTCATTAATCAAAAAAAATATTCTGAAATGTTAAAACAAGTTACCAATTAATATTAACTTTTAAGTACTTATCAGTTGATTTTGACTCTATAATGTATAACAGTGAACCCCACAATAATAAAAAGGTATCAAAATACTATAGTCTTAATTTTTAAAATTTTTAAATTAAATATGTAAATAGATTGATCATCAGTATACTCATAATTTCATTTAAATTAAAATATTTAAAACTATGTAAATTACAAAAACATCTTATAAAGACATTTTTATGCAAAATTTGGATGACATGTTGGAGAAAATTTTACATCGGTACTAAAAATCTAATATTTTTTGTCAGGGGGGTTGATTATACCTCTTGGAGGGGGTTTAACCCCTCTGGCCCTTGTATGACTACGGCCCTGCCTATATAACTGAATAGCTAGCTGATCTATAAAACTGAATAGACGACAAATTAACTAGCAGCAATAAATTTCCTATGTACTACGATATTTAAAACCGCAGTGGTAACCGATTAAATCGGTACTCCTGCTTGAAATTTTCAGGCAGTTTACAGATTGCATGAGGCTGCAATGGCCAAATTCAATACCGAATACCATGTCCATGATCTTGTAAACAATTTATTGCTGTAACTTTTGAATATCATGGCTTTACATAAAATTAAATTTTATATAGATATTTCGATCACGTTTGTTTAGTATTTAAGCTAGTGGATACTTGAACAGAAAGCCGATACACAATCTCATTTCTCAAGTCAATGAAAAAACATTTTAAACATTGTGCATTGGGATTTCAATTATACTTTATTAAAACTTTTAGATACAGCTATTTTCTAATTTCTGACACCCAAAGACTCAATATCATTATCAATACAATTCCACCTATATATTTTCTTGATCTTTCCCAAATACTACAGTGCTGTAAATTATATTTTTACTGTATTATCATGCAGTCGTCGTACATGTTTAGCCTACATGATTCCATGGTTTTGACGTATTTGATAATAAGTTCCCCGAAAATTCTATGAAAATCAAAATTAAATATTTTTCCCCAGGTCTTACTAGCCCAGATTCAGCCAAATATGCTTCGCTGGATTCAAAACCAGAAACAGATTTCTCAGAATTTGCAATAAGAGTCCAGGTCTCTGGTCTCTGAGTCTGCAAACGTTTAGGTCAATGCCGTTAACGCGATGAAAAATTTGAATGGAATGCTTCATTCATTATGCACTATTGTTATTATTCATGATGAATCATCGTGCAAGTAATGAATATAAAGTGTTCAGAAACCCTGTATGAGAAAACGAAATAATAATTTCATACAAATTATTATTCTTAAAGACACGTACCATTAAATGTCTTTATTAAAATTGTGACATTAATATTTGTTTAACTTTTAGGTACGGTCCTTGATTGAATCCAACTCCTGCTATGAAGATGGACATTACTTTAGTCAATTCATACTGAGAATATAATATCTGGACATATTTCCTTATATTTCATACAACTGATGTAACAAATAGACATTAGTATTGTAATGGAACAAAATCTTGCTTTTGAAATATTTGCCAAATTTTTCAATACCGTATATTGTTTAAAATTATTGGTTTGGCAGTAATCGGCTGAGTTCGTATCGTTATAAAATGATGTGTGTTTTGCATATGCATGTATGCTTGTCTGTTAGCATGATATATTTTGAGTAACTCCAACTATATTTGTTACAATTCTTCTAAAATGCATACAGAAGTCCATTTATTTTTAGTAAAAATTGATTAAAATAATTCTCAAATGTTCGCGCATATTCAACACTTTAGAACATAGTTGAAAAGTATTCAAGACTTTGTTCATTCTGTCTATCCGTTCGCATGACAGCTGCCGTAAAAAATGCATTATCAAAATGAAATTTTAGTATGCTGTTGAGATGGTCTGTGGGACATATGGAGATATAAATGAAAAATATCACCCAATTGGTTTTCGAGTGAGCCAGGGTTGAAAAAGTGAAAACCATTTAACCTTATAGGACCTAATTATTCAAACATTTTTCAAAGGAAGTTAAAATTCACAAATTGCTCCAAAAATTTTAGGAAATATTCAAATTATCTCATAAAATATTTAAAATAAATTTCAGCAAAATATGTTCGGTAGATTTTAAAATATAAGTTAAAATAATAATTACACCTATATTATATGAGGAGATCACGTGACCCACTTCAACAGGCGCGGCCATTAAGGGGCGTCGCGATTACGCGCGACACCATTGAGTAAACACCTCACATTATTTTTTTATACAGATTTATTACAATTTCTATTGAAAAAATCTGAATTTTTGTTCAATTAAACCGAGAATTATTAAAAATAAATTGTGAAATATCTCACTAGATGGCAGCACTACAGCTTTCTCCAAAAAGGGAGACTCGCGAAAACTGTAATGCGTAGAATTTTCAACACATAAGGGGAAAATTCAGGGATATTTGGTAAAGCCGCGTCCCTAACATCGGCATTTCGAGAGTGGACGAATAGTATAGGAAAATTATTAGAAATCTGCCGTGAAAAAAACCAGACATTGCAGATTTACTAGTAGATTGTGTCGCGGGTCTGTGAGCGCCCTTAGCCAAAAAGAAATGGAAGAGTAGAAAAACATGAAGAGTGACCTCTTAAATTGGCGCAATTTCGCTAATTTGACTTCAATTTTCTACATTTAAGAATGTGTTTGTTCTCATCCAAGTCTTTGTTATAAATTTGGAAGTTTAAATAAACATTTGAACAAATGAGTGGATTAAGTGTACGTGTGTGGTGATGGGAAGGGGGGTAAGATATTTTAGGGGTTTCTGGTCATCGTGAATAAAATATATTGTTTAGGACACTGATTTTGAGGGATCACTTGACCCACCCAGCTGTCTTATTTACTGAAGTGGTTTCGCATTTCGTCATTTCTGATTTGGGGCAGTTCTGTGCTCTGGTTGATCTGCTGGTGACGAATTCCAATATGTTTTACTCCAAATTAATTCTTTAAACGTCTGGAGTTTCCTATTTTTAGCATACCCCTGATCGATAGGCTAGTTTTAGTGACGCTTCAGAAATATGTTGTTTCGGATATTTAGTTTGAGGGGTCACTTGATCTAACCAGCTCTCTTATTTTTCAATTTAACATTAAAAACTAGTTAAAAATTAATAAATTTTAAATATTTAGTAAAAAACTTTAATATTAAATTTCCATCGTGTTTATTTTATCTGCGCCGTTGCCCTCGAAGTTTTGACCCCGGGCTGGCAACTATATTGCTCAGATACCACCTGGGCTTAAATTTTGCTTGAAGTAGCCCCCAAATTTCTTATCTCGGCTTCTAATTTAGCGATTTTGATTTTAACGATGGTTATAGTCTCTGCACCCTCTGTTCTTATCATCTGGTTGTATAATTATACATTTTTAGCGAGCACTTTTCCTAATTGAGCGAATTTAGTTTTGCTAGTGGCTATAGTTTCTGCACCATTTGTACTTGTCATCTGGTTATGTATCTTTGTTGTGACAGCTCTCTGAGGATAACTTTTACGTCAATTAGCCCCCCTCCCTAAATTTTAAATCTCAATTAAACGATTTTGCTTATGCTGATGGTTGTATCTGCACCATCCGTACGTCTCAGTTTGATACACATATTTGATGGATATAGAACATACATACGTATTTTGTGCCAACTCCCTGGGCGTAACTTTTAGTTTAACTAGCCCCCACAATTTTACATCTCAGTTCCTAATTTTGACTCTGTTGGTGACTATATATTATAGTCTGAGCAACATTTGCACATTTCACTAGGATACACATATTTTTGTATCATTCCCTGGATGTAGCTTTTAGTTTAACTAGTCCTCACAATTTTACATATCTGCTCCAAATTGAGCGATTTGGGTTCGGCTTGAGTCTATAGTTTATCCACCATTTGTACATGTCACCTGGATATGTAACTTTAACGTGGCAAATCCCTGAGCGTAACTCTTACTTTGGTCCCCCCCCCCTTCAATTTTCCATCTCGCCTCCTAATCCACCGATTTTGATTTTACTGGTGGCTATAGTCTCTGAACCATCAGTACGTATCATCAGAATATGCATATTTGTTTAGTCAGCTCCCAGGGCATAACTTTTAGTTTAACCAGCCCCTACAATTTTACTTTAATGTAAATTAGGACTATGTAATGTTTTTACACTAGGAATGACACGTTCCATATTGCCAGGATTTTTATGAACGAGCGAGAAGGTGGGAGGTACGTTATTTTACTTAATACATCCGTCGTTTATATTTTTAATACACCCGTTGCTATGCCAAAATACGTATATGTATATATATATGCTTTATATATATGCTTTATATATATACTATATATATATATATATATATATTACTAATACATATATAGACTTAGATATATATATATATATATATTACTAATACATATATAGGCATAAATACATAGATACCCTCTACATTTCGCCCGCAAGCGGCCACTACACTTCAATATAAAATATGGCATCCATATTTTTTCCCAGTGTCAAAATCGTGATTTTTAAAGTTCTTTTTAATTTATATTTAGTGTTGCATCCGTCCTAAAACCGCTTTATATTTACGTAACTTCTGTGCATCCATATTCTGAGCTAACCCAATTACAATATTTTTTTCATTATAAGTCAGTTTTCATTATAATTTTTGTTTACATAAACTAACGAACCTAACTGGTGCGGTTATTAGACGAATCTCTGACCTAATCAGCATTGTCTGCGCTCCTACGGAAGAGTAGGAATAAGTTTCGGATCGGGTGAATTCAGTGGACTTGCCGTATCTTAAGAGAGTACTTGGAAGGAAAGAGGGTTTTTTGTCTAGTAGCTGTTTGAGCAAAGCGTTCTTGGAATGGTGAAGGATTCGAGATTTGACCGCAATACGAGGCGAGATAAAAGAAGACCAGTGGTAAGCATAAAAGCTTTAGAATCGTCTCCATTTAAGAGTTATCACCAGGTCAGTTAATGGTAGTATCTTGCATACTTATAATTTATTCTGGGCGAGTGCAATAATAATTACTGCTTATGCCATCAATTGATTTAAACAGCCAGCTCCTGCTATTTCTGTGAAGTGCAAAATAAATTTAGTTTTATTTACTCAGTGCAGTACTGTGCTACTGTCCTTGGACCGAAATGGTGGAATATCAAAGAATTTAAGTTTGAACTAAGTCACTTTGGTGACAGAGATAAATACAGATAGGTAATCCAGCAACATAAATATAATCATCCGTAGAATAAAGTAATCAGACATGGCCGAGTAAGGCACTTACTTTACAAGCTGTTGTCAACCTGACAGAATACTTTCTACGAAATTATATAAAATAACTTACGTAAAATATTTGAATAAGAATATTTGAAATTATTACATAGAATATTTGAATTTCGATTTATTCTGATAACAGTTCTGATACGAGTGGATGTGAGGCACAGAAATATGAATGCATGAGAAAATTAAGTTGAAGCTCAGACTCCAGATATTTAAATAAACAAATTCAAATATTATCCCCTGAATCAACATATATTTTAAAATTAGGATACTCACTATACATATTAAATCCTAAATATGTGCATTACATTTATAAAATCCATAATTTACAAGTTACTGGTATTTACTAAGACATAATGATTTTGTAATTATATAATACCAACAATCAAGCGTTATAATTATTCATGAGTGATACAACAAGCAGACACCATATGCAGCTTATATTGCAATGAAATTACGTTCTGTAATGTTATAATTCGGTCATGAATATTTAAAATAATTGACCGCTGATATGAAAACTGGATCTTATCCAGTGATGTATTCTCTTGGATAATTACATTAAATTCTTCAAGTTAAATATATTTATGACAACAATGTTTCTATAAAGAAAAATATTACAAATTGTATCGATGCCTTCTATACGATTTAAATTCGTGCACTGAATTAAATGTTATAGACATGAAGATAAAAGGGAACAGTGAAAACGTAATGTTGGGAAAACATCAAAATCGTACTAGACAAAATTAAGGCCGCGCTGAGGTAAGGTAATGCCAGCGCATTTTATATACTTCTATAGAGAAATGTTCGTGTTGAATTAAATCATATTTTTTAAATTGTTGATTTTGCAGAAATAATACACTCACGGACAATGAAAGTTGCGCATCAAGAAGAAAGCATATTACAGCAGCGAAATGATGTAAATAACTAGAAGACGGGCTGGTATGCAAATGATTCCAATCTGGTGTGATTGCGGATAACCGTACACCCGTGAGTGGCGTTGAAAACATGAGCCAGCGGCCTTATAAACCGACGTGTAGTTGATGCGCCATCAATGCGAGAAGCTTCGATCGATGCACGAATGAGTAGGGAGTGAAACTAATGGTGGGTAGATGACAGAAACGTCGATATACGCAATTGACGGACTTCGAGCGAGGCCTGATCATAGGACTGAAAACTGCAGGGTTGTCAGCTCGCCGGATAGCCCGTCACATGGACCGTTTGGACTGTACCGTCCGATGGTGTTGGGAGCATTGATTACGGGGACGCCACCTAGACACGGCATACCACGAGTAGAGAGGATCGAATGATCGTGCAGCAGGCACGTATAGAGACCACGGCGACCCGATCCACGATACCATCACGCGTAGCGGCTCCTGTGTGCCCACAAAAAATATCTGGACACCTGAAAGGAGCGACTATGCGATCTCAGCGTCCCTTACGTGTTCTGACGGTAACCCGGGACATCGGTGGCTCCGGTTGCAGTGGTGCCGGGCCAGAGCAACGTAGAACGCCGCAGATTGGCGATGTGTGGTGTTTAGCAATGAGTGCAGCTTCGTTTTGGGGACCAATATCAGCGTCCCGGACACGTGTCCGGGACGCTGATATCGGACGCACGTGTCTCCGACCTCCACGCCTGGACACGTGTCAGGGTATGGAGGTCCCCTACACAACGCCACAATCCCAACCTCTTTATCGACCGCCACATCAGCCCCACTGCAGGCATCATGGACTGGGGAGCCCTAGCCAACGAAAGCCGATCCACTCTAGTAGTGGTACCTCAAATATTGACGCACCAACGGTATGTGGATGACATTCTACCGACCCATGTGCTTTCGTTCGTGGATGAAATTCCAGCTGCGCAATTCCAGCAGAATAATGCCCGGAAGCACGCGGCTCGGGTCGCCCATTCCTGCTTGAGTCATTTCCAGACACTTCCATGAGCTGCCTCGGGATTTGGAACGTAATGTTCAATAGGTGTGGACTCGTCTGACGCAGGACAACACCAGGCGTCTGTTCGACACCGTGCCGGACCGTATTGTTGCTTGTATGTCAGCACAGTACGGTGCGCCTCGCTAATGAGGATAACCGGACTGTGTACAACAGCTCCCTCTGTACGTGTTCTGCTGCGCTATTTTTGTGATCATGTATATCATTAATCTGAATCCTTCCATCAATAAAATTTCAGGTCCATACCATTCTTCCTTCTTGGTGCACAACTTTCAATGTTCGACAGTGTATGTCAGTGCAATGAAAATTAGAACTCAAACAACAAAGAATATTTTTTCGTAATCAAATTCATTTTACCTTTCAGTTTAATTTTATCTTTATTTATTCTGTTTTACAAACAGGAAAATAAACCGATTACGTCTATTTGAATTTAGAGAAATTTAACATAAAATAATAACAATAAATATCAATCATGCATAAAACATTGACTATGAAACACTTTCTAATTACACTTTTATTTAAACATCTCTGGAATGCGTTACATTCAGTGGCAATATATTTAAATTATCACAGAACTTCAATAATTTATTTTACTTGGAAACTTAAAACCTCATCGAAAAAAATGAACTTTATTCAAATGACGTCGTTGAAATACAAATCGTCAGGTAAAAGTAGTTAATATTTCTTTCATACGCTATTCTTTCAGTCTCCAGAGTTTAATTTTGCATGAAAAAAAAATTCAGCAATTCTTATACAACTCATTTTGCAATCACTTGTTTACATTCTGCATCCATTAAAATTAGACTTTGTTGTGTAAATAATCAAAGTTCGATGATCACTTAAACTCAAAAATAATTGTAATTGCATATAAATGTAAAAGAACTTTAAAAATCACTATGTTTAATCTTGGAAAATATATAGATGCTATATATTGAAGTGGATCACATGATCTCTCCATATTGGATGGATGTAATTATAATTTTAATTATTTAAAAAACTATTAGAACATATTTGAGCGAAATGTTTTTATATATTTTATGGAATAATTTGAATAATTTCTAAAATTTTCGAAGCAATTGGTGAATTTTAACTTTGCTTAGAAAATATTTCAAAAATTAGATCCCATAGGGTTCAATGTACTTTCTTCAACCAGGGTTCAATTCAAAACTAATTGATTGATATTATTCATTGACATTCCCATATGTCCCACTGACTGTATCCACAGCATACTAAAATTTGATTTCGACAAATTCATTTTAAGGCAGTTATCGTGCGAACAGGCAGACAGAATGAACAAAGTCATAAACGCTTTTTAACTATGTTGTAAAGTGTTAAAAAATACGTATACTAAACACTACACCTTCTTGTTGGGGCATGAGAAGATACAAGAAATGTTTCTAACACTAGCGACACCAAAATATTATTTTCAAAGCACTATGGCATTTCCAAGATATAGGATTTTTATAATCGTCTATCAAACTCCATTGTTATGAATATATGAATACACAAGAATGTCGATAAATAGAAATTTAAAATTTCAAAATTAATTTATGGTAGCAATTTCATTGAGTGATGCCAAACAGTATGTTTGTTATCCGGTATACGTAAGTAAAACATATTATAACATATTTTTAAGTTACACTAATTTAGTAAAATGCACTAAAAAGTAAAACATAATTTTTAACTATTACATGTTTAGCTACCTGGTCGTGTGCGACTAAAAATGAAACCATAAAACGCCCATAAAATAATTGTGTTTGAACATTAACAGATATCCAATGATCAATATTAGTGATAACAGAAATGACATATACAGAATAAGAAGTGTTAACTACAGTTCACTGAGATTTTTTCTTGCCAATTTACATTTAATAACCCATTAATCTTATCTATGACAATTGCACATTTCCAAATATAAGAAAACGCATTCAATAAATTATTAGTAATTGGACACAGAACATCTCATTTATATCCTTCATTATGATTTTTCCCGACTTATAAATTCCGTTTGTTACAGACAGAACTACAAGTTAACTTAGGGGAATTTTGGACATTGTCAGGATCCACTGGCCTCCAGTCCTATTATACTCAAATATATTTTAAGTACTTTTCTAGAGCATCGATTTTAAGACTACTTATTTGTTTGCGGTTCTAAAAGCATGAATTCATATTTATTTGTACTTTATATCGCAGTGGTCATCTTCTATATTTGTGTCCTTTCTCATATTGGCCTATATTTTCGTGGGTTAGACCTATATCCTTGTTGCGATTGTTTTTTCATAATGAATCATTGCATAAATTTCTGACATAGTGACGTTAATTTTAAGGCTCCTTGTAGCAGTTTAAATTAAAATTGTCAACTTTGGCACCACTGATATTGACGATATTGTTATGAACTCGGGGACTTTCACTACATGACGATTTCAATCGTTATTTTTAAGGCTTTTCATGTCTCAGTGTACTTGTCCCTGCTTTTTGAGCACCTGTTGCACAATATCTGATGCATGCCTTTGAAAAACTTATCTTGTTATTCATTTAAATACAGTTATTTATTTGGTCTTAAAATTGTGTTTATGTTTTCAATTAGTATCATTACATAACGTAACTTAATATATAATGCGTAATGTCGCCAGTTGAAGAACGATGGTGCATTTCCTGCTCAGACAATATTTCTTTGAAATGAAAATGACTACCTTAACGTGTTGTGCAATGCATCTAACGTTATAGCTTAATTCGTCATTAAATGTATTTCATCATCATGTTACGTATATGTTATTAAGTGCCTTAAAAGTTGTTAATTATACATATAGCTAATCAAGTTTTTATTTAAACTGAATATATTTCAAATCAAAATGATTAGAAATGATAATTTAAAATTATCGAATGATTAGAAAACAAGTTGTTTATGGTTTAACATTCTTTTCTGGTGACTGTCTGAGAAAGATGATATGAAAGTAAATTTTAATTTTAAAATGCAAAAACTATGTGCAATATTTTCATTATTAACGTTATAGATATAATTCATTATTTTTGCTATGTTATAGGATGAAATAATGAATTTGGAGAAAGAGACAAATATATTTTTCTTAGAATTCATTATTTGAATATTTAGCGATACCAAATTGTACTGATGTTTTAACTCAAAATATAACTTCAAAATAACACAATAATTTTGACCATTTTTATATTATTGTAACAGCGTACAAACAATGTTTTTCTGATCAATTGAGGAACTAAATAACTGTATAGAAATGCTTTAAAATAATGCATGATTGAAAAAAAAATCACAAAGCGTTTCATACAGATTAGGTCTTAGTGTTTCTCAAAATAGGACAATAATAAAAAAAAATCTGCTCACTTTACTTTATCTGCAGGCTGAAATTTATTTTTTCTTCACTTCCTTCATAATCGTTTGAATTGTGTACAATTTCACAAAATAACACGAATATCTATTGAAAATATATTCTATTACATATATACGGTTTAAAAACCTTTGTTTCCCATCTAGCGGCTTATCGCATATAAAACATTGCCAGCTTGCATAAACTATCTTGAAAACCTTTGATTAAAGGGGAATGGGGTTGGTCCATTTATTTTGCTAGAAAACATACTATTTTCTGTATGTATATAATGGTTATATTATGTATAAAACAGCCATTTAACCAATACAATTAATCTTGTTTTATTTTGCATTAGATGTTTTTTTCAGGCTTTTTCTCAAAACGTGTCAGGTTATTATTCTCCGAATCGCACCAGCATCTAATCAGCACCAAAATAACCTATAAAAATAACTTATAATTGAAAATAATTTATCTACAAATTTATATTAAATTTCGTCAAATAGTCTTTGAGTTTGAGTCTGTTGCCCAGACACGCAGACAGACATACAGACAAATAGACACACACACTCAAACGCCTCGTTGAAAAAACGTTGTGTGTGTGTGTGTGCTCTAGAGGACACAAAACATGTAGATCCGTTGGAAAATTCGAATTCCGTTTTTTGATACGATTCAAATGCTTTCCCTATACATTACCATGCATTGTGGGGAAAGTAAAAAAAAATGTTAAATAACAAAACAATGTTATTTACTGTCGTAACGGTTATGCAACTTTGCATTTAGACGAGAATTTTTAAATCTGATTATAATTTCCGTAAATAAATTGAAAAATGTCTAATTCAATATGAGAATAAGTTATACAACATATTTTAAAGCAAAAGTGACTTCATCATACTACATTTATGCTGAAAATAAATTTTCGACATTACAGAAAAATTGCCAATTATTTTACTGTAAATATCTAAGACTCATTTAAAAATGCGCTCCAAAATTCAAACAACCATGATGCTGATTGCATTCGTAATTATAAAATATGCGCATGATTTCATAGTTTCAGTAATTATTTCGAATCTTTGCAGATACTATATTTTAAAAGTTTATTATTCCATCCTTGTAAAATCAAATCAAAATCATTTTAAATATGAAAATTATATTTTGAAGCTTCCTTTGTCAGCGTTTTCATTGTTGTCACAAAATATATTTAATTTTAATTATTCGTAACAAAATATAACCAATGCGGCAATTTGACAAGTATATAGCTATATTTTGTATAAAATTCTTCTAAACTCTTTTAGTTTTAAAATAAAATATTTTTTATCAATGTTTTCGTTTTAAATTACAAAATAAAAAGAAAAAATGTATATATTTAAATATATGTATTTACATTTGTTTGCATAAATTATATTTACATGCAGAGTGAATAAAATAGTCATGATTACAAAACTCGATTGCATGATGATGGAGGGCTTTTCCTGAAATTTGGAGAAAACTACCTTTACAGATCGCAGCATCCCTGGAATGATTAAGCAATTTTTATACGCTGGCCATATGGTAAAGCTGATATCAGCAGTTGTGGCAAGAACATTTTTCTATATGCTGGAATTTTGCAGACTTAGTATCTGTCAAATCAAATCCTACCATGTTACCGGGTTTAAGTGCCGTTAAAATTATTTTTAGGGTTCACAAGGTGCAATTGTCAAGTTCGAACTTGATGAACCTGCCTGTAATTATCATTTCTTAAAATATGCAGTACATTCCAATTGCAGGTAATCCGGTTTCCCACTTATTATGTGCTTGTTACCATAGAATAGCCGATATTTCCAATAACATCAGGTACACTTATAAATCTGAGACAAGTCCTTATAGTCTGTTATCTGCAATAAGAGTGTCTATTAAATGTTTGAGAGCCCCTCTTGCAGGCAAGTTCTTTGAATATGAACTTGGCAATGACAGCCTCATGTATCCAGAGCTGAATATTTAATCAAATGAAGTTAATCATCTGAATCAGATGAAGCCGAGTTCGTGGTAGGGCTGAATATGTCAGTGCTAATAGAGGTTTTCAACATTTTAGATAAAGAATTAATTTCACTATTATTGCAGATATCGGATATTGCATATTGATTAGAACATAAAAAGCACGAAATTACAATGTTGATAAAAGAATAATAAGCAAATTCTATTACCTCCAATGAGAGTGATTCTAAAATAGATAGTATTTATATTACTATGGAAACCCTTTATTTAAGAAATGCAATAAATTGATTTTTATTCTTAGAACAAATGAGCATTCACGGTCAGTCACTAGGATATAAAACACTTTCCTTTAGTTTCTTATCTGCTACTTTAACAGTCTGATATATAAAAGTACTGATTTGATTTTCGAATTTCTGATATTAACGAAAATATGTTTTTAGAACATTCTTGCAATACCTGTGCGTCGAACATCTTTAGATTAGGAGCGTGTGTGTCTGTGTGTTTCTATGATATGCAGGCACAACTCATTAGCAAATCTAAAGATTGCTTTGAAATAGCCTGCTTAGATTATAAAAACTACGCTGTAAAAAGTTACCAAGAATTTTTTTTATTACAAGACAAAAGTATTTACTTTGTGTTAGGAAACACATATATTCCGCACATGTATTTCTGAAACATATGTATTCAACACTAAGACACAAACCTACTGTCAAGCAATTTCCAAATCCTATCAGGCATTCTACCTATAATATGTTTCACTTGAGCACCAGTCTCCATTGTGTTCTTGATGGTCCTCGTGCAACTGCGACTGCCACTTTTAGACTTTTGACTGGGCACAATTGCATTCGTGCCCATCTCTTTCGTTATAATATTGTCAATTCACCAGTGTGTGTTTTGTGTACATCTGAACAAGACATGACCGCTACGTATATTGACGAATGCCCTGCATTATCTCATTGTAATTGTATTGTGGAAAAATATTGGAGAGCAGGAAGCCTTATGACTTAATAGTCAACAGGCTGGCATTTGATAACTCAATATTTCACTTGATCGGACACGCTCACCTGCTATTAAACGATTCGCGTTCCGGTCTCCATAATGACAGTCGTCGATTTTAAATTCCGTTCATGCAAATAAGTTGAATATTTGTTCATAATTAATAGTAATTCAATTTAAACCGTAGTTTTCAGTCAAAGTAACGCCAATGTACATAAATGTACAGCTGTACAGCTTATGATGTGGCATAAGTTACTTTCATCCTAATGTGAAAATACTATCGTAGTACGAAAATACTACTTTGCTACTGATTTTCTTACAGTATATTGATTAAGCTATGCAAAAAAATTGTCATTAGGTCAAATATCGAACTGTCCACTCAGATGTTTATAAATTTACATATATTAATCATGCCTAGGTGCAAATAGCTTAAGTTTTCAATGATTCCCTTTTGTACAATCGCTAATCTGTCTGTGAGTTTCAGCAATTTAACTATCGATCAAATAAACATTTGGAATTAAATTTTAAGCCTTGATTTACAATTAGTAGCAAAAAAAGATTTTACGAATTTTAGCAAGATATTATTTAAAATTGTTCTTAGTTTTTAACACATTTTTAATGAAGAAAATGAATGAAAAAAACGAATCTCTATGGTAATAGATCATTGTATTCTCGAGCCATTAAAATTCAATCTCATTGATTTTAAAGCCAACTGCATGGTATAAATGCAATTAGGCACCACGTGAGGTCGAAAATTGTGATATATACCAAGTTTTATTGTTGATGCAGTATCAAACATTCATGGAAGAAAAAACCTTACAAGTCAGTAATTAGTCCACTGATTACTCGAATAAATCTAGAATAAATCCTGAAATAAATCTGTTGATTTAATAGCAGTATATATTAGTATGAAATCTCTAGTTCTTGCTTTTATTTTCTGAAACAAATTGTGTACTTGTTATCTCAGATGTTTTAAGTACATTTTATCTTTAAATACGAATTCAAAGTAAAGCAAACTCACAAGCTTGAATTAAAACATACTACGCTTCATAAAATGCGAATCAATTTATATGTCTTAAATTTTAGACTGATGAAAATTTTGAATCTAGAGGTTAAACGATTGGCAACTCTAGAACTGTAGTATCAAGCCATATAAATTTTCAAAAGTCATTTCAATCCACACGCGAAAGATAAATCACTGAATTAAACCACAGAATAACGAAATATTCAGAGAAATGATTCATCGCCCAGTTTCGCAATACGACTGAATGATTAAAACTCTAAACGCAGTTTAAAACTTTCTAGATTGTTCGAAATGTCTTATATTCCAGACCTCCGAATATAATTTAAACTACGGCTTATGGCAGATATCTCGCTTCATTTCGTCGCCTCTTGCTGGCGTGCAGAATTTTAAACTGAATATATTAAATTGTGAGGCAATCAGAATCTAAATCTGCACTTGTGGAATTTTTCGGAGTCAAATATTGACTGCCGATGATTTAAGTTTCAAGAAATTATGTTTTGTGATATCAGTAATGATAATACAAATAAAGTCAGTGATTAAGAGATAATAGAAATAATGAATTATGCATATAGACATGTTATCAAGTCAAAGACATGTATAAAACAATTTTAGCGGAAAGTATATGTACACGTGCGTGTCTTTTTCTTCTTCTTCGACCGCCCGACTTACCATCACGTACTTGTATGTCGTTGTAGTAAGCACAGTAGTCTAGTTTCAATATTATGATCATCACAATGCAAGCGCTATACGCACCTAACGAATCATACAGCATATGTATCAAGGTCACACACCGTAAGAATATAAATGCTAATACTCGCATCATTCTGTCAAAGCAAATGACTTTAGTATACGTATGCAACTTACCAGACTATGATAATCGGAGTTCGGTGCATGAATGCAAGCATTTCCAACTCATCAACTTTTAGAAAATTATCACGGGCTGAAATAGTTAGTGTATCAAAACTAGACGAATGGGGTAGTTTTGACAATCTACGCACAATGGAACCCAGAGGTAAACCTCGGCTGAAAGAGTTGATCAGCTGAATGTTTGAAGGAACAGCGTGGCCACCAGGAAGGTTTCAAACAAAACATTATATCGAACTCTGTTGTATATTCGACTCCAGAAGCAGACGTTTGGTGGCAGCACACATTGTAAAAATTACGTTTTATGATCCATCGACTGAAGTAATAGTGGTGTATTAGGCACACTATTTCCAAGAACAAACTATCGGATACAATTATCTGCAGAAGACAAGCTGATAGAGCTGACGTTATGGTCAAAGGAACGTTTTCTTGGCTTGGGCTGGGTTCTCCAATATCACTGAGGGCATCCTGAATTTTAACATGTTACCTGTATATCACCGATGTTCAGATACACACATACATGCTGAAAATTCCCCCTGGAGACGGAGTATCTGCCAGAAAGACAATCCGTCATGTCAGCTCAGAAGTCAGTGATTATTATAAGAAGCACGACGAATATTCTAGGATGCTCACTAGACCCGTGGCCTTAATCCAATTGAAAATATGTGAGACCATTTCGGTTGGCCCACCAACGGATGGATTCTCCACCAAGAAACCTAAACGAACTCCATGATGCACTGGAGTCTGAATGCTGAGACATACCATTACAACTGTTCGAACTGAAAAAAATATATTAAATATTAATTCACATTTGTTTTATGTGTAATTTCTACACGAAAGAGAAAAAAACCCCTTTGTAACTCAAGAATAAACTATTCATGAAACAGTTTAGGGTTTTGATTTTTCTGAGTGATTTTAAATATACCAAGCGTGAAACAAAGTAAAATAGTAAAATGGAGATAAATTCATACGAGTTTCAAATTCATGTGTTACTTTGTTCGATAAAATTAAAATTAATGTACTGTACATGCATGAAAAACGTGACACGATGAAAGTATTACAGAAGGTCGTACGCACTTTATGGAAACGATTTTGTATTAATTTTTGTCATTTGCATTTTGAGATAGAGATTTGGCACTTTTAATATAATCGCCTGCTATTGTTTTGTTTTGATTGGAAAGTTGAATAAAAGATTTATTTTGAAAATGGCTCCTGAAATAGATATATGGCTTGAAGTTTACGTAAATGCGCTTTCCGAGGAAAAAGTATTCGTATCAACAAATTGTAAAGTAGTGTAAAAATAGAGGTTATTGCATTAAAAAGAAAAGTATTTTTAATATATTAAATTGGAAAGGAAAACAGAGTCTAGCTGAAAGTAAAAATGACAAAATGTCCGCAAAATCGCATCCTAAGACTGTTCGAGCGCGGGTAAATATAAAAAAAGTGAAGCATCTGTTCCTAAAAGAAATACCACCGACTCAAAGATCCATTGCATCGAAACCTGGAATGTCTTCTGACACTGTAAGTAATATCATTCATAAAGATTTAAAGTTAAAAAATATGTTTAAATCTAAAGTTCATCTTCTTTTGCCAAAGCATATTGTGGAAAGAAAAGCAAATTGTAGAAATTTACATGAAAAACACCTAGCTGCTGATGAATGGAAATTTGTGGTAACACTCGATGAGGCATGGGTGTATTTAAGTGACTGTAATAAATAAGGAGCAATTTCTATTGCTCAACTGACGAAAATGACCGTACGAAATGACTTCATCAATGTACAGAAAAGTTCCCAAAGGGATTCTTGATAGTTGCAGGATTTTGTTACAATGGTAAATTAAAACTCAAAAAAGTCTCAAGTAAAGCTCAAATTAATTCATTCTACTATCAGCAGAATATTTTAGAACCAATTTTTGAAGAATAAATTCCAGCCTTATATGGAAAGGACACATCAATAAGGCTGAGCTTCATATGGACAAAGCCTCTAGTCACACGTTTAAGTCAACTGCCGCATATCTAGCAAAGAAAGAATCAGAAACAGGAATAAAATGTATCTCATTTAATGAAATACCTGTGAAATCAAATGACGCTTCTATGGACTTTTGCACTTTCGGTTTGCTAAAACGAGCCTTAGGAAATCGGCATCCAAGTACACTGAATGGACTTTGGGAAACGCCCCAAGAGGAGTGGAATACAATTGACATGACGGTGCTAAGAAAAAGTTTACGTTCATGGAAAATTCGTGCTAGAGCTACAATCAAGAATCAAGGCTATCAGATAGAAGCAAATCGCAGCAAGAAATACGCCCTTTATGCATAAAAATTAATTATCAAAATCGTTCCCATAAAGTGCAAGCGACCTTATGTATACATTGGCTCATTTATCTAACATAAAACACTATTTTTATAAACGAGGAAGAGACGTGACTCAGATATGTGTTTTTAGTGGATACGATTTCTGTTTCCTGTCTGTCCACATGTTTCGTCCAACGATAACTCCTTTAAAACTTAACCTACTTTTAATTTGACATTATACAGTGTAAATTAATGTTTTAGAGACTGAGTTTGTTACGAGTCAGATTCCTAGTTATACAGTTGGATAAAAATTGCATGTGCTATTGTTAAATGGACTTTTTTGTTTAATAATGATTGCTCTAACATATAACCAATTTAAATTTGGAAATTTAATGCAAATTTATGTTTTACACCCGCGGGTTTGTTGCTGAACGTATCCTGATAAAAACTGCGTATGTTTCACCCTGTTTTTTTTTACTGATACTCGTATATTTTTGACGATAACTCCTGTAAATCTTGACAGATTTTTTTGGTGTGTATAAAGTAAAATTTAACGTTTTAGAGGTCAAGGTAGCGGCCTTTATTTTACAATAAAGATTAGATAATAAAATGTGCCTATTATTTCCTCTTTTTTATACACGTGTCCACCCAAATATAAATGTTCTTACATTTTGGATTTGAGGGGTGAAATTATAATTTAAAAGCCAGTTTCGTTGCTGAATAACATCAAAAAATAATGCAGGTTTTACGTCCACTTTACTGATATAACTTCTTTGTCAACAACTTCTTTTGCACTTCAAATGTTATTAAATTTGGATATGTGGTGAATATAAATATTTGTTTCCTGAACTCCGTAAGAAAAATTACATGCTTAACCCCAAAACATCTAATCATTAATCGCCAACAAACTCGTATAAAAGCCAAACTATTTGAATTACAATTTTTAGTAATGCATACTTAATGTTATACACATGCTTTTGATTGATGAAAGTTATCGGAATTGTTCAAGCTGTGACGGAAAATATGCTACAAAAAACTACGTCCTATAACTCCCCCAAAATACATTTAATTCACATAATTTTCAGATGTAATTATATTTAATTATAACTTATTTTAAAACAAACTATTTGCTTTCTGAAAGTGTAAAATACAGGTGTGTAAGCAACTCAGTAACTGTTGCAACATTTTTACAATCAATCAATTACTTAACAAGAAAGATCAATCATGCATGAAGCATTAAGAAACACTTTCCAACTTCAATTTTAACATATTTAAAATATGATATTAACCTATTTAAACATATCTAAAATATGATACATTCCTCGATAATATTTTTAAAATTATCAAAATACTACATTAATTTATTATATTTGAAAACTTAAAACGTCATCGAAAAAAATGGACTTCATTTAAGTAACAGCATTGAAATATAAATTGTCTGGTTTAAACATCTCTAAAATGCGAGACATTCCTCGGTTATATTTTCAAAATTATCATAATACTACAATAATTTATTATATTTGAAACCTTCATCGAAAACAAATGAAATTTATTCAAATGGTGTCATCGAAATATAACAAGCTTGGCTGTCTCTATAAAAGCAGCATTTCATTCATAAACTTTCTTTCTATTCATTTCATTCATAACAACACTATAGTAATTTATTTTATTTAAAAACTTAAGAACATGGATGTACAAGTACTTAAACTCTATGCTTAAAACTTCATCAAAAAATCGACTGCTTCGCTGTGTAAAATCAATGAATATCTCATTCATATCAGCTACATTGCCGACTCCATGAGATAAATAATTTTGGCGTTAAAGAAATGCAGCAATTCTTATACAACTCCTTCTACATCTTTTGGTATTTACATTCTCCATAAGTGAAAATTAGGCTTCGCTGTAGGAATAATGAAATTTGGATGATCATTTAAACTCAAATATATTGTTATTGCGTTATTTCAGTATGTAGATGCACAGACTTTAAGCAAAAATAAAGCGGTTTTAGTACGGATACAACTCTAAATATGAATTAAAAAGAACTTTAAAAATCACGATTTTGACACAAGATGGATGTCATATTTTATTTTGTGTGGTGTCGTGATCTCTTTATATAATGGTGGGTCACGTGATCTCTTCATATAATGGTCACTTGATCTCTTCATGTAAAAGGTGTAATTATTATTCTTATTTTTAATTAAAAAACTACTGAATATATTTTCTGAATTTTTTTTTTTATATATTTTGTGGGATAATTTGAATATTTCCTAAAACTTTCGAAGCAATTTGCGAATTTTAAATCCGCTTAAAAAATGTTTGAAAAATTAGGTCCCATAGGGTTCAATGTATTTCATTTTTTCGACCCGGATTCAATCCAAAACTAATTGGATGATGTTATTCATTTATATTCCTATAGGTCCAACAGACCGTCTGAACAGCTTACTAAAATTTCATTTTGATTAAAGTCATTTTTACGGCAGTTATCGTACTAACGGGCAGATAGATAGACAGACAGACAGACAGACAGAATGAACAATGTCATAAACACTTTTCAACTATGTTGTAAAGTGTTAAAAAATCACTGGATAATTTATTTTTGAATTGGTTGCAGAACTGTTTATTTGAATTTCATGCAGAAAATTATTTTTATTTTATAAAATTTAAAATAGCTCTTGATTAATATAAAATCTTACAGATACCTAGCATACATACTGTATTTGTTGTACTTAGTATGGATTTTATTTTTCACATATTAAATAATAATACATATTATAAACATAAGAAAATTATTGTAAATTGGTACCATATGTTTTTGACAGATTAATAAGTTTTATCAATCTTATAACATGTTATAGTACGATAAAAGTATTTTTATCTTCACTCTGCTGCGTTACTTATTGTTCTTTGTACGAATCTGATTTTTATCATAGTTGAAAATAACACATGACTGCGATACTTATTCGACAATAATGAGAATGAATATGCAGTTTAAATTAACTGAAACGTGGCTATACTCGACTTTCTTATTCCCAAATCTATTTTTTAGCTTTCTTTTTACAATTTTACAAGAAAAATTAAAAAATCTATATTATAGGTCGATATAAAGCCGGATATAATTATTCGTGAAAATTCATTAATATGTGTAGCCGCTATCGTGTACACAAAAAATCGACCACAGACATACAGACAGGCAGTTTGGACAACACTCCAAAAATAGTTAAAGCATGTTCAGAAGGTTCTAAATCATATATTAGCATCAAAATCTCTAATTCGAAAATTTTCTTGACAACAGTACTTTTCATATACTATATTACATAGTATAAGAAAGAAAAATAAATAAAATGGCGTCAAAATTAAAAATTAAAAATAAAACAATAAAGTAGAGACATAAGAACGGCTCCAGGGAAACTCCTCCTTGAGAAATTGGATTATACATTTTTATTTGATATAAAATAATACGTATAAAACATTTTATAAAAAATTTAAGCATGTTAAATCTTTTCAAATTGTGTCGATTATTGAAGAGCTAAAAAAAGGTAGTGTTCCATTTTTCCATATCTACCGAACGTGAATCAGTACTGGTGTAATACAAATAGGACTTCAAATTTCATGAAATTTCGTATAAATGATTTTGATTTAGATTTAGAGTAGATAACTAAGATATAGGAATTAAACTAAGTGCTTACACTGTGCATATCAGCCAAAAATTGAAATGTATGATTTGTAATATATGATGCCTCACCCTTAATCATAATTATGGTAATGAAAGTAAAAAGTATGGTAATGAAAGTAAAAAAGTAAGGTAATGAAAATAAAATAGTATGGTAATGAAAGTAAAAAATATACAAAAATTGCAAAATATATTTCACTTTGGTTTTATTGTCATTTTGTGTCTTGATTTATTTTTTCCGATAAAATCAATCTGATGATTATAAATAATAATATAAAGCAGATAGTTAATGTTATTCAGAATGTGGAGCTCTGCATTGCCCAGAGTATAATCTTCGCCGAGAAATATATTTTTTTAAATATATGAAGTTTGTTCCACTATATATTCTGTTTTTCAAGGAAATGTGTGTAACATCTGCTCTGTTTCAGGGCAAAAACTATATGTTACACTCAAAGCAAAATCGATAACGTCTACATAACGAAAAGTAGAAGAATATTACATTGGCAAGTAAAATTTAAATTTTTAAATATGCATAAAAAGGGTCGGACGACATATTCTATTTCTGTTCTATAAGGCTGCATTCATGCAGATATGTCTTAATAGAAGATAACGGTTCTAGATTGCATATCATTGAAGCATATGTAATGAACATTTTATCTGTTAAATGTTCTTATTAAAAATGTATGCGCATCGTATGTTGAATTTTGTAAACAAAGTTCTCCACCGTAAAATTTAGAATATTTTATCATGTGGAGTTATTTTTTAGTGTTTTTACTGATCTATATCTTTCAAGAATATTTGAGATGTAAAATAATAAATGTTTTTAACATATTTTATTATATATACTTTTTATTTCAAGCCAGTTACGAAATTGGGAATTTTATTATATTTTCTCTTTCCCTGTAATACAATATATAGAAAAAGTAAGGCAATCGCACAATAAGTTGATTTTTCTATCGTTCATATTTTATTCTATAAGTTTATTTTTCTATAGATACACACGATTTGAGCATCTGAACAACGAATTAACCAATTTTAATATCTTACATTCTGTACGAGTGGAATAATTTTATATGGATGTATAAAATGATCTACAAATTGAAAATACCTGGATTTAAAGCGAAAACTAATGCTAGATTAACCCGTTCTTTAGAAAGTTTAGATACTTGAAATTGTTTGTAATGCATAAAAGAAATGCATTTGTAATGAAATACAATCACAAAGTAGATGCATAGCATAATTCCTTTTTTCGTGTCTATTATATGTGTTTACAATTGTTACTCAAATGATAGTTTTATAAGGCTAGAAAAGAACCGAAATATTATATTAAACCATAATCCACGAAAAAAGGAAAAACACAAAATAACACCAATTTAAAATATTGCGTTATGGCAGAAATTCTGAGAGTCAACAACTGATAGCATATTTTTCCCTTTCCTAAATCAAAATTGAGACTTAATATGATACTATATGGCATATTTTATGGTGAATCAAGCACAAATAACCGGTTTGCCTAATATATTGTTGAGATTTAAGGATAAAGAAAATCTATAAATATTTATTTTTATGGCAAAACAGTAGTTTTGAATTTTAAATATGAGATTTTATCAATTATCAAGAATACAAACATTTTCTGTATCGATTACAACGTCCTAACTTTGTAATGTCCATTGTATATTATATAAAAGTATACTTCACTGTACCGGTCTCACTTGGCGGCATCTTTGAACAGTATCGCCAACTTAGTGGCTTTAGGAAAATATAATCAAATTAACGTCAAGACCATATCGCGGGAATTTAATTTTAATTTCGCTAATAATATATGCTCCTTGGCGGTAAAGAGAATCATTTACAAATGTATATTGAGTATACGTCCCAAAATATGCATTTATACTATCAATTTTGTGGAAATAGATAATTAGCAAAATTTAAATCAAAACTAAAACAATAAAACATATTCCTGTCTATTCAAAATTATTTTACCTTTCAATTTATTTTTATCTCCATATATTCTGCACCCTGTCCTATAACTGTGACAGAATACTAGTTAATTATACCCATAGTTACGGAAGTATTTAAAAAATAATCAAAAATGTATATTAATACGTCTACTTTTCGTGTCAAATTTAAGCAACTGACGCTCTTCTAACACAGGCAACAACCAGATATAATTATCAAAGCATTATGCAATTTTGAAGCGTTTTATCCATAGGAGTTTTATCTACTTCTCTTTAACTCCATCACATTCTCAATTATGAAAATTATTAGATCAATATTCTTCATTCAAAATATGGTGAGTTTCACTGTTCGTGTATCAGATATTTTTCATTAATGGGTTTTATAAGCGCAATCGCCCATGCAAATTATAAGACCCTCTACATTTTTTTTATCATGAGCCTAAACCCGTATTTGATTGTACCCTTAGTGGGAACTTTTCCATGTCTTCTTTTCACATAAAATACAATTATTTGGATCAGATACCTCTCTGGAGATCATGCACCTCACTTGAGTAGGTCCGACCTCCAATGAGCGGCCCTGTACATGGGGCCTGTAGTGGGTTACAAAGTGAGCTATGTTACTGTTGGTATAGTAATTTTACTTCATTAGCGTGTTGCATACTAATAATAGTTACATAATACTCATGAAGAGAGAGGTGAATTATTCGCATGTGTCTTGGGATATTATGAACACTTGTTCTTCAGACACGCCCATAGAAGGGCATTTATAAAGCAATTTGATGTCCCTCCCTTCATTATTATACGATCTTAATATGTAGAACATGATGTGTTAACTTCAGCATTTATTTTCCTGATGATTGAAAATTAATCTAATTTCATATGTAGTAGATCATAGTTCAGGTGGTCTTAACCTATGGGTCGTGACCCAAAAATGCGCCACCGTGGCGTTTGGGATAAGTCGCCGTATAAAACCTGACATAGGAAAACGAAAACATTTCTGGTTTGTTGGAAAAACTTATTGAAGTATAAAACGATTAAGTGTTTAATTAAACCCTTTTGGATAAAATAAAAAAATGAAAAACAGAAAAGCCACTAGGGTACTGCAAAGTTATGAAAATATCAGTACCGTTTTTGACTATATATTTATGTCAAATTTTACTTTCTGACTTTCCTAAACTTATTCTCGAAAGAACTAAACCTAAAAGCCGACCACAATCAAAATATGATTTGAAATGCAGCTTTAGGAACACGCGTTATATCAAAGACAGTTGAAGGAGCGCCCAGCACTCGCGTGAAGCCGAGGATCTCAGTGAACAATAGTGGACAATTATTTCGACAATTTTTAAAGTAGGTTTTTATAATTTTTAAATAGCATTTGATTAAATTAAACGCAAGGTCTTTTTTTTCTAAATGATCTTTTTATTTTATGAAAATTCCAACGGTTTCGTATTTACTATAAAATAAAGTTGTATCAAAGATTAAATTTTTATAATTGAAAAAAAAACTAATAAGCCATGGTAGAAAAGATAACAATATACATAAAATTGGTGGCGATTTTTTATTAACTTATTATACTAGATTATAATTATTTTACTGCATAGATTCATGGGTCGCATAGCCAAGTCCAGAAGCATAAAATGTAATAATTGTCAATAATTATGCTAAAATTACAATAAATACATATCATAATTAACATATGCAATTATGCCATTTTATTATTTCAGAGTCAAATATGGCAAATGTGTCAAACTAAGGATATATTTCGTAATGCTGTTCTATCATAAAACTTTTTTGATCCTTAATATTCTTTAGAAACATGCCCAACTCTAAAAATAGATATGGCTCCCCGAGAAATTAAGATTCCAAGACTTGAAACATGATTTTATTCGCCTAACGAGCAGAGGCAAAATAATGTTGTAACAAATTTTAGGAGCAAGAATCATTAGACCATTCAAGAATTCCCAGTATTAAGAGCATTCAAAATCGAATTACGTAGAACGTATAGAGCATAATAAGTTCTTTCTGAGAAGTGCTGAGATTTTATTTTCTATCAGAGAATTTTGTTTCATCTGTTACTTATTTATAGTATTTTCTTTAATAAAAGTAATGCACGTATATTGTTGAATTTAAGGAAAGTTTTTAAAGCAAACTATGCTTGCAAAATGATAATATGTACATGTTGAATTATCGGAAGTACTTATAAGTATACAGTGAACATAAATGTGGTGCACACTACATTTTAAAAACATGAATATTCGATATTAAAACATACCTACACTTATTTTTAAATAGTAGTGAACTTATCGTTGAACCTTATTAATATTTCTACATGCATAATGTAACGTATTGGTGAAGTATTGTGACCAAAAAATTTTAATTCGAGTTTTCAATATAAGAGCTGGTTCAAGTTCCCCTAAATGTTATTGTGATGTGATATCTGTGTACGTATGTAAGTTAGGGTGTAACCGTATACAGTAGTAGCCAAAATTGTGGAAACCTTTTGAATAAAGTTTATTTTTCAGGTTTGATTGCACATAACACAGTTTTTTTTACCAATGCCATGAAATTATATATCAGTAGACAGATAATTTAAGCAAGATTGTAATGCAGTAATATGTGTTCGATTATCTATATTCTATCAGAAGTTATAGCCAAATGACCAAAAAAAAAAGAAGCACAACTTGCTTAGGTTTATATGAAATAACTTTCCTTAATTTGAATGTAGCCAAAGATCATGAGTGTTTAGAGAGTCAATCAGGTGTCATCTTGTTTTGGCAATGGTCACAGGATATTTATCAGTGTGTTATGTATTTGCTATCAATTTAGTCGTATTTTTTTGTGTTCTTTGATTTAGTGATCTTGTAAAATGTAATACAATTAAAGAAATGGCGCAAAGAGTGGACTGGTCACTCAGGAAGCAATGTAAAATAATACTATTAAGTGAACAAGACAACAGTTATGAAGAAATTAGAAGAAATACTGGTTGAAACTTAACCAAAGGTGGCATTTCTAAATTTTTGAGAAGGTATAGGGAGACTCAGTCACTAAAAAACCAGACTGGTAAAAGCAGGAAAAGATGCACAGCATCAAATGATGACAGAAGAATTAAGAAACTGTGCCTAGGTGACAGAAAAAATCCATCTCGGTGTATATAAGGTGAAATGGCACAATGCAATGTGAAGTTGAGTGCAAGGACTGCTCGACGTAAACTTCATGAATTTAGTCTAAATGCTAGAATTCCACGAAAACAGCAATTTTTATCTCTCAAACAAAGGTTGAAACGATTAAAATGGGCTAAAACCCATGTTAATTGGACAATGGGACAATGTAATTTGGAGTGATGAGACCAAAATCTCCCTGTTCTGCAGTGATGGGGTAAAATACGTAAGGATAACAATCGGAGTATGCTTCCTGATTGTATTACACCTATCGTGAAGAAACACCCACTTAGTGTTATGATCTGGGGTTGTATGACATCAAGAGGTGTGGGCAGAATTTGCGTGATCAATGGGAATATAAATGCCCAAAGATACATAAATGAAATTGAGTCCAAACTGCACCCTTCTCCACGTGTTCTTTTCAAAAATAATGAAGCATTCATATTTCAATAGGATTCAGCTCCATGCCATGTTGCTCGTGTATACAAAATGTGGCTTCAAGATCATCATATTCAACTGCTTGAATGGCCTTGGAATAACCCAGACCTTAACCCCATTGAAAGTATATGGAGATGGCTAAAGAAACTTGCTAGTCAGAAGCAATCTAGCAATAAAATCTAATTAACTGACGCAATACATTCAATCTTGATTTCACATTACAACAGCTGCGCAATTAAAAAACTTGGTTCACTCCATGGAAAAGCGCTATAAGGCCGTAATTAAGGCTAGAGGTTTCCCAACTAAGTATTAACTGACATGGTGAGAATTTTTGGCATATCTCATTTTTTCTGTGTGTTTCACTTTTCCTTTTATAAATGATGTTATATTGTTCTATTAAACATAATTCATAAATGTTATTGCATTACAATCTTGATAAAATTATGTTTCCAATGATATATAATTTGATGGTATTGGTACAAAAAAGTGCTGTTATGAGCCATCAAATCTCAAAAATACACTTTTTCCAAAAGGTTTCCACAATTTTGGCCACTACTGTATGTTTGCCTGTATGTTTATATATGTGTGTATACATGCTACTATGGGTATATGTTAATATGTGTGTGTATGCATGCTATTGTGTGTGTACAGGGTGTTTCACAAAGGACACCCTAACTTTGAAATGAAACAACTCGGAAATGGTGATCGATAGAAGACAGAAATAAGTGATATGTTTATTGGAAAAGCCGTAAAAATATGATACAAAAGTTTAAAAATTAGTTATAAATGTTGCTGACAGATGGCGCAGTACGCTGTAGTCGCAGTGTGGTTCCCTATGAAGAGTGCTCTGAAACACATAGCATTTTGGACGGATTGGCTTATGAAATGTGAAATGAGGTTAGAACTGAAAGAAGTGGATGAAATCCTGTATTCCATGGAGCAACGTGTTTTTCAGGTACTCAAGTATTACCGGTTAAATCGCAGTCCTACAGCAACAAGGCGCAGTTTTCAATCTCGATTTAATGTTGTCAAAGGTACTGATGTGAAAACAATTCGCCAGCTTTTCGACAAATTTCAACGAACAGGCAAAATGTCTGATGAGTTAGTGGAGCATGTTGGTCCCAGGCAATCTGCAGTTACACCAGAAAATGTCGCGACAGTTATTCAGTCTAATCCGAGGAAATCCATCCGAAGAGTTGAAGGACACTGTTTTCCCCAACAATCCTGCAACACTGGATAAGCTTGAAAAGTTGATCTGTCAGTGTTGTGCTTCATGTTCATGTGCTTCCATTTCGGTTGCCACACTACAGAATGTGACTGCCAATTTCATTCGTCTTTTGCTCCATCTCTGTGCTGTGCAAGATGCACATTTTGAATCGGTTTTGATGTGATTGCAATGACTGCTTTACCAAGGACAGTTTAACCACTATTTATAACCTATTTCTTGGATTCCGTACTGAGACTAGAGCGTGCAACTACATCTGTCAGCAACATTTGTTACTACTTTTGAAACTTTTGTATCAGAATTTTTCGGCATTTCCCTATAAACATATCACTTGTTTCAGTCTTCTATCGATCACCGTTTCTGAGAGTTTCATTTCAAATTTATGGAGTCCTTTGTGAATTACCCTGTATATATGTTAGTGTGTGTGTATGCTATTGTGTGTGAAAGTTAGTGTACGTATCTGCGAGTCTGTGCATACGATATAGAGTGGTTTAAACGTAATTTTGTACGTCAATTACAATTAATAAATACTACAACCCTATTGATTTTAAAAACTATTGAAAGTTCTGAAACGCTCCTTAATTTTCGAATTAAATTTTGAAAATATCTTATAATTATAAACTTATAATCATAAACTAATAATTATAAACGAATGATTACTATAGAAGCAATTTTCATTAGAATATTAAATTAATTATGCAAATTTTAGAAGGCTAGCATAAACCGTTTCAAAAATTGCATAATTTTTGAAAAAATGTTTGAAAAATCATTAAAAATTAGTACCTTCAACACTGTCAAATAAATAACGTTTCCATGCGTAATTTTTATTAGAGAACAAATCACATGGATTTTAGAACGCTGGTATGAATCGTTCTCGAAATAATACATATTTTTCAACTACATTTTTTAAAGCAATTACGTAACATTAAAAAGTAGCAACTATCTTCGAATATGTTCACTTTCTATATACAGTATCTTTCTATATACACTTTCTATATACAGTCAACTTTTTGCAATATTTTTGTATTTCGGCGCTAAAGAACGCGTCAACTGTCATTTGTTTTATAGAATAATGATTATACGTCATTCAATATCACATATGTTGCCAAAAGCGCAAAATCTTAATTTGTGATATTATTTTAATACCAAAATCAGTATGGTCTGGATCTTATACTCCATTATTAACACCGTGAATGAAGTAAACGCATTGAGTTATACATAGAAAGTCATGTGCTGCCGACAGCAGGTGCATTATTTTGTAACAATACATATATGCAAATATCCTAAAAATCGATCAGAATTATGGTATATGGTAGCTAAATGGTATTAACAGGTTGAGCGTGTTATTTTTCTTTGACTTTTCCGGAAATGTAAGAAATGCAGTTTCCCTTTTAGCTTTTACTTATGCATCCATTAATGCTTTGATTATAGTTTTACTTCCATTTCTATTAGTGATAAATATTTATTCAAATTAGGAATATAATTCGCATAAATTAGTATTATATTTCTGGATGTTTTCCATATCTTCGTATAAAGATAGTGTAAAACTTAGATTGGGCAAGTCTGAAAATAGGGGGTAGAAGGTAGTACGATGGCGAGTTTACATCCGGCGTGAAAAAAAAGGGCCTGCAAATGCCGATTCCACGACGACCATTTTTTACTCTGGCACACAATTCTGATTTTTGATAACAATGTGTAAGCTCGCTCAGATATTTTGAGACGAGACCGATGTTGTTAATCGACGATGTCAAAGTTCATTTTCTGAATATGTGACATCCGGGTATTTCTTCTTCTTCGCTCCACTGTGCGATCTACCCAAAAGTGTAAGGTATCTGTTTGGACGGCCAGAACAGTGCCAACCAATATAGACCGGAATCTAGTGGAGGTGACAGTCATAGGGAAAGTACGATTTCTTCTCTACCACCATCCTCTTGAAATGTCTTACAGACCCACAAATTTAACGTGTTCGCCGTCAATGTGAACGCGGAGACAATTTGGAAAATCAAACTCAAGTCACCCCTAGCTAATAACAACTGGGATGTTCCATCCCTATCAAAGTACGTTATAAACTAAATATTTCTGACATGATCAGATTCATTTATCGAAAGAGATAAGTATCGTTAACAATTATTGTGTTTCAACCAAAAAGGCTGGGTGATTAAGTGATTTAATAAACATGTGATTTAATGCAATCTAGAAAGTCAATAATGACAAACAAGGAGAAAAACTAAAGATGTGTTCTTAAAAAAATTTAACACATTTACAACTGCGATACATACGCAAATAATAAAGACAAAAGTGAAAGGAACCATTGCTATAAATTCACATCATCGAGCATGCTAAATATGAATATATGCCAAACATTCAACAACAGAGTATATAATGTGGTCAAACCAAAATCTCATACAATACGAGCATTTAAACGAATCAAAGCAAAGAGGCCGTAAAACTGTGCTTTGAACAGTGTTTAACAAGGCGAAATGTGCTATAAAAATTTGATTCAAAGGAAATCATCGTCTTAATCGTGAGATTGATCGGTAGAATCATTCCTAAATTGAACATAGTTGTGAGTTCTGAATGGGCATTAAATATGTTAAATATAAGAATAATATCCTTGATATATTTTTTTCGTTAATGAATATATACAATTTCCATTATTTTTTATGTATATAATAATTGTCTTACGCGTTTGTGTATTTATAGACTCTCTAAAAACTCCCGCTTACCTAGAAGACTGACTCTTTGCTCTCGAAGAGTATCAATCATGGGACAGAACCTAGAGGATACAGATTTTATATTTCCCCCGGGTGCTGCGAAGAGTGTTTTTCAAAAGTTCTTTTCAGATCCTTCAAACACCCTTTATGATATAGAAAGCCGAATCCTTGCAAAATTATACTGTCTACTATGAGACAGTACCTGGCATAGACGTATTTTTAATGCGCCTGTTCCGGACATTAGTATATTAAGATGACTGTAAAGACTTAAAAATCCATAAAGTTTTTCAGACTTATTAGCCCCCGGGTGTTTAGAAGGCAAAATATTTGCATAATTATAGCATCAACCATGGAACCAAACCTACCGGGGCAGGGCTCTATATTTGGGGGTGGGGGCAAATAATCTATCAGAACCATCCGTCAATCTCGCCTCTTGTGACTAACAAGGTGAAAACTCAACTAAGGTCCAAAACAAAACTGGACCAATTTTAAATTAATACAATTATTGGACGACTAGACCCGTACACTATTAAACAGAATAAAATATGTTTTAAATGTTGCAAGATTGTATTTTTTTAAGAGTAGTGTTTTTTTATGAGCGAACGTTCTAATTGTACATAAATCCTGTAAATTAATGCAGAGAAATATTTATTCGAAATATTTATATAGAATAATGTTTGATTGAATTCTGGTCTATTTCTGTATTTATTTTCAGTTATTTAAGGTTTTAATTTGGAACAGCCAGTGTGTCAAGTACCATCAAGTAACAATAAAGCTCAAATTTGTGTTATTGTTTTCTATCTATAACGAAGCGTAATCTGCTAGGGAAAGTCCCGTGCTAGACACACGTTTTTCTAAAACTTTTAACTCACGTCTATATATATATATATCTACATCAAAATAAATTAAGATTCTGAGACTTTAAACATGATTTTATTTGCTTAACGAGTTGAAGCAAAATAATGAAGTAACATTTTTTGCAGGCAGAAATCGTTATACCGTTCTGGGATTTCAAGTCTTAAGTGCGTTCAAAATCGAATTACATAGAACGTTCATAGAATAATAAGGCCTTTTTTATTCAAGTAACTGCGATTTTATTTTATCTCAGAGGATATTTCCTCATCTGTTTCGAGCTTATATTTCTTTCTTTAGAATGGTGTAAATGTAACAATTTCTTACAGTAAAGCATTTGTCTAGTAGAATGTGCCTATGTCGAACATTTAAGAGCATTTAAAATAATAAAACATACTATTTTTGTCTCATGTAGTTCAAAACCCAAGTGACGCTCAACCACGAAATTCGATTCAAGGGTTTTCCTAAATACAAATACGTTTTTGTGTGAGTTTCTTAATGTTGAAGCGGAATTTCGAGTGATTTTTATACGAATAGTTTCCGTAATAATCGACAATATTATCGATGTGTTTCAATCTTGGCACAATCAAAGATACTTTAGAATATTCTTTACAAAAAGATTTGAAGGTGATAATGAACCCATAACCTGAGTCTTCGCAATTTTACAAAAAAAACTTACAATAATCACATTTTACAGGACGCGTATGAGAAATTAACCGATAAGTTATCCCGGTTATAACCAGATATATCACGGTTGTTTATCAGTTAACTGGTTACTCAGCATAAAAAAACGCAGAGAGGTAAACCACAGTAGCATTTTCAGCAAAACAAGTATTTTGCGTATTACGTGATCACATAACCGCGATGACCGTGGAAAAAAAATATTGGTTTTCTTGTTATAACCTAATAGTTACCAAAACGAGTTTTCAAACGGCAGCGGTTATGAGGGAGTGGTTTTGATCCAGAATTCAAACGCTCTGGTCATGAAATACTTTTCAAACGCGTCCATAAACTGGTCAGTTTAAAAATTGTGTTTTGCGAAGAGTGTTCGAAACGAATATAATATCAACAGACGTTGACCGTAGACGTAAAGTGGAATCTGAAAAATAATCTGCAAAGTGATGACAATTTAGCTATGATAGTTGCATCCCACTCCGGACACATACCTCTTCTTAAAAGTTCTATTTCGAGTTCAAGAGTATTCGGAACGTGAATATCCGTGAAAAATATGATTTCAAATATTCTACCCCATCACAATAAGTATGGCTAGATTACCCAATATGCACACTAAGCACGTGCTTAGAGCAGCAACAAATTAGGGGGCACCAATCAAAAGCAAAAATGTTTTTTCTTTTAGTTTTACTTCACAGGAAATAAAAGGAACCCCTGATCCCGCTAAAATTAAAGTAAACAACATTTTTCATTATTATGCAGCATGCTTTTGTCTAGCAATATCATTCTTAAAGCTTTTGTGCTACAGTGCTAGTACATTATAAGTACGATTTCCGATTCCTAAATAGAACATGGTGTTTTGGACTGATCCATGTTGACAAGGTCTATCTTACAGTAGATAGGGATCAATACCTGATTGCAGTTGGGGACTGGGCTCCTGTTAAATATTTGAATATATACTTATACTGTTAAAATACATATTTAAGACAAGTGGCAACGTGAATCTGGATTATATAACATTAATTTTTCTGGGATATTCTTGTTCGACCCAAACCGTCCGACCTACCAGAAGGTGTAAGGTACCTCTTTGGAAGTCCGGTTTCTCTGGTGTTGAATAATTTCCTGAGATTTTCTTAAATGTCACCGATATTCTCATTCATTTTGAAAACTTTTAGGCCATTATTGCAAATTTGTTGGCTACAGGACCATGGTCCCTGTGGCACGTGCACAAAACAGGCCATGCATTTTGATTTATATGCACAGATTTATATTCTTCATTCCTAGAATTATTTATGCGTGTTATCACTTTTACGATACTGTCTGCTTCTGTTACCTCACAGAGCAATAAAAGGAACACACATTGAGGAATTCTGTGTGGATAGAGAGGTATTCTTCTCTTCTGTTGTGGTGAGTTTTCTAGGTCGGACTGGTTCGATAAGAATCCCTATCTAGGCCTTCTAAATGAGGCTAGATTCCTGGTAGAGGTGATTAAGGTAGAAATCTTGAAAGTTCCAAGATCTAGGATGAGATGCAGTGATTTTTCCAACATCGGCTGTATTTCACTTTGGGGGCCCAGGGTGGATTTGAAAAAAATCCTGGAACCTGTGCTAAATTTCGGGAGCTTGGTGAAACTAAATAAGTACTTTAGGACTCCCAGTATTCTTGAAGTCCTTTCCAATCACAATTTCGTTATATATCTTTAACAAAATTACATGTGGTTAATACTGTGGCATTAGGGGTCCCGGACATCTAAAGTTCTTTGACAAGCTGCATTACTCATTGGCTCAAGGTAGTCTTTGACCTAGAGACTCTAAAATGACTGTGGATACAAGAAGTTTAAATAAAAAGTGTTTGTAAAATATGAAATACTATTATCCAAATTAAAATGATTTTTTTAATGAGCTAAGTACGTGTAAATTATAAAACTGCTTAAACTCTTAGTTACGTCTATTGAAAACAAACTAATGAAAATAAATAAATTGGCATCACGTCTAATTTCAATTAGCAGAAACAGCAAGCACACAACTATAAAAGAAGGTCTTTATTTCACTTCTTATAAGACGTACAATATTTAAAATGCCAGAGCGCTTTCGAGCGTAAATACGCTCTTCATCAGTGGCTACATGGAAATAGAAATAAATGATCGTTCATATATAGACCAGAAAAGGTGACAAATTTGCATAAATACAATTATCAATAAACTTACCTTTATCTAAGGAAAATCCAAAAATACAAAACATTTTGAACAGATTCAAAATCGAGCATAAATCACGAAAAGTACAGTAAAAAATTCTTACAATTTTATTACAGAAATTTCAAATTCAATTTTTTTTAAATAGGGTGGCAATCAGGTCCAATCCCCGAGAGGATGACGTCTAAGATAACTATAAAGAGACTTGAATTGCATGGAGTCGAGAATGAGTCGCCAAGCATAACTTAAATTCTGAACGAGGTCAAAATTACAAATCGACTTGCGGTATATATAAATAAAGAGGGATTCAAAAAGGAGAATATTACGAGGGTTATTACAACGCATAAGAAGGAAATTTTTTTTCAAAAATGGGCCGGAAATTTTCTTTAACAACAAAATGAGCAAGGGCCGTAGAAAGATTACCACCTTTGACATCCCTAGCATGTTCTTCCAAACGGATACCAATACTTTAAAATCTTTGCTGGGGTGTATGTGGTTCCCCTGTTGTTCATCGATGGTAACTTTGTATTTTATATTGACAGTACAAAACGTACTATTGGTATCCGCTCTGGCCTTTTTAAATTTTGTACGTCTTATAAGTAGTGAAATAAAGACCTTCTATTATAATTGTGTGCTTGTTGTTTCTGCTAATGAAAATAAATTTAGTTTGATCAGATGGATTTATTGCAAAATATTTTTTTAATTATTATTTCTTTAAATTATATTTATTATTATTTTTACAAATTGGATATTTTCTAAGAAACCTCAGAAAATGGAGTATAAAATAAGTTTTATTTTTTTCATTTAATATATTTTGTTTAAGTTATTATTATTTCTCTAGAATTTATTTTATTCATATATAGCCATTACCTAAATCTGTTAATTTAAATTGCTGAATTATTGATAACAAAAAAGATACTTAAACAAAAGAGGTACATAAAAAAAGAAGTACTACAATATTGATGGTCCGAGGACATCCAAATTTTTATCAGATACCGATCTTGTTAGACCAGTTTTCTATTTTTGTACTGTGAAAAAATGGTAGAGATTGGAACAATAAATTATTTTGCTTCTGATTAGATTTTGGTTTGCATCCAAGCAATATTAGAAATTATTACTTCAACAGTGAAATTATTATCTTCGTAGACTCTAAGCGGTAATGAGTTTTCGAATTCCATATTACTTAATTTTATGAAATTAATAATTTTGGGGCCCCACATTATGTATTTTTATAGAATTAATTATTTTGGACACTTTTCAGCTGGCATTCTTCAGCAACCCTTTAGTCAGTCCCTTATTTTCCTTTGGTTTAAATTCCAAACGAAAACTCGAAAATA
The DNA here is from genome assembly GCA_951213105.1 of Amaurobius ferox. NCBI lineage: Eukaryota > Metazoa > Arthropoda > Arachnida > Araneae > Amaurobiidae > Amaurobius > Amaurobius ferox. Next base: position 127,625,390 of record OX578148.1, read on the forward strand.
CCAAATAAAATAAATAATGAAATTTGATGTGGTCAACACATGAATTTCACGACAATATGCAATTAATTTACATTTTTTACTGAAAAATAATGATGCACAAGGTAAGACACACGATACAAAATTTCTAGCTTTGAATCGTACCTGAACATTGATCCCCACTCGGGAAGAAGCACTATATGCGAGAGGGAGTGGATCCCCCTATATCCTCCTCCCACCTCACCTAAGTGGTACATTAACCCGTGGATCGAGCCGTAAGTTACTCGGTACTCGTGAAGCAGGCTCTTCCAGGTGGCGGAGAGGAGCTGGTTTTGTGGCCTGTCTCCAAATCCGTCGGTGTCCGGGATCGGGCTTGCGGGATCATTTCCGGACCTCGTCCGGTGAATGATTTCGTCGACTTTCGTTCCCATGCCCGTGCTCTCACCGGTCGGTCCATAGTTAGCCTCGCCTCACCCTTAATAGTCGGCATAAACCCATATGTTGTCGCTGGTGTTCATTCTCAATCTGTACCTTAATATTTGTCTCCTCTCGTGGTGAGGCAGTATATCTGTGAGGGTGCTAGCTCTTTATAGCCTTCACCCACCACACCTAAGTGGTAAATAAACCTGTGGATCGAGCCGTAAGTTACTCGGTACTTGTGAAGCAGGCTCTTCTAGGTGGTTGAGATGAACTGGTCTTGGAGCCTGTTTCCAGACCCGTCGGCGACTGGGGTCGGGGCTCTTCGGGACCATCTTCGGACCGAGTTCGGTGAATGGCTCTCTTAATCTCGCTCACCTTGCCGCGGTCCCGCTGTTTGGTTCATAGTTAGTTTCGTCACTCCCCTTAATAGTCGGAATAAACCTCAAGCTTATCGGGGGGAACTGGCATTTAATCTGTACTTTATTATTTGGCAGTTTTCTCAATGACGATATGCAAAATCATTTCAAAGTACCAAATTAGCTTTTATTTCATGCAAATCTAATGACAATTAGATAAATAGTTATTGTCTACTGTACACAACTGTCTAATTATCCTATATAAAGCTGTCAAATGTGCATAGAGATGTATTTTGGAGAGATATATATAGAGATATATATGGATTTTGACGCCATATAAATTGAAATTTGGCACTTTTGTTAAATTTATTAGTCAAAAATGAATTATTTGCCCATACTCAAGTGAAAAATGTACATCAAGATGCAATGGGCATTTAATTAATATTTCGTAAAATAAATGACTATTGGTGAATCGTTTGACATCAAAATGTAAGACTATTTCAAAAAGTATCTTCTCTCGTGAAGAGAAAGAACTACATCCTTAGAATTACTTTAATGGATTTATCACATAATATTGCATATGAAAAGTGAGTATAATTGACAAAATTTACTATTTTTTAATTTTATGTAATTTTTTGATAAATTTATTTGAAAAATATACAATATCTTGAGAAATGATCAAGATTGCTTTCTCAAGTATGTGTCATTTGTTTTCTCATGAAAAATATGATGCATGAAATGATTATTTATTAATTGTTAATGAATGTCCTAATTTTGTAAAGATTGTTGTCAGATCATTTGAAATTTGAACATTTGCTGAACATTCAGGGAGAACACTGGAGCACTTCAGGGAACACTTCAGGGAGATGCCGTATCGACTAGAATGAAACACAGATTTCCTGTATAGGGTGTTTTACATCTTTTACTTTTTTGACCGCTTTCTTTAAACGTGCACAGAAAATGTCCACTGGCTCATTTTCATCCGGACGGATGCTAAAATATTCATCAAGTAGACGAACCAAATTAGCTTTCGTTGGCGCTTCGAAATGTTCCCTTAATTTGTCCCAGGCATCTTACTGGAAAATCCAGGCATCAGGAAAATTACTGGATATCATGGCATATACTTTTCATCTGTGGTCACTCAAGGGGGGACCTACAGCCGTCTTCAAGATTTGGTTTGGGAAACATGGTTTCAAATCAAATACTTTATCATCTTCAAAATGTAATATAATTATGATATAAATGTCATGTTCAGGCACTGCTCTTGCACCCCTGATGTAGAAGTGTTTTAATAAATATATATTTACCTAGGGGCGTTGGCAAGATCTTTGAAAGAATGTTAGGTGATCAAAGGAGTTTTACAGTACATATATTTGTTTATATAGGCGCCATGGAAAATTAATGGATTTTTTTGGGCGTATGAGAGAATTATTACCCCTTCCCCCATTTATATCAAGGGGCATTTTTATTCTACAAATACTACAACAATAGCCCTATTTGGCAACAATTAATCATTTGCATTATGTTGCCGTTTCTTAAATTTTGTGCAAGTTGGTGTCATACAGAAGAAAAGTACTCAATATCATGGAACATATTTTTCATCTGTGGTCAATCAAGGACCTTACAGCCGTCTTCATGATTTGGTTTAAGGAACATGAATCCAATCCAAATAATTTTATCATCTTTAAAATGTAACTAAATGATGATTTAAATGTCATTTTCAAGCTCTGTTCTTGCACCCCTGATGTAGAAGTATTTTGATAAATATATATACCTAGCGACTTTGGCTCTTCAAAAGAATGTTCGGCGATCAAATGAGGATTAGAGTACAGATTTTTGTTTCCCAATATAGGGTCCATGGAGAACTAATGGATTTTTTTTTCAGCGAATAAAATAATTATTACCCCCCATACACACACACACTTTCTATCAAGAGGCATTGCCTTTTCTAAAAATACTATAACAGTCGCCCAACTTGGCAACGATAAATCATTTGCATTACGCTGCCATTTCTTAAAATTTTTGCAAGTTGGTGTAATGCAGAAGAAAGGGATTCATTGTCATTGCGTATATTTTTCATTTGGTCACTAAAGGAGGCCCTACAGCCCTCTTCATAATTTAGTTTGGAGAACATGGGTCCAATCCAAATACTTTCGTCATCTTCAAAATGTATCATAATTATAATTTAAATGTCATGTTCAGGCACCGTTCTTGCACCCCTGATGTAGAAGTATTTTGAAATATACATATACCTAAGGGCGTTGGTGAGATCTTTGGAAGAATGTTCGGCGATCAAATGGGGTTTACAGTATTGATTTTTATTTCCCAATATATGGTCCATGGAGAATTAATGGATTTTTTTTCAGGGAATGAAAGATTTAGGCCCCCCCACACACACTTTCTATCAAGGGGCACCAACATTTTCTGTGCTTAGGTCCCCAAAGAGTATTTATCCGGCTCTGACAATATGTGGCTTAAACACTATAATATACATATATGAGAACAATAATAAAACAATTAATTTTTAAGAACATTTTATTCAAAAATTGCAAACAAAACGATTTTTGTTAGCTCATTCAAATTATTATTAGCGCATTCAAAAGATTCGGAGCTTGTTCTTTACATCAGATCCAGCCCCGTAATTGAATGGTAAGTTCATTAACTGCTTATGCGATATCCACCGCTAAACGCAGTGACAAGAAACAGACACCCCAAGTTGCTTATGTATGCGAATGAGATTATGTTCTGTAATCAGATAGCTCAGTCACAAATACTTAGATTAATTGTGCGCTGAGATGAAATACTCAGTCGTAACATACATGGATTTGTATCAAATTTGATATATTAGATTAGTGTCCCAACAATGTAAAAGTCAGTCACTGATTTTGATAAACTAAACAAGAAAGATCAATCATGCATAAAGCAATGATTATGGAACATTTTCCAACTATAATGCAATTTCATTTTAACATCTCTAAAATGCGATACATTCAGCGGTAATATTTTTTTAAATTATCACAATACTACATTAGTTTAATATATTTGAAAACTTGAAACTTTAACGAAAAAAATTAACTTTATTCAAATGACGTCATTAAAATATAAGTCGTCAGGTTTAAATATCTCTAAAATGCGATACATTCAGCGGTAATATTTTTAAAATTATCACAATAAAACAATAATTTACTACATTTGAAAACATAAAACTTCATCGAAAAAAATGAAATTTATTTAAATGACTTCATTGAAATATTAATCGCCTAGCTCTGTATTTAAAACCTGTAAATATTTCATACCTTTCATTCATAACAATACTATAATAATTTATTTTATTTAAAAACTTAACACCTAGGAGGTAAACGTAATTTAACGCTATGCTTAAAACTTCATCGAAAAAGTCTGCTATCGTCTGTTCTCTTTGTAAAATCAATGAACGTTTCATTCATATCAGCTATATTTTAGTCTCAAAGAGCTAAATAACTTTGTGTTAAAGATATTCAGCAATTCTTATACAATTCATCCTAGATATTTCTGCGTGTACATTCTCCATAACTGAAAATTAGGCTTCGTTGTAGAAATAATCAAAGTTTAATGATCATTTAAACTCAAATATATTGTAATTGCGTTGTTTCAGAATGTCGATGCACGGAAATTAAGCAAAACTAAAGCGCTTTTAGGACGCGTACAACACTAAATATAAATTTAACAGAACTTTAAAAACAACGATTTTGATACAAGATAGATGCCATATTTTGTTTTGGGACACGTGATGTCTTCATGTAATGGTCACGTGATCTCTTCATGTAATAGATGCAATTAGTATTTCAATTTTTATTTAAAAAACTACAGAATATATTTTGCTGAAATTTGTTTCATTTTTATATGGGATAATTTAAATATTTCCTAAAATTTTCGAAGCAATTTGTGAATTTTAAATTCGCTTAAAAAATGTTTGAAAAATTAGGTCCCATAGGGTTCAATATATTTCATTTATTCAACCCGGGTTCGGTCCAAAACTAAGTGGGGGATATTATTCATTTACACTCCCATAGTTCTCACAGACCGTCTGAACAACATACTAAAATTCAATTTTGATAAAGTACATTTTACGGCAGTTATAGTGCTAATGGACATTCAGACAGAACGAACAAAGTCATAAACACTTTTCAACTAATTTGTAAAGTGTTAAAGTTGTGCAAAGATGTATATAATATTACACGACATGTACATAATATTAGTTTTATTAGCATTTACTTAAATTTTCTCATCAATTTTTGGTAGTTCTAAAGAAAAGCAGTAAAACGGGATGGAAAATTGCGATTTAAATTCCCGATTGAAAATTGCTTATTTAGCGGGCATATGCGTGTGTACACATGTGTGTTGCCATTGTGCAGATGAGGGAAAAAAACGCCCCACCTTCTATTAATCGAGCATCGTTCATCGTAGAGAAAATTGAAAGATAACATTCGATTAGGAATAACATCCTCTACAAATTAATGTGCATAAAATTTGCATAAGGGGCCAATGACAACACTCAAGCTTGACGCAATATTCGAGTATGACACTAAAAATTAGCCTCAGATATTCAGTTTCAAGTTATTTAGATGAAGAGTTTCCGAATTATGAGTATGTAAAATGTTAATCTCCTAATGTTAAATTAGTTTCCAAGATTTCCATTCAAATCTTCTGTAATTATCTGCTATCGCTGATAATTTATATGACGTTGCTTTTGTGTGTGTCTATATATATATATATATATATATAATAGTAAATACATTATCAAATAGAAAAAAGGGGGGGAGACATAAAGGAATGGGGGAAAAGAAAGGAGAGTGTTTACAGGAACAACAGAAAAAAGGCCGGGGGGGGATAGTGACCCCCCGTTCCCGGTTAAAGCGCTTTTACTCTAGAAACACTCCCGGTGCATATGTCTTCCCGAAGCACTCCTCCGTCCGATGAAATCAATGAAACATCCCGAAGTATGTAGACCATGAAGCAAAAAAGGAGCTTAAGATGGGAATAAACCTAACCTTATTACTCAACCGAAGTCTTGAAGACCATAAGCAATGCCACACAACCATATCTCACAGCCCTGCTATCATCAAGTGAAACTGTTAGTCTCTCTTTCAAATATCAAGTCTACATAGTGCCTTAGATACCGAAGTGGGTAATTGCTTTTTGCTGCTTCCCTGAGTAATTTATTGACACTGTGTTGCTGTTCTTCTTTTTCAGTGTTGAGACGTCTATATCGATTTAGATGATTTATGATAATATTTTTGAAAATACCACTGCTGAAATTAGATTTCCAGTCTATAATGTAATTAATGTCGAAATCAAAATTATCCCTCTTGTCATAAACTTTAAAACATGTCTTGTCTTTCTCATTGTAGTAAATACTGATATCCAGAAAATCAACAGTTCCTGGATTTGTATATTTAGTTTCCAAAAGTTCCAGGCACTTAGGGTAAAACCCAAACTCAAAATGATTATGAAGTACTCAAGTACTCAAGTACTTGAACAAGTATGAACAAGGTACATATTTAGTCAATGAAATGCCATACTACCGCTTTGTTGACGATGTGATTATTGGATATAAAAATCAACATGATCATTTTGAGTTTGGGTTTTACCCTAAGTGCCTGGAACTTTTGGAAACTAAATATACAAATCCAGGAACTGATGATTTTCTGGATATCAGTTATTTACTACAGTGAGAAAGAAAAGATATGTTTTAAAGTTTATGACAAGAGTGACAATTTTGATTTCGACATGAATTACATTATAGACTGGAAATCTAATTTCAGCAGTGGTATTTTCAGAAATATTATCATAAATCATTTAAATCGATATAGACGTCTCAACACTGAAAAAGAAGAACAGCAACACAGTGTCAATAAATTACTCAGGGAAGCAGCAAAAAGGAATTACCCACTTCGGTATCAAAGGCACTATGTAGACTTGATATTTGAAGGAGAGCGTAACAGTTTTACTTGATGATAGCAGGTCGGTGAGATATGGTTGTGTGGCATTGCTTATGGTCTTCAAGAATTCGGTTGAGTAATAAGGTTAGGTTTATTCCCATCTTAAGCTCCTTTTTTGCTTCATGGTCTCTATACTTCGGGATGTTTCACTGATTTCATCGGACGGAGGAGTGCTTCGGGAAGACAGAGGCACCGGGAGTGTTTCTAGAGTAAAAGCGCTTTAACCGGGGACGGGGGGTCACTATCCCCCCCGGTCTTTTTTCTGTCGTTCCTGTAAACACTCTCCTTTCTTTTCCCCTATTCCTTTATACCTCCTCCCCCTTTTTTTCTATTTGATAATGTATTTACTATTATATACCTGCTAAACATGAAAGAGCGGCATGAAAGAGCGGCCTTGATGTTATGAAGTGTTATGATTATGTTTTTGTATATCTTAGTTTTAGATATTTTTCTTATATATATATATATATATATATATATATATATATATATATATATGTGAAATAAATCTCAAGTTTATGTATATCGAGAAAACGAGATAAAAAAATTAAATGGAGTCAGTAGTAAAAGTCATGTGCTGCTTACTTAAGATATTTTTAGCATAGCTTCTTTCATTTTTAGTATAGATTCTTTAATTTTTAGCATAGCTTCCTTCATTTTCAACATAGCTTCATTCATTTTTAGAATAGCTTCTTCACATAACACATGTGAAATGATTGATTTCTTAAAGTAAGTGTTTTAACTTAGTTAATTCGTATGATTGGAATTTCGAAACAAAATGTGTTCCAAGCAACATTTTTTGATTAGCACAATACGTGAAATTACGGACAGTATTGATGCAATTGTTATAAATTGTACGCGATAATTCAACGCACCATTGAGCTAAAGATAAAATAAACTCGACACGTTTCAAGATTTTCTCAGTTTCAAATGTTTTGCGCTGAATCCTGCGAATATAAATTAAAACGAGATTTATAGAGTGTATCTGGCTTTGATTCTTTGAATTTTAAGCAGGATAAATTTAATTCTGGTGCAATGAGAGAATCCAGAATTACATCTTCAGAGTTTTCAGGCTTTTAACATTCGATACAGTCACAATTATTCTAAATGTTGGAAAATGTAGTGTTCTAAATTGGAAAGTAAATGCACCAGAGGTCTGCCTCATAGATTGTTAAAATGGCGTTTATTTGTAAAATAATATTTTTCTTACTTTACCGAACATACATTGTAATGGAAGGAGAATAAATATAATAAGATAGAAAGTTTAAATTCGAGTTGTTCTATTTATGCAATACAAACCTGGTATTGTTAGCTTGACGTCTCCGTGTTTGTGTCTGTTTATACTGCGTTCCAAGGAATGTCCATAAGCACTTCATTAACTTCAGAATGAAAAGCCCATAAATGTGCAGGTTACGTCTGTCAACACTAAAGTGACTGTGCCCCAACGAATGAAAGCGATTGCAGGGTCCTTAGAGGAGGATAGAAGAATCTTAAAACAGAAACTCGGTAGCAAAGTGAGATAGAACTCGGTAACAAAGTGAGATAGAACTCGGTAACAAAGTGAGATAGAACTTGGTAAGAAAGTGAGATAGAACTCGCTAACAAAGTGAGATACAACTCGGTAACAAAGTGAGATATAACTCGGTAACAAAGTGCGATGTCCGGTTACTCTACACATGTGAACCAGGAGTAATAGATCAATCACAACCAGGGATCGAATCGTAGGTACACATCATCGTCATAAGCATTTGAATTCTCCGGCTCTTGACGCTTAATAATGACATAAGATTCTGACTCCACAGAACTCTCCTCTAAACTTTTTAGCGATGTTAAGGGAAATATAGTGCAAATAAATAGGGAGTTAAAAATCAGAGGGATTGGGCTAGCTTCTATAAATTTGGACAATCATCAAAGTGGGTAACAAGATGGTTCCTTAGTGAGTCATAAGGCTCGTTGACGTACGGTGTGATGATGTTAAATAATCTCGGGCGATCAAATAACTTATTTTGTGGTGGCGCCTTCCAGTGATGGAAAATGAAGTTATATGCTGTATAATATATTTTAATTTGTATTTTTTGTTTATGTGGTAAAAGAACATTTAAGGAGATTTACTTTTTAAATGAATCTTGTGGAATAAATTATTAATCTTAATTAAAGTGGTTGTGAATCGTAGTTTTTTGTGCGTTGCTCTCGTGGCGCAAAACCCGCTATTACTTTCAGTACGAGTCCCTTAATATAATCAATAAATCAAACACTACACATCAAAATTCACATTTTAAGCTTTAAAATAAATTATAAGTTATTTACACTCCTGTATTATCATGATTAAAATTACATGGATTTATTAACAAACCCTTAAGGAGGAGAAAAGCACTGTGTGAGACTAAGTCTTTTTGAATCTTATTACAAAGATAACAAATTTACCTAACATCCGTGAAGACTGGCATATAAGTCTGTATTTCGGATCTGTAGCTCAGCATGACTGTCACCCTTTTCCGATTATTTTTCTGACACTTGGAGTCAGACTTCGTCTTTTTCTGTAACATTTTCAATACTCAAATGATTAGCGACTTTCTCTGAATAACTCTGAAATAACGGCTCTCTCTCTTCAACTCTTGAATAATCATCGAATTATATTCGTTAATTTTCCGCCTTGCAGCCACATCGTTTGGCCTGGGTTTCAGCTACGGCCTCTTTGCTCTCATTGGGTGTTCCTCAGTGCGATACAGTTTCTTTGCATTATTGGCTCTTTCAGTTTCTAAGCAAACTTTGTTTAAGTCTTGGCCCTAGGATATATTTCCCCAACCACATCTGTAATTTGTGTGACGTGTATTTTGGGGGGTCATGAATTTCTGGACCAAAAGTGTCATAAGACGGTGACTAAATGTCTGCGCTCTGTTTCGTCGTAAAACATCAAAACTGTACATGATTTGATTTGATGGTTTGATGTTGTCCTTGTCTCACAGTTTGTGTATTGCATATTCAAGACGTTGCTAATGTACCGTCATCGAGGATCGAATCGGAGACACTGTATACCAGGCATGCATAGTCGTGATGAGCAAAATAATTTTCTCTCTCATGATGATGGATATTGCCATGCTCCACAATTCTTTAACATTAACTGGAAATGAAATTCTGTATTCACAGAAATTCTGCCACATGATTATTTTTTTAATTGAATGAAATATTTTCAATATGGTTTTGAAAAGGTTAAGCTTTAGAATTAGATCACTAGCAAATAGCTGCAATTATAATGGAGTCACACACATGAAATATGAAAGAAGTGAAAGATTTCAAATTAAAATAAATTTAACAAGTTATTATGAAATTAGAAGTAAAAAAGCTGATGTGGGTAACACATGACTTTCCTTATATAATGCAATGAGTTTACTACTTTTACAGTTAAAAAAATGTTATTCATACAGTAGATACTTATATTCATTCCTAGATATTGAAATTTCTTCAATTAGTCGTCGCTTTCATTTATTTAGCGTCATTTTTATCCATTTGGCGAGATTCTTGTTAATATGACAACCAATAAAAATGTCGCCAAGTTGACGACATTCCGCCAAATTCGTCGCCAAAATCTCGCCAAGCGTTATGGACGGAGAAATAAGTTATTTTTATAGCAGATAAATGATTATTGGCGTTCAAATACAAAAGTATTGCTCAAAGTATATTTTTTCATAAACGAAACGTGCTAGTTCCACGAAAATGATCTCACCAAATTTATCGCATGATATTACATATGAAAAGTGAACATGTTTCTCAATAGGAATTACTTTTTTTTATTTTATATGACTTTTTGATATTTTTTTTGAAAAATATGCAATATCTCGAGAACGCTTCATGTTAGCGTTTTAAAATTTATGCCAATCGTTTTCTAATGAAAAATTACATAAGAAATGCCTATTTCCGTAACTTTATTACTGGTTTCGATTTTTTGACGATTTTTTTAAAATTTCACCCGAAAATTTAAGGGGGTTCTGGACATTCAATTGCGTAAAAACAATAGGTTTCCAGTGTTTACGGATTGTGATTCTTGTTCCAAATTTCGTTCGAATCGGTCCATTCCTTCGTCAGTTATCGTCTCCACACACACACGCACGCACGCACGCACGCACGCACGCACGCACGCACGCACGCGCGCGCGCGCACACACACGCACACACACACACACACACACACACACACACACACACACACACACACCACTTCAAAAATGTTTGATTCGTAGTCAGAGATGCTTGAAACGTGCTCTCCCGTCAAAAACTCGAATTCGAATTTTCGACCCCGTCACAATACTTTCCTTATACATTATGTATATAAGGAAAGTAATAAAATCAATTTTAATGTTTGAGAATCCTAATAAAAAATAGCAACTATATTTTTTTTAATTCGAACATTAAATGAAAAGAATTAGAATATAGGAAAACAATGATATCAAAGAAACACATTTAAATCGCAGAAACATATTTAATATACAGGAGCATACTTAAATTACAAAGCATGCAAGTAATTAGCTGTTTAAAAGTTGTTGTTGACTTGTAATTTGTACAAAGCGTAGTGAGCATGAGCGGTTTAAAAATGGGCGTATCGCTCTATTGCAGTTCGTTTTAATAATTCAAATTGTGATTCTGCAAATCTGCGTGCAATGTACGCAAAATTTCATATTCCTACCTATTACAGTTTTTGAGTAAAAAGGAAAAAACAATTCAAGCAAATGTTGACTTTGTTTCATTAAGAATGGAGCACTTATCATCCCTCGTCAATAAAAATGTCCACATAGCCTAACTACGACGGGTATAACTGGTAGATTACACAGCTATTAAGCGAGATAATATAGATAATTTGAATTTTAGTTTTAAAACACCGTATACATTCAGCTGGACGTTATATGCATGTAAAATGTATCTTTCTCAGACTGTTTAACCATGCAATAGATCTACCGAAATCAATCATCGCACAATTAACTGAGAAAAATTAAGTGAATAAATTATTTCAAAACTTTCTCTATTTGAAACAGTTTTCATTCATACCTAACAGAATATAAATCAAAGTGAGACTTTGGCTAGCTATATCTCTTCATTTCGTCCTCATTTATTCGTTTGTGGAATTTTCATCAGGAATAATTTTATTGTGTCGTATTCAGAATTCGGAACTGCCCCAGTGGAATTTTCGAGGGCCAAACTTTTGATACAGACACAATTGTTTTATATGTCGGGAAATAGCGTACATTGTTCTTGTAAATTGAAGAGGGAAGAAAATCACCGCAGAAGTATTAGGAGTAGAATTCGAGAGAAAGAACTGTCTGAACGCTGTATTAAATGCATACTGTATTGAACTGGTCATATTTTAATGTAGTACATAGTAATGTAGTACTGTAACAGGTTAATTTATTGCAGTACACTTGGTTTATAATGTACATACAAACTTTTAATATAGTACGAAAACATTTAGTTCCATATAATTTTATTCATGAAACATTAATTTTTGGAATATTTTACCTTCTACACCTAATACGTTTTCCAAAGTTATCAAGTAGATATTTTTAATGCCACTCTTGGAAGTTGAAATGCGGTTGTAATCGTAGAGTGAACCGATCTTCCGAGGGCTGGGATAGTCTAGGTGTTAAGGCCGGAAAATCGCAAGAGATGCTTTCGTGTTCAAAGTCCTCCTCCTCCTCCGCCGCCTACAGCTATCCTTTTGTCTCTGCGGTACGTCTGTATATCATAAATTTATTGATACCAAAATTCATCTAAGAAGTGATGGATTAGGATAAGCATGATGCGATCTCTGTGGATGCCATCCTCATTGAGTCCCAGTTAAATTGCATTGCACTTTCCCGGAAGTTTAAACACATGGCTTACTCCTTCGGTAAAGTCATACTGACTGTGTAAAAAATTAGGAAAGATAACTAATAGAAGATAACTAATAAAACATAAAGAAGTAGAACCCCTCTCGATTGATTATGGCTGGCTTTTTTGAAATCTAAAAACGAAATCTGCAAGGCATGCAAAGACTTAAGGAATACGCTAAAATTACTGGAAAATAGTATATTTAATATCTATCTAGCTCTTTATATATATATATATATATATATATATATATATATATATATATATATATATATATATATATATATATATATATATATATATATAAATTTATTTATATATATATATATATATATATACCGGGTGGTCAGAATTAAAACACCCCTACTCTGAGATCCCTATATATCGAACTACTCAATGTAAAGGCTCCAAAATTGTTGAACCTACTATTCAAGTCATGGGGAAAGGGGTTACGCGAAAAAAAAAATTAGTTCCAGAAGCACCGATAGGTGGCGCTGTACAACAGAAAATATGCTGTAAAGACACAAAATAATCACAAAAAAAACGCATGCGATATGGAATTTTTCCTTTTTAATTTTTTTGCTGATATGAAAAAGAAGAAGATAAAAAAGTGAAGAAACTTAAACTGTCATTGTAACTGCAATTTCGCACTGTAAGCACAATAATTTACATAAACCCTTGGTTTGCAGCTATGATGTTCTGGACATAAAACTGGGAAATTTTCATTCTTATCATCGCTGGCTGTCACACTGCCAGAACACGCTTTGCTTGTGAAGCTGTTTTCTGAAAACAAAGGACATGCTGCAGCTGCACTTCGAGAGTTTCGTCGACTTAAGAATTTGCGCAAAGGACTATTACTTCCACAAGCTCTCAGGAGAATGATCGCTCGATTCGTGAAAACTGGACATCTTGGAGTTCAGCCGCGTCGAGGAAGCAAATCCACTCGTTCAGATGTCGTTGACGATGTTGCCACCGCTATTGTTGAAGAATCAATGGATAACGTCATAGGCTGTAGTAGTGCACGTGGAATGTCACGACACTTGGGTGTTCCCTACAGTACATTGCGAAACGTACTGAGAAACATAGTGCATTTTTTCCCGTACAAAATTAGTCACCATCACCACTTGCTGACCATCGACAGGGAGAAGCGAATGACCTTTATATTGACATTTCTGGCTAGAGTTGAAGTGGATGCATCGTGGCCATGGCAGATTCTATGGAGTGATGCAGCGCATTTCCATCTAAATGGAGCAGTCAACACCCATAACTGTCGCATTTGGGACACGGAAAACCTTCGTACCTTCCAAGAGATTCCACTTCACTCACCGAAAGTTACAGTCTGGTGTGAATTCACAACCACATTTATTCTTGGACCTTTCTTTTTCGAAGAGGCTACTCCCAATGGCCCTGTGACATGCACCGTGACGGCCAGGAAGTACAAAAACATGCTCGAAAATTCTGTTGTACCCTAACTGCAACAGCACCAATGTCTTGATTCAATTACCTTTATGCAAGATTGAGCGTCTCAACACATTGGACCTTGTGTACAGCAGTTTCTTCGGCAACATTTTACTAACGGTAGAGGGATTATCGTGCGTTTCCGACAACCTGGCCATCTCGTTCTCCAGAACTTAATCCCTGTGATTTTTGGCTGTGGGGATACTTAAAACGTCTTGTTTATCGAGGACGTCTGGTAACTTTGGCAGATTTGAAAGACAATATCACTCTGCATATGAGAAGCATCTCAATCGACTAATTACGATCCGCAGTTGAACAAGCTGTCCACAGACTGCATATTTTACATCTTGAAGAAGGGAACCATATTGAGCAGCATTCCCTGCATCGAGAAGGTCCTTGTGACATGAATGTTTGGTACGTTCGAATAAAATGTGTTACAAATGTGTATTTTGTGTCATTTCAGCATATTTTCTGTTGTACAGCGCCACCTATCGGTGTCTCAGGAACTAATTTTGTTTTCACGCAATCCCTTTCCCCATGTCTTGAATAGTATGTTCAACAATTTTGGAGCCTTTACACTGAGTAGTTCGATCTATTGAGAGCTTAGAGTAGGGGTTGTTGTTGTTGAAACCCAGACCGTCCGACCTACTAGAAAGGTGTAAGGTAACTGTTTGGATGGTCGGGAAGTGCCACCCAATTTAGACCGGAACCCAGTGGTGGAGGCATCCGCAGGGACCTACCCTCCTTCCCCTATCACCAACCGCTCGGAAGGACTTTCGGACACACATGTTTAACGTGATCGTACTCCGCATGAACACGGCGGCAGTTTTGGTAGTTGCTGGAATCGAACCCGGGCCTACCGAGTGCAACTTCAGCGCGCTAACCAATAGGCTACCGCTCCCCTTAGAGTAGGGGTGTTTTAATTCTGACCACCCTGTATATATATATATATATATATATATACATATATATATATATATATATATATATATATATATATATATTTATATATATATGACTATTTTCAATCTCATTATTGTCACATTAAAAACTACTGACCGTAGTTAAATAAAGTTAACATCAACAGTAGAATTTCATTTTCAAGTAGCTATACAGATTATTTGTTCAGGGGACCTTCACTGCGTTGTTACTAGCGTCGAGCATAATTTTGCAAATCAGAAACTACTCCTAAGTTGAGCAGTATTTGTTGAGTTGTGGTAGTTAAGTAGTATTAGTTGAGTTGTAGTAGTTGTGTAGTATTTGATGGGCAGTATTTGTTAAGTTGTAGTAGTTGAGTTGTAATAGTTGGGCAGTATTTGTTAAGTTGTAGTTGTTGAGTTGTATTTGATGTGTTGTAGTAGTTGAGTAGTATTTGTTGAGTTGTAGTTGTTGGGTAGTATTTGTTGAGTTGTAGTTGTTGAGTAGTACTTGAGATTAAATAGTCGAGTTGTAGTAGTTGAGTAGAATTTGTTGAGTTGTAATAATTGAGTAGTATTTGTTCAGTTGTAGTAATTGAGTAGCATTTGTTGAATTGTAGTAGTTGAGTAGTATTCGTTGAGGTGTAGTAATAGAGTAGGGTTTGATGAGTTGAGATAGGTGAGTAGTATTTGTTGCGTTGTAATAGTTGAATAGTATTTGTTGAGTTGTAATTGAGTTGAGCCTCATGTAAAGCTAGGTTTTGTCAGTTTGAATCACTCAGGTAACACGCCATCAATTTCAAGGATAGCCATTTTTCACTCTGAACTTCTAATATGGTGCATTTTTGCGATTCTTTGAGAACAGCATTGAAGTAAACATTCATGCGATCTGTTATCAATTTATCTGAATAATTGACAAACGAAAATGAAAGTTTATAATAGTACTTTTTCGCTCTTATTGTGTCTGCAATAAAAATTCGCTTTGCAATATGCAATATTTATGTGTAAGTCGAGTGGAGACTCATATACTTTTAACTGTATTAAAATAGTGCTTTGAAAATTTCATTTTCCACTCTCCACCAAGAATTATAGTTTTCGTTTATTGGTCTACATGAACTTGTTTGTAATTCAAAATAAGTACATCAATCAATTTTTTTTAAAATGATTAATTTTCCATAACAGTTTTACACTCCGGAATTCTCAGAACATCTGCTGCTCAACAAAAATATTTCTTTTTAAAGTTAAAGCAACACATAAAATGTAGGAGTTTATGCGGAAACCTCAGATTTGCAAGTAAAATTTGAATTTTTAAAAATCAGCATAAACATGTTTAAAACACATGCGGTGCTTATATCTTTCAAAGCCGTTGCGCTAAAGCATTGCTCCGCACAAAAACTCTCATGTTCGAGAAAGATACCATTGATGCGTGTGATCAAGCTGCATTTTTCATCTATAGTTTTAACTATATCAAGAATAAAGTTTGATTATATATTTTTCTCTTTTTCTGAAATGTATAAGTGTCATGAGTTAATAAATGATTCGAAATTCGGTGTTTCGGTATCCAGATGTTCCAGAAGAAATTTGTTTTACAGAACTCGCATTTTTATGCTCTCTTTCTTGATGTGGCATTTGCGAATTCGTACATCTTCAGTTCTGCTTATCTCAAATAATAATCATTTATTTATCAACTACCAAATATAATTTTATAAAACACACAGCAAGTGGTCATATTTATTTTGGAGTCGCGTTTTTCAAGCATTAAAAAAAGCGCCTTACGTGGGCGCATAACTCTTTAAGCCACTACATCATATGTAAATGCGCACAATTGACCCGCTGCTCGGCTGCTACCCGCATCGGCAGCTGAGAGTGCGAATACGTCATTCTGTCCACCTTGTGTAATCCGGAACAACTTGCTTCTATTCTGGACGCGATACACCCTAAATAAGACTAAAATTTGCATATCAATCGGAACAACAGGAACTAAGATAGATAAAAACGCATAAAGGAAAATGGATTAACCCCCTTTCAATGTATATATTTTACGCAACAATATTTTACAACAAGTTTTCTTTTACTCTAAAAATGTTACCATATGCTATTTACTATCTAAGAAAACTTGTCTATAAGGTTTGAACAAATCGCACTTCTCTTCTTAGCATGTCGATTTCATTGAATGTGTTCATAACCCTGTATGTATATACAGGGTGACTAGGAAATTGTGGATTGCGCCTTAAAAACGTTACATATCAAAATACTTTTTTATTCCAAAATTGCTGGAGGTGCTTACTGATCTTCCTAAGAAGGCAAACGCTTAAATATTTCCAAAACTTTCTAACTGTTTTAAGATCTCAAAACATACTTTTACTGTTAAAATCTCAAATTTTAACATTTTAGGTGAAAAATACTTTTGCTATTCAAAAATGTGAGAAATAAATATTTGTAATATTACTTCTGAGGCTATTTCAAGATTGATACATATATATAACAAGCCACGTTTCATTCAAAAACGTTTTTAAATATAGAAGACACCAATAAAGTAGATAAAAACGGCAAATGTTTTAAAATAAAACTCCCATTTTATAACACACTCATCTTGCTTACCTTACAAGATAAACAAGCATCAGAAGCGATAAAACTTCATTTGTTATCCTAAGTAAATCCGAAGGAAATGTTACGGCTTATCTTTAATATATTCCTTTCAGACACAATACTAAATCACAAAACATTTCCTCAACTAAATACCTGACTCTTTAAAAGAGTTATTGGATTCTCATAATTGGGTGAAATATATAATGATGTTTAAAATCCGCAGTAAGATGATGATGAATATGTGTTTTTTGCGATGACAGGTTTAGTACTTAGTGTTTAGTTCGTGTTTTTATTTAAACTCACTTTTTAATGTTTTGAACATTAAAAGTATTTTTACAGTGTTTACTGCTAAATGTATTTTGTGATATATTTTGTCAAAAATAATATATGTAAATATAAGATGAACTTATATAATTGTGTAAATTTCTGAACATTTTCTCTTTAAAATATTTTATTATCAATACCTGTCATATGCAAAACATTGTACGCATATTTCGCGTTATGTGAAATAATTAGCACATTTTATCGCAACTCAAATTTCTTCAAATAAATTATTTGAGTGCAAAGTGCAAATTTTATCAATTAGTTTTAAAACTGTATAATATCTATTTATATTCCGTTCAAAGTCCGTTGAAAGCAACATACTTTGATCTTTTTGATGGTTTCAAGATTGAAACTCTCCCTTTTGCACAAATCGGATTGTTTGCGATCTTTTCGATCGCTAACAATCCAATTTGTGCAAAAATTGCTTAAAATGGTGCTTCATTAAAAATAAATTGAGTTTTAGAAAGTTATACTGCCGAGGTGCATCATCAACAATTCTCAAGTTCACTTGCACAAAATTTTGTGGTAAGCGTCTCATAGTGTTTCTTTACCTTTATGAGACAACGGCCCTGTAAATTATTTTTTTACAAGACGAGGGCCCAGTTCCAACATATTCACTCTTAAATAAACTTTTTAATTCTTATTTTAAGTTAATACATTAAATTAACATAAGTATTAATCATGGTATAATCAAAAATCATTTTAGTACATTTATGTATGTACGGTGTGGCATGTTGACTAATATAAAATTACATGAAGTTATTATTAATCACTGGACTAATGAATTCGTGTAGTATATTGCATTTCCCCAAACCAACATATTTCAATTTATTTGTTCTGTTTTTCATTGACCCATCTAATCCCATTCTTATCACCAAAAATGCATAATATTATTCAGCATAAAATTGATTATTGTATTATTAAATTGATTTTACTGTTGGTTTAAAAATAAAAGCGGCATTGAGGAAGTAAAATATTTATTCTTTGTTCACTGCTCACAACTGAAATCGCAATACCATAAAGTTATAGGTGAAGCTTAAAGTAAATCAGGCAATGGAAGCAGCAAGTCGATATATGCAAATGATCACAGTTTCTTTACGCATAGTGACGTAACACCTTGCCGAGCAGCATAAATGCGTCAGGTCAAGGAGGAGCGGCTAAATTATAAAGCTAAATTGTAGCGTCATTGGTTTCAGGTTGTAAAAATTATCACAGTAGGAAAAGATTATGTCGACGTACTGCATTTGTTCAGTTATCTTCAACGGAACGGCAACAAATCACTGCTTTATGTGAGGCTGGATTGAGCCTTTAAAGGATCGCTGAACTATTGGGTCGTGATGTGAGCACAGTTCAGCAGTGTGTGTTACGGTTCTTGAGAGACAACGAAACGACACGAAGATAAGGTAGTGGAACTTCCAGGTGCACCACACCACGTGAAGGTCGTATGCTTCTACGAAATGTTGCGCAGGAGCCGTTTACTACAACAACCGTGTTACAACGACAATTTTCCCATACCACAGCTAACATGGTTTCGACGCAAACAATTCGAAACCGTTTGCATGACGCAGGATTCCAAGGTAGAAGACCTCTACGACACCTACCGTTTCAACGTATTCACCTGTTACGTCGCCTGCAGTGATGTCAAATGGGACGCAATTGGTCGACAGAATGGCGAAACATTCTGCTCACGGATGAATCACGTTTCTGTTTTCGCACACTATGTGGCCGTTCTCGCGTATGATGGAGCTTTCACACATCCACCAGGACGCTTTTTCTATCAGTCGCCACACAACCCCCTAACTGGTACCATGGTTTGAGGTGGTATAACATGTAATGGACGAGCACCTTTGATCCACGTTTCTGGAAGTATCACGGCACGACGATACGTCTCTGACATTGTGAGACCTATGATAAAGTTATATCTGTCAACCAGACTCGGACTGTTTTTTCAGCAAGATAATGCCAGGCCACGTACTGCAAGGGTAACTATGAATAGTCTACAAGGTTTTTATAATCTGTTTTGATCAGCATATTCTCCAGATCTGTCGACAATTGAGCGTATCTGAGACATCATGTGTCGCCGATTAAGAGAACTCTCAATTGCAGCAAACCATGATCAGTTACAAGCCTAATTGCACGATGTGTGGAATGCCATCCCTCAGCAAACCATTGACCATCTCTTTGACTGGATACCTCGTCGTATTCAACCTTTCATAGCTACTTGCGGTGGGCCTATTCCATATTGATCTAATGTCAATAAAGTTCCATGCTTTTATTTTCCAATTTTGATTTTTTGATTATTTGCACACCTCTATGTTACTATTATATTCTGTAAATTTCATACGTATACATCAATTTCTTCATGGTGTTGCAATTTCAGTTGTGAGCAGTGTATTTCGACACAGAAATCAACTGAGCATCATCTTATTGATTTTGAAATTTAAATGTGGCTTTGTCACTGAAATTTGCTGCAGATATGTTATTTAGTCGGTTTCGTTCTGGTTCTGAGCGTTTCAAAACATTCATAAATAATATTCTCCTTGTAATATTTTGGTGAAATATTTATGTATAAAAATAGTTTAAAAACTAAACGGCAAGATAATATTTCGCGGCCCTGTATAATTATGATATCAGAGCCCGGTGATTGGAAAACACTGTTTTAGATTGTCCTCCACTCGTGACACAAACATACATACAGACAAACATCTGAATTTATTCTTTTATATTTGTTATGGAAAAACAACTATAAATCTCGAAAGGATGAAAGTAGTATTGTTACCACTCGTGACACAAACATACATACAGACAAACATCTGAATTTATTCTTTTATATTTGTTATGGAAAAACAACTATAAATCTCGAAAGGATGAAAGTAGTATTGTTACCACTCGTGACACAAACATACATACAGACAAACATCTGCATTTATTCTTTTATATTTGTTATGAAAAAACAACTATAAATCTCGAAAGGATGAAAGTAGTATTGTTACCACTCGTGACACAAACATACATACAGACAAACATCTGAATTTATTCTTTTATATTTGTAATGAAAAAACAACTATAAATCTCGAAAGGATGAAAGTAGTATTGTTACCACTTGTGACACAAACATACATACAGACAAACATCTGAATTTATTCTTTTATATTTGTTATGAAAAACAACTATAAATCTCGAAAGGATGAAAGTAGTATTGTTACCACTCGTGACACAAACATACATACAGACAAACATCTGCATTTATTCTTTTATATTTGTTATGAAAAAACAACTATAAATCTCGAAAGGATGAAAGTAGTATTGTGTTTGTAAGAAAATTATAGTTTAAACTATGTAATGTATGTAATTAGAAACACAATATTATTTTTTATATCCACCATAAAATGCAAATTTATCTTAGTGATTGACATTAACAAATTGCAAAAAATGCTGATTATTTTTTAAGAAACATTTTAAGAATATTATATAAACAGTAACATATAAACAGTAACAATAAGTACATTATTTCTTTCTTATATTCTAATTCAAACAATATTTAATATAAATGCATGAGTCGAATGCATAAATAATATTCTTATTAACATTCAGTTACCATCGAGTGCCATCACAATCAACTTTATAAATGTCTGCGTAATTCTATAAGAAAAAACTTTCCAAAATTACGACTTTATGAAGCATTTAAAAAAAATGGAAGAAATCTATATATATCATCACAAAAGCCATTTAAAAAATATGGAAATTGTAATATTTTACTAATGTAGGTCAAATTTTTCTCGATCGGAATTGCACGCATATAAAAGAAATAGAAACCTTAATTATAATATTGGATATTATTTTAAACTATGTGCATTATTCTGCCGCCTACAGCTAAATTATTATATATATATATATATATATATATATATATATATATATATATATATATATATATATATATATACTACCTGACAGGGAAAATGAGACTGAGACACCAAGAATGAGTGGGTAGAAACATATGCAAATCGCATGGTAGACACAGATCACCGAGTTATGTAAATGACGCAGAATGCGTAGATGTCCCGCGTACGTTGAGCGAGATATAAGGGAAGGAACATGCAGAATCAGCAATAGTCGAGCCGATTTGTCTGCCAGGGAAATCAGTTTGCTATTTATGTTTGTCTTAGAGGAAACGTGTAATAGCAGAGAATATAAGGCTACCGCTAACCAAGGCAATTCCATCAGACAGATGATTTCACGGGGGGTATGGCGATCGGACTCAGAATGGCAAGTTGGTCCATACGTCAAATTTCAGGGAACACAAACTACACCCGTCCACGGAGCACCGACGAAGATGGTTGGAACAAGGAAATGTGGCACGTTTCAGGGGTGCCGGTACTGCCAGAGCGACGTCTGCATGCGTGGACCGACGACTCCGCCGGCAAGTGCTGGCGCCCCGCAGACCACTACCGTCGCTCTCTTTCAGCATGTGCAGGACATCCTTGATGCTCTCATATCGACTAGAATCATTATCCGTCGATTGGTTGCCTGTGACGTGCACTCACGGCGCTCTTTAGAAGTCTGCCATTGACCCACAGCATAGACGCCCCCGATTGCAATGGTGTCGGGATAGAACCACGTGGACGGCGGAATGGCACAGGCCGCGTTCTCAGACGAGTCACGCTTCTGTTTTAGTAATAACAGCCGCCGTGTACGAGTCTTGCGCCGAAGTGGTGACAGGTCTAATCCGGCCGCATCTGTGGAACGCCACACCGCTCGACAACGCGGCATTATGGTTTGGGACGCAATTACCTGCGATAGTGAGCGTGGTATGTATTGGTTGTCACGTCTGCTCTGTATTGACGGCACTATGATGGTCCAACGATAAGTGGATGACATGTTGCGGCAGGTGACACTACCGTTCCTTCAGGGGTGTCCAATGCTATAAAATTATTTCAGCAGGATAGCGTCCGACCGCACACGGCACGCATCAGATAACATGCCCTGCAAGGTACCGAGGTGCATTCCTGGCCACCAGTCTCCACTGATCTCTCCCCAATCGAACATGCCTGGGACATAATTGGGCGTAAGTTGTTGGTGCGCGTAAGTTGGTTGGGCGTTTTAAAAGACGAACTCTGACAAATGTTTGACAGGGGATGGGCAGCCAGGACACCATCCGCATGCCCATTGACTCTGTACCTACATAATGTTGCCGCCTGTATCGCCCCCGCGGTGGTCCTACAAGCTACTGATCAGTAGGTGTTATCACTCAGTGTATAGGTGTATCATGTTGCAATAAACACCACTTGTTCTTCACTGTTGTCTTTATCTATTTGCCTATTTTCATCACTTTCTGTCTGCCCACTCCTTCTTGGTGTCTCACTTTCACTGTCAGGTAGTATATATATATATATATATATATATATATATATATATATATATAAAGTGCAGTATTCTGGAGTCCTTCATTAAGTACCCTCATATTGAACACGAAGCCAGATTTTGCCCTCATTTTTAACTCATTTACAACAATGGAGAAATTTGGAGATTTACGTTGCATGTAACACCATATTCTGAAAGCGAAGCAGAAAATTGGACTCATTTTTAATTTATTTATAACAATGGGTGTTATAATATATCCTTTTGTGTTGTGGTTATACAGACAGTCATTGAAAGTTGCATTTTATTTAGTAAGAGATTCCATGAATTATTCAGTGTTTTAAATTATTTTCGGGAAGAATGCGTGGACCTTCTTGATAAATTTAAAACAATTTACAATTTTTAAAATATTTATGTTAAAAACTTGGCTCAATTTCTACTTTTATTTAACAGTTCTTTTTATTCAGATTTTTTTTTAATTTCCTGTTCCAATAAATTATAACAAGGTGAAACATGTAAGTTTTAGCTGGTTACGTATAAATTTAATTTAAGTCTGCCAACGTCGATCAGATTATTATAACGTTAGATGTAAGTTTCCTTTTTCTGCATATCAGACTATAAACTCTCTCAGCTTGATTCAACGAGAAAAGTACCTCTTATCCCTTCATGAAATATTTCTTTTTGGCCGAATACAATATATTCCCCACGCTATACACCATAGCCTTAAAGAATTATTGGATTTTCATAACTTGTTGGCATGTGTGATGAAGTTGAAAAGGCGAAGCTAGACTATGAAGAATGCTGCCATTACTTGAAAGCGTTTTAGATATTTTTAATATTTTCAGCGCTTTTTTTTTAAATGAAGTTTCTTCTACCGAATATGGAGAGTATGATTTAGTTAGTAGAGCATTAAATGAACAATGAACGTTGTAATAAAAAAAGCTTACGAAAATATGGACATTTATTACGTGTATGGACCTACATTACAGTATATGCTAATGGAACATATCCAATGGGATAAGAAACCCGATTCTTATTTTGATGGATTTACATGTTTGAGAATCTTTTAATGTGAGTCAACCAACTTTTTATTATATCCGTCTGTGTGTGAGTGAGTTTGTGGACAGACTTGCTTGAAATAAATATAACGATGCATGAAAATTTGGTAATTAAACGATGTAAATATTTAGTTAGGCAATAATAAAGGAGCTTTTGATCTTCCGTGATATCTCTCAAATACGCTTTTCAAAATAAAAATACGCAAAATAATTAGTCAGTCCAAAAGAAAATTCATTCTTGAAGAACTTACCAGCAGACATCCAATAAACAATCTTGAAGACACTCTCCCCGTTTATCACAGTACCTAATCAGTGATGAAAAAATTGGCAGTGGCTCCATTCTGAATACTTTTGCGTAAATGACATAATTTTAGTCGGTGGTTTGTCTTCTTTATATATTTACAAATTATTAAAATATTGAAATATCATCAAAATATTATAATAAAGAGATTAAAACCACAAATTCAAAATAATTTAAAATATTAAAATAGCAAAACTATAACCACTTTTTGCCAAAATTGCATTTATGACCATCAACAATACTTGACTCGCACATACCTGTTGGTTGTCTTTAGACGTTGACACACAGCTCGTACTTTGGTTCTGTTGCATCTCGAAATGTACCGTTGCAGTTCTGTATATCAGAACATGAACAATTCTGTGGAATCTCTACGGAACAGTCTGTTTGCAAAACATCAGGAATGCTTCTCAACTGCATCTCTGCGGCTATTTTGTTGCTATCGATCTTACGGAATCTTCGTAGAAGCCTCTTGGCATCTCTCTATGAAAAATCGCTATTAAATCCCACGTAGAAGTCATGTATATCACTGTAGAACTCCTTGGTTGCAGCTTCTTTTGCCTGCGGTCTGTAACGGCCGTTATGCTACGATAAACCAACCTTAGGGCAATGCGACCAGCATCTTTCAGATTGGCTAACCTCTTTAACCACTCTCGAGACTTCACCTTGGCCTCCAAGGTTTATTACCTACTTTGACCTTCCGGGTCAGGGTGCCATAAACTGGCGTCCTTAAGTCTGATAGTTATTGTTAAACATTACAGACATCATAAATACAAACATAAAACTGTCTCACTAAATCTTGGCTAATCTGGTCTCAGACAAACTATAAGAACCCTATTCCAAATCCCATAAACTATCTTTTTAGGGTTTTCAAAGAACTATAAATTACTTCTTATTGATTACAGTCCTCACATTTAATTTTCAAGAAATAAGCATTTCAAACTGGGAAAACGGTAAATTTTTTATATTTTATAATTTGACTAGACTATTCCTTTAAAAGAGTTTTGAAAAACAAATTACTAATTTAAAATCTAGATTTTTAATTGAACATTTTTGTCGCTTAGAGTTTAAAGCTACCTTTTATAATTAAGAAGATATTTAGAGTGAAATGACTCAAAGTGGTACAAAAACTCTTTAGGACATAAACGTTTTAGTTTTTTCGAAAAAAAAAATTATACATATTAAAATATTAAAACTATTTTTATATATTCATAAATAGGACCTAATTTCAGACAAAAGAGGTGAAAACCGTTTCCATTGATATAAGGTAGGTTCGGAGATATAAGCGTCTAAAATGTTTGCATTCTTTGTATCCCTCTGATTTCAGTCAGAGGTACCCCAACTGTAGATGTTATTGGAATAAAAATTATGATGTGTCCCAAACATCTTTTATTACAGATAACAGTATTTTGATACTTATGAAATAAACAACACGTTTTGGCTATTTTTAATCTTAATAATCTCCAAATTTGCCTCTAAATCAGTATGTTTTTTTAAATTTACCGATTAAAGTAAGCATGCTGAGTGTCATGGAATATTTTCAAGATATAGTGCTTTGCGCGGAGGAAGTAGCATTTGTAATGAATACATTTTCAATTGTCCTTGATGCACGCCTAAGGTGGTTGCAATTTAGTTGCAGTAAAATATGCTTTATTTACAAAACATCCACTTATTTGAAAGGGATAAAATTAATCTTTTATGACTTATTCTTGTTTTAAAGAAAAAACGGGCAATACCTTGAGAACGGCAAATATTTTCAAGTTATAAATTTTACCGTTTACTTTCTCTCTATATTAAAAAAAATGTAATTGACGTCGCAGCCATTTGAAAAATCTCTCGTTTGTCGAGAGTTTTTGCTTTGTACCGCAAAAACTGTTGCATAGAATATGAAATTTAGTACACTTGTAGAAAAAGCTTTGGGAATTACGCTAAAATAAACTGCTTTTTGATATATATTGTAGTTTAAGAAATATTTAATGCCAAAACAAAATACAGAATATTAGAGCTGCGAGTTCGCGTCCTGGATTGGCTAACAATAGCAAGACCGCGGATTTTTGCAAGCAAGTACCTACATGGGTTGTTATTGAGACCCAGACCGTCTGACCTACCACAAAGGTGTAAGGTAACAGTTTTGGACAACCGGGAAGTGTCAACAAATTTAGACCGGGACCCATCACTGGGGGAGGCATCCACAGGGTCCGTACCCGCCGTACTTACATGGGTGACTTTTATTCAGAACAGAGCCCTTTTTTTCATTTCGATGTAGTTTTTGAGATATATTACTTTTTATGCACTTCTGAAGTTAACTTTTTTTCCGTATCGGCCCGTCTAGCGATTTCTCTGGCTCGTACTGCAAAAACTATAGCATACAAAAATATGAAATTTGGTACGTGTATAGAGAAATAATAGGGTAATACGACGGAATAAACCATTTATCTATTTAAATTTTAGTTTGGCATGAAATAGCTCGCGAAGCGAGATCATGATCAAGGAATTCAGTTTTGGGATTCCTTAGGCTAAGTAAAATCCCTACTTCTCCTTCCTGCGGAAAAAAGGCAGTGATAGAAAATAAATTTTTGAAAGTAGAATTTTTTGGAAAGATAGATATGACGAGAGCTCTGTGATCACAGCGGTTAATAGGCAAAGCCTCCCGAAGGGAGTTACGCGAGCGTGGCGACCAGGGGGCAGTGACCCGTAGTTAATTGAAAATTACTTATACAACGTTTATTTATTTAAAAAACTATGAATTATGTCACGTTTTCTTAATTACAAAAAGACAAAAAAAAACATATTAAAGACCACTAACTTGCTTAAATCTTTTCCAAAGGTTTAAAGAAGCCTGTTATTTTTAAAAGCGAAATAATAGCCCCTAATTTCCTTTAACTAGCGCAATTTTCTCAAAATATCCCGCCTTCAAACTGCGCAGGTAAGCATAATAATGGTGGATTTGTGTTCCGGGATACCAAAAACGTACAAAATCTGTATCATATGATTTTCGACCTCGTCGCAATACGTTCACATACACATAAGTATTCCTCCTTATATTGAAACATTAAATTGCTTCATTTTATAAAATACCTTGAGGCTGCACGCAGAATTTTGAAATATTTATCCCACTAAATATCTAAACTTAAAAGTAACTGTATTTTTATAACTTTGCTACATGTATATAAAAATGGAAAAGCCATTAGCCTGTCGATGATGAATACCACTATTACTAGAAAACGCGTTTAATCCTCAACAATATATTACAAATCTACTTCAAGTGTCATTTTTTATTTTCTTTTATATGAAACATATTACTTGGAGAGAACACAGCATTAAAGAAATCTTTCATAAACATGAAAATATCAATAACTCATATTTAATATTCTTCTTGCCAAGTTATATTTTACATTTAGCTATCAGTGCCAACGACAAAACTTTTAAGGCCCTATGCAGAAAAGTATTGGACCCCCGAATACCCTTTATAATTTTATAAGGTCTTTCCATAAACTGCTGATACCGGCTGGACCCCAACCCCCCCCGGGTCTCCTGTGCAATGTATTTTTTTGGCTCAATGCTTACCATTAATATACTACAGATAAATTACGATAGGAAAGTGTAAATAACACATATTTAATATACTTTTCGTCGTTAACTATTTTTTTATTTACTTATCAGTGCTAATGACAAAATTTTCGAGCCCTTGTGCGGAGAATTGCATATTTTTAGACCACATCAACAACCTCCTTGGTTGCAGTTCCGCAGTACTGGTACCAATATTGGTAGAATAATGTTGGCAAAATATATAAATACTTGAGATGAATAAGATATTCCTTCTACATGCTGTAAAAATAGCATCCACGGAATAAATCTCATTTATAATGTAGCATGAAACTAATTTTATACTTTCAGATTCAAACGGCTTTTTCGATTAAATTAAAAAAACAATTTGTCCTATGCTGCCATATTAAGAAAATATTAAACTTCGAAGTTGTCGCTGGAAATTCCAAAAAATCTCTAGTCATAAAGTTTTCGTTGAATAAGAGTCGAATAAGAGATAGTGAAAATCCATGGTAGCTGCTACATTTATATTTTTATCGCAGCTATCATGAACACAAAAAATCGACCGCAGGCAATAGACGAACATCATACCAAATTTAGTCAAAACGTGTTCAGGAGCTCCTAAAACACATATTAGAATGAAAATCTCGGTATCGAAAATTTTTGTGAAAACGACACTTTCTTAATATTAAGGTAAAATAATGGAAAAATAGGACACTTTCATATGAAAGTATAACATTGTATTCTAAAATGCTGTAAAACTGTTGTTCTCTTATATTCTTTTCGGATTTACACATTTTGTATACTGCATTCTATAACCGAAATGCCTTTATGCATATAGAAATAAAATTCGAATATAAAATTTCAATATATTGCCATGCTCATTGTCACGGCCAGGTGAAGAAGTGAAAAAAAAATGCCGCCGTTCGTTGAACATCTGCATTAGTTCAGTATAGGGTTCACATTGGAAAACAGAATGCAGCACGTACACCACTACAACGCCATACATCACTACTATAGTTCTATCCCCTTTAAGATATTCTAAGTACAAATATGGTCACACCCATTTGCCAAATATCAAATTTGTCAGGATAAAGATTAAAAAACTCCTAAAGACCAATAAACTCCAAAGTAAAGTTAAGAATACACTCTGCTAGTTCAAAGAGAAGGAAGGGGAAACTAACTCTACTATACTATACTTTTGGAGTTAACGACACGAATATAATATATGAAACCAAAAAGATCCAAATATTAAAACCAAAAAGATCCAAAATAAAGGGAGAGAGAATGTAGCTCCTCTAATTCCAAAAATCTGATGTGGGCAGCACGTGACTTTCCCTGCAGACTTATATTAACGTTCTCTTTATTTTAATTAAATTTATTTCACTTTTAATTCAATTTTCGTTCTCATTCGGTAACCGGGGTTATTTTCAAAGGTGGCGTAGAGAAAGTAAGAAAAACTAAAATATCTCGAGAACGGCTAGTCCTAGTGTAATGGGGTTGGTCTTATTCTTTCGTCGTTCTTTTCGTCGTTAAAAATTACATATTAAACGAGCATTTAATGGATATATTTGAGTATACCTAGTTCTTTAGGTTAGATTTTGACGATTTTTGCGGGCCATTTTGCAGAAAAAGACAGGTTATTTTTTTCCGAATTATACCAAAATCTAATCAGCACTAGGGTAACCCACAAGTGACTCATCTACTGAATTTTGTGAAATTCGGTCCATTAGTGTTTTAGTTAGAGTGGATACAAGCTTTTGCGTGCCATTTAGCAAATAAAGGCGGGTTCTTTTATCCCAAATCGTACCCAAAACTAATCAGCACCAGACTCGCTCAAAAGTGACTTACCTACCAAATTTAGTGAAATTCGGTTCATTAGTTTTTTAGTTAGAGTGGATAAAAATCTGCACAGACAGACAGACAGACAGACACACACACACACACAGACAGACAGACACGTCACGCTAAAAATGGTTTTTTCGTATTCTAGAGGTCTTGAAACGTGTAGATCCGTCGAAAACTCGAGTTTCGATTTTCGACATGATTCCAATATTTTCCCTATACATTACCATGTATTGCAGGGAAAGTAAAAATCTTATTAAACAGAAAGCAAACATTCGGCTTATGGAAAATTAACAGAAGCACGGATAAATACATAAATTAAATTTACAAATCATTTTGCAACCGAAGTATAGAAATTAAAAATATATACCTTATTCTAAGTTATAAATTCCTTCCACGGGTTCAAAGCAAAACTTACTTAAACTTATTCACTTTCCCTTCAACAAATTCATATCAGAAAGAATTATTTCCTTTCTGGTTTCTCATTTTACTTAATGGTTCAAAAATGCTTTGATTTGGGAAATAGTTTGCCCTGCTTCATCTCTGTGCAACACGGGCATTAATTAATGCACCACAGGATATTGTATTTCCGGCATGAAAATATCCAAAAGCGTTCTTTAATATGTATATGTCTAGTACGCTCGTTGTGCTTTGTACGGCGAAAGGACTTTAATAAATATAGTCAAATGGGAATAGTTGGAAGAGACATTCTTTAACGGGATTAGTTTCGTTCATTTTGTGAATAAAATATTTAATAATACAAAGAAACATTTATAATGATGGTACCAGCTTCTAGAAGATGTACAAACGCATTATTTAGCTTAAAATATTTCTATAAGTTCTACAGATTTATCGAAATAAAAATTAACATTTTATGTTGAACAAAATCCGAATTTTAAGAGTGTCATTTTCGAAGTCGTAGTTGGCATTTGTATATTTTATATGGCGCGACAAAATGTTTTTCAGAGGTCTGTATCTCAGTCCCAGGATAGCTATAGATTTAATATCTCTTTAATGTAATATTAACACGAAGCTAATTTAAAGAAAACACAAATTATAATTCCTGAGGTAGCACGTTAAAAAAAATAGCTTTATAAGTGCACATTTTTTTTTCAATCTCGACGAAGCTTAGGCTAGTGAACAGCCTTTAACTAAATGGATAAAATTTAATGACTATTGGCTTGGCTATATGCGTTCTAGTGGAAAGTACATATGAGGTATATGTGTGGGAGATTTGAGGTTAAAATTTATTTAATGACTAATGGCTCTTTATGTGTGTTCTAGTGGGAAGTACATAGGTGCGAGATTTGAGGGTAACATTTATTAAACGGCTAATTGCTCTTTATGGGTATTCTAGTGGAAGGTACATGCGAGGTACATATGTGAGATTTGAGGGTAAAATGTATTTAATGACTAATGACTCTTTATGTGCGTTCTAGTGTGAGGTACATGTGGGTGAGAGATTTGAGGATAAAATTCATTTACTGACTGATATCTCTTTTTGTGCGTTCTAGTGGAAGGTATGTGGGAGGTACATGAGTAGGAGATTTAAGAGTAAAATTAATTTAATGACTAAAGGCTCTTTATGTGCGTTCTAGTGGAACGTACATGGAAGGTACATGGGTAGGAGATTTGGGATTAAATTTATTTAATGGCTAACGGCTGTTTATGCGTTCTAGTGGAAGGTGAATGGGAAGTACATAGGTGGGAAATTTGAGGTTAAATTTATTTAAATTATCAAAAGTTGAAAAAATATGGTTTTTCGGCCATTTTCTTTGGTGCTGACATAAAATGTGAAATCCACGAATGCTTATAAAATCGAAAGCAAACATTCAACTTAGGGCAAATAAAAAAACAAATATAATTACATAAGTTTACAAACCATTTTGTAACAGAAGTACAGCAATTAAAAATATATATCTTATTTGAAGTTATAAATCCCTTCCACGTGTTCAAAGCAAAACTTACTTATGCAATTTCCATTCAACAAATTCATATCGGAAAGAATTATTTCCTTTCAGGCTTCTCACTTTACTTAATGGTTCAAAAATGCTTTGATTTGGGAAATAGTTTGCTCTGTTTCAGCTCTGCGCAACACGGGGATTAATTAATGCACCACAGGATATTGTATTTCCGGCTTGAAAAATCCAAAAGCGTTCTTTAATATGTATTTGTCTGGTACGCTCGTTATGCTTTGTTCGGCAAAATGGCTTTAATAAATATGGTCAGATGGGAATAGTTGGAAGTGACATTCCTTAACGGAGGTAGTTTCGCTCATTTTGTGAATAAAATATTTAATATTACAAATAAGCATTTATAATGATGGTAACAGCTTCTACAAAATGCACAAGCATATTATATAGCTTGTGCATTTTGTAGAAGTAAGTTTCAATAATAAGTTCTACAGATTTATCGAAATAAAAATTAACATTTTACGTTGAACATAATCCAAGTTTTAAGAGCGTCATTTCCGAAGTCATAGTTGTCATATGTATATTTTACGTGATGGTACAAAAGCGTTTTTCAGCGATCAGCATCTAAGCCCCAGGATATCTCTAGATTTAATATTTCTTTAATGTAATATTAACGAAGCTTAAAAAAAAATCAAAAAAATTACAAATAGTGCGATAGCACGTTCGAGAAAAAAATCTCTATAAGTGCACTGTACTTTTTTCTTCAATTTCGGAGCTTATTTGACTACTGAACCAAATTTAATGACTAATAGCTCTTTGTGTCCGTTATGGTAGGAAGTACATAGGAGGAAAATTTGAGGTTAAAATTTATTTAAAATATCAAAAGTTGAAAAAACATTAGTCTTTGGTCACATTTCTTCGTGTTGAAGTAACTACGCCCTAAACTACTAAACCTATTTTAATCAATAATGGCTAAATTTATACATTCTGGTGGAAAGAAGTGCATTTCTTTTCGGGATAATTTTGATTTAGAATTTCAAAGTAATAATAATAAAAGTAAAATTAAATTAAAATTTTTCTATATCTCGTATATCATTATAGCGTAAGCAAGTTGATAAATATGACTAAAATAACTATTAAAATCTCACAAATCACTACTTAAATATAAAAAACCTTCCCGCCAAGTGCAAAAAGAGAGATCAATCATGCATAAGGCATTGATTATGAAACACTTTCCAACTACAATGCAATTTTATAATTAACATATCTAAAATGCGCTGCATTCAGCGGTAATGTTTTTAAAATTATCACAATACTACAATAAATTATCATATTTGAAAACGTCATCGAAAAAAATGAACTTTATTCGAATGACGTCATTTAAAAAAAATTGCCTGGCTGTCTATGAAAAAGCAGTAAAAATGTCATTCATAAACATTTATTATATTTCTTTCATTCATCACAATATTAGAATAATTTATTTTACTGAAAAACTTAAAACCATGGCGGTAACAGTAATTTAGTTCCGTGGTTAAAACTTCACCGAAAAAATCTGCTATAATATCGTGTGTTCTCTATGTAAAATTCATGACTGTTTCATTCATATCAACTATATTGCCGACTCCAACGCTAAATAATTTTGCGTTAAAGAAATTCAGGATTCTTATACAACTCATCTTATAGCATGATGTGTTTAGAATCTGCATAAGTGGAAATTAGGCTTCGTTGCAGAAATAATCAAAGTTTGACGATCATTTAAACTCAAATATATTGTAACTGCGTTGTTTTAGAATATTGAAGCACAGAAATTAAGCAAAAATAAAGCGGTTTTAGGATGGATACAACACTAAATATAAATTAAAAAGAACTTTTAAAATCACGATTTTGACACTAGATGGATGCCACATTTTATTTTGAAGTGGGTCACGTGATTTCTTCATAGAATGGTCATGTGATCTCTTCATGTAATGGGTGTCATTATTATTTCAATTTTTATTTAAAAACTTCTGAATATATTTTCTGATTTTTTTTATATATTTTTGTTGGATAATTTGAATATTTCCTAAAATTTTTGAAGCAATTTGTGAATTTTAAATCCGCTTAAAACACATATACCTGAAACCATCTATTCTGAAAACAAGTAGTTTATATTTTACAGCGTATTTTGTTTGTATATATACATTTCAGCTTAAGCATAAAACCTGAAATCTGCAATGGCTCTATTGCATACTGTAATATAGTATATAGAGATTTAGTTTATATTATTAAAAGAAATTCAAAATGTTTCTAATATGATTAAGAGTTACTTTCTGACGTTTATACCATTTTACTTATCACAAAAAATAATTTTTAGCACTTTAGCTATCGGAAAAATTAAACTTTACTACTCATGGTTAAAAATT
The DNA here is from genome assembly GCA_951213105.1 of Amaurobius ferox. NCBI lineage: Eukaryota > Metazoa > Arthropoda > Arachnida > Araneae > Amaurobiidae > Amaurobius > Amaurobius ferox. Next base: position 127,659,692 of record OX578148.1, read on the forward strand.
TTATTATCTTCCAAAAACCTTCACTATGTTATACGTCTAAAGTGTAAGTACCTTTCCAGATCTACTAAAAACCTCCCGGCGACTTTAAAAATTGCACATTTGCAACATCAACCGCAGGACAGAATCTAATGGAATCGAATTTTCGTATCCTTCCTGGTAGGCGCAAAATAAGAGATTTTAAAAATATTTCAGACCTTCAGCATCTTCTCCCCCAAGTGACTTAGACGGTTCTGCCCAAGGAACAAAACTTCGATTTTCAATATGCCCCTCACAGAAGAAGGGGGCGAAGAAAATATGAGTTTTCGAAATAAAAAAAAATGTGCAGAACCTCCCTTGTAATTTGGAAGATTGAATCCTTAAAGACGTTTATAATTTTAATCACGAGGGACATCGGCGATAGATTTTTGAACTTTCTCCCGGTGCCAACCAAAATGAAGAGTGTCGAAAAATATTTCCATACCCACAAGAAACGACCCCTGTGACCAAGAAGGCTGAAAATTTCTCCATTTTAAATACCGCCCACGGGACAGAACCTCAAGAGGTCATTTTTTTATTTGGTGCTAAAAAGAATACATTGTTAAAATAAAATAAAACTTACTTAAATAAAATTGCGAATTTTTATATAGGAGTATTAATTTCCCTGAATTTAACTTAAATATTAGTAACTATATGAAATGACATTGTTAAAAACTTTAATGGATTTATAAGCAAGATTGAAATCAAAGAAAATTCTTTATATTTTAAGAGTGTTAGTTTCGCTGCATTTGACTTACATATTGGTTAACTATATAAAAGTATATTATTAAAAGCTTTGATAATTTATAAGTAAGATAATAATTTGAGAGAATTAGAAAACAAAATGTTATTGTAGCTATTCTATGTTATTCGATTTCATGCACAAATATCATTAGCTTTCGTTCTCTTTCCTCTACGTATAATACAATTCTAACCAAAATTATATTAAGCTCGCTGCCTTCCCATCTAAAAAATTTATATCAGAAATAATGTTCTACCTTAAGGCTTGGCATATGACATAGTTTGTAAATGCTGATGAGTTTGCCCAGCCAAGGCGATGTGTAACACATATATTTTAATGCAATAAAAATGGTTTTGAGGCAATAAAAAATGCACATTGTTACGATATATCCACTGGGATCATGGGTATGTATGCCGGATACAAGAATGAGTCCACTTTTCTGGATAACGGGCAGGCTTATTCACAAGCACAGCGTAAACAGGAACACGATACAGTAAAACTGAACTTAAATGTTCCACTAATTTCACAAAGTAACCAAGATTATTCTCAAAACATTTATCAAAGTGATATCACAAAACAGCCGCTACCATCCTTGAGAACAATCGCAGTTCAATGCAGCTCGTATCACGTCAACTACTCTCCGACTGAGTGACGATTCCTTTTATAGACTCGCCATAGATATTTCTGGAAATCTCACATATCACGTAGAATAATCGTTATTTCGAGGTGCTTCTTGAAGTTTCGGGAAAACGCCAAATTGGCAATAAATCGTCAAAATTTGGCAACTCTTCTTCAAACTTAGAAATTCCGGCAACCTTAAGTTGGGAAATCATGAAAGGGTGTTTCCACCGTCTGGTTCACAAAAGAAAAGACAAAAAAATGAATATTGCACGTTCGTAACATTATGGTTGCAATAAAATAGTTGCATTACTTAAAGTTCACTTACACTTTAAATGAAGCAGCACTTCACCTGCGGCACCTGACGAGGGACCACTGCGCTGAATCCGTAGTTAAAAGAAACTAGTCTCATGTAAATGCGTTCTAATCTCCATTTAAAAATATCTACAGTAAGGCGCAGTGAAAATTTACAATTTTAATTCGGCTGTAACGGTAATAGTTTCCACAAAATGGTGCAAAAATTCCTCAAAAATATTTTGATCGTAAACGATAGTTTGAAATGGCTCATCGCTCTTAAAGTTAGAGCTTTTAACATACATAAAAATAATCACTTATCACCCAGCACCTGAATGATGGCGAACAGCGAAATAAAAAAAAATGAATTTAGATAATGTACATCGCAAATAAACATTGACAAATTTCATAGATCGAATAAGTCTCGAAGTGACACGCCTAAATTCGAGATAAAAACGTATTTTTCTGAATTCGCCACTGCTGCGCCAGCTGAAAATGTAACTTAAGAGAGGTGAAACTTCAAAATAAAATCAATTAACCATTAAACAGATATTGCAAAAAATGTTTTGAAGAGTTCTTTAATTTTTCACTACACCCTGTAATCTAATAGTATATGCAAGCAAGTATTCATGGTTTCAATAGCAAAGTAATGTGACAGTCGTTTCAATAAAAGTAAAAATGAAGATACATATACATTTACCCTTTCAAATACATCTGACCCCAACCAACTGTTAAAATATTTTTATCTCAACAGATATCAACACTTAAGTGTAATAAATAATTTAATATTTTATATTTAAAAACACAATCTCCGAGACAAAATTTTTTAAATCTGCTTTAGTAAAACTTTGAAGCCCATCATTTGGCAGAACTTTAAAGGTGTTAAAATTAATATTGACATATAATTTAAAGAACACCTATTTATTTTTATTATGTAAACAAATTCAATAACATTTAAAATTCATGGTCTATTTTTCTGTTTGAAAATAAAATTACACATATGGTTCATCTAAAATTGAATAAATGTTACATATTTAATATATAGCTATATGATCAAAATCATGATATATACCTAATAAGTCGTTCGTTATAAATCTAAGATTCTAGTTTTAAATGCATTCAATGTATTCAATTCGTTTCTCGTTAAAAGTTATATACATTATTCACACGATACAAAATTTTATAAATTATTTCAAAAGCACAATTTCAATAATACTAAAAAGCACAATTTCAATAATACTAAAACGCACTTACGGCAGCAGGGTCAGTCCAGCCACGCCTTTGTAGACAAATTATACATCAATGTTTTTAATCACATAGTTATAATACTACAGTAACTGGAACTATAGGCAACAGCAACATATTGCTTAATTTTAAACTCAGGTTCGATCACTGTAAATAAACATACATCACCATGATTATATAGAATCACACTAACCAGTATTTTAAAATACAGAGTAACTACTTTCCATCACAAGCACACACATACACACACAATCGGCGAATTTAAAGTTCTAATCTACCGCCATTACTGTTCAAGACTACGCAGTTCCGTGAAGAACGTCAAATTCCACAAGTGTGACGTCACAGATTTGTAAGACGATTTTGTTGTTTTAAACAAGAAAGGCGAATATACAGCAAGCTTTGAAGTCAAATATATTTTAAATGGTGAGTCTATTGATTGGTTTTCAAAATATAAATCCACAGAGTTTATCAGATTACTTTTCAAATGTGATATACGATTATTTTTTAATGCTTGTAACCTTGCTCGTATCTCATTGCCCGTTTCAAGTCCAATGATAGTTCCATTGCTTTGAGTTCAATGGTTATTAAGAAACAGTTATTTCCATAGATTGACATTAGACAGACGATTATTGTTACGATGAAATTTATTTGAAAGATAATGAAATCGTACTGCTTAGAAAATAAAATAGTTTTATTCTTCCGAAACTCGATTAATATAAGTCAAATGATAAGGTGGCTGATAATTCTTTAGTATATTTTAATCTAAATAGAGAAAATGTGTTTATTAGATAAATGAATTTAATTAGAGTATGGAAATTACAGATATTTTCTACTGTCATCTATCTGTTCTGTGTCTAAATATAACCAAGTTCCAGGTATTTTCAATTACCTTCACATGGAATATCTCAATGGTAAAAGTTGTTTTGTGGAAATATCATTGGATACACATTTCAAATGTACTTCCCTTACATGCATAAGTTATCATGTTTAGAGAAATAAGTGTAATGGAGCTGAAAATTCGATTTCGAGTCTTTTACAAAAGATCATGTTTCAAATATCCCCGAACTCGAATCAAAAGTTTTTGAGGTAATGTCTGCGTGTATGTATAGTATTATTATTGTACCGAATACGAGAATAGTACGAATGTCGTGTATGCATGTATGTTAGTTTGTATATCCGTGACATTGTAAACGCGATCTCGCACACAATTATCTGAACACAATTATTGCAATCACTGAATACTGGAATACTATGAATTTTATGTTCAAAATACTTCAATACTAATTGACGAATAATATTTTAGAAAATATTCGCTAATGGTAAATAAATAATCATTCCATAAGTAAGCTTTCTTTGAAAAATAAATGACGCAGGTTTTAGAATGCTAGCGCGGAGCGTGCTCGAGATATTGTACGTTGTTGAAAAAATGCACGTAATGAAAGAACTAGTATTATCAAATTGTCGAATTTCCGCATGCAATATTATGCAACCAACCTGTTAAGATAATTTCTCGTGAATCTAGTTTTTTTTTTTCCATTGACGAGAGAAGATCTTTTTTGTAATAGTTTGGTATTTTGACGCCCAAAAATTCAACCATAATCATTTATTTCACGGCATATTAATAAATGTTTACTGCAATTAGATGAGAATTTTCTTCTTCTTCGACCCAGACCATCTGATCTACCCGAAGGTGTAAGGCATCTATTTAGACCACCGGGAGGTACCGCCTAATTTAGATCGTAACCCAGTGGGAGTGGCATCTACAGAGACTATATTATCTTTCCCCTATCACCAACTTATTGAAAGAAGTTACGGACTCACGCATTTAAAGTGACCGTACTCCGCGTGAACACGGGGACAGTTTGAGCAGAGTTTGGATTCGGACCCGGGTCCTACGAGTGCAATCTTCGCGCTCTAACTACTTGGCTGATCCAACCCTGAAGAGTATTTTCTACTTTAACCCAGACTGTCCAACCTACCTGAAGGAGTAAGGTACCTGTGTGGATGGCTAGGAATTGCCATCCAATTTAGACCAGCACGCAGTGAGGTAGGCAACGACAGCGACCGTATGTACCGTCCTTCCCCTACCACCAACCTCTCGGAAGGATGATGGTGAGGAGGTTGTACACGAGTAATGAGCAAGCCATTTCTTCTAAACTAATGAGTTGACAAAAGTGGAAAACTCGAATTTACGAGATGTTAAATCAACGCCAAATACGTTGAGCTGTGTATCTTATACACAGTTATAGTTCACTGTGAAACAGAAAAGAAGGAAAAATTGCATTATATAGCAAAACAGGAGTTCTATCCATCTCAGATTGATTCAGTATATAGAGATCAAACTTTAAATGTTTTCAAAGTGGTTTTCACTGTTAAACAGGATATATTATTTTTATCAGATTCATATATTAGAATATAGAGTTAATTTTCCGTAGTCAAAAGGACAAACACTCTTACACTTCGCATTATTTTTATACGGACTAAGATATATTCTGTATTGACAATAATTTTATAATGTTTTTAGAATTTGTTTATTTATATATCAAAAACAAGGATGACTTCCTCTATTATGCAAATTACACAGGACTATTAAAAAAAGAAAACTTTACGTGGTAAAAGTACACACCAAATCAAAAATGTTTCGTGATAGTTCACCGGGTCGGAAATGAAATGTAACGGCGTTACAGGGCGCTTACTCGTTGGGAAACGTCCGCTCCGCAAACTCCAATGCGCCATTCCGGTTGTTATTTTCTGGTTGAAAAAGAAAACCACGTATGTAAATTTTATCTGGGGAAGAAGAAGAACCCTTATGAGAATGTCTGATCTTATCAGTTTGCGGCAGTTATACGCAGTTCCAACTTTTGAGACGATGGAGTAATTTACAAATAGGGAAAAAGCCGATATGCATTTCATCTATGAATCTTCTTTTTGTGAGGATATCTCAAGAATCTCATCCATGACATTCCCCGCGAATCTGAAGAGGAACACGTCGCCAGAATTTCGGTCGCTGCTGCGCGACATACCTGGTGAGTTCGAGAGAGTTCGCCAGTCCCTCCATCGCCTGTATGAGACGTGCATTCAGGTTGGCGGTCGCTCTTTTGAGTCATGACCGTAATTATTGTTTATTAAATGTTATTTTATAACTTTTAAGTCATTCTTGTGTTTTTTCCTCACTTCATCGGTTTCCCCATTAAACGCCCATTAGAGCCTTTACGTTTAATTTCCGAGACTAGAAATCTTTACGTTTCATTTCCGATACGGTAAACTATGACGAAAATTGTGTGGTTGGGTGTTGTTGTTGAGGCCCAGACCGTCCGATCTACCAGAAAGGTGTAAGGCAACTGTATGGACGGTCGGGAAGTGCCACCCAATTTAGACCGGAACCCAGTGGATGGGGGAGACATCCACAGGGACCGTACCCTCCTTCCCCTACCACCAACCTCTCGGAAGGACTTACGGACCCACATGTTTAACGTGATCGTACTCCGCGTGAACACGGCGGCAGTTTTGGCAGTGGCTGGAATCGAACCCGGGCCTACCGAGTGCAACTCCAGCGCGCTAACCAATGGGCTACCGCGCCCCGTGTGATTGGGTGTTGTTGTTGAGACCCAGACCGTCCAACCTACCAGAAAGGTGTTGAAGACCCAGACCGTCCGACTCGTCACCAAGGACTTGAGCATCTATTTGGACGGCCGGGAAAGGAGTTAGCGGAAGCCAACTTCAACCGGCCCTCGTCCGACGGTCCATAGCAACGTTAATTAGAAAATCATAATAATATTTACAGGAGATTTACATATCTGATTCACAACATTGGAACTTCTGTGAATTTTTTTTAAAAAGTGAGCAGCACCATAAAAAGTAAAATAAATGTTGGTGACAAATGTTACATCTTTAGGTAAAAACTGTGGAGTAACAAGAACACTCCCGAAAACAAAACGAGGAGTAAACAACCACCAAAAACATCACAAGACAAGTACAGCAAATACAAGACAACAAATACAGCGATACACCAAAGGTAACACCTCCAGAAAAAACACAGGGAGACCGACCAAAGGGAAAAGAATAAAGGGACAAACTCACAAGCTGATCAGGTAATTTGGTTTGAGATGTCTCTAGCAATGAGAACACAGTTTTTTAATTTTTCAACGGAAGAATTATTAGAGCTGACTCTCGAGAACCAGACTGCACAATTTGCGGGAGAGGGTTTAATTAAATGAAATTTTTTAGTATGGGGGCAAGCAAAAACAAAGTGATCGGCGTCACCAAATGCGCCGCAAGTACAGCTAGATGTAGATTTTTGTTTGAAATAGAATAAGTAGTCCATGAATGGGCCATGGCCAGTTAGAAAATAAATAAGATATTTGTTTGTGATTTAAAGGGAAGGGTTGACCCGGGGGAGAAAGGAGGAAATGCGGGCAGGATCATGCGTCCGGGGGGAAATATAAGAATTTAAATAAGTTTGCCAATGAAGGGAGATGTTTTGTTTACAATAATTTTTTAGAAGGGAAAAAGGGAAGGGAAGGGAAAAGGGAGAGCCGGAAGAGGTAGCAATTTTAGCATACTTGTCAGCAGTCTCGTTCCCCGAGATGTCAGAGTGGGCCTTAACCCAACGGATATTAATGAGCTTTTTATTAGAAATTGCATTTAATTTAATTTTTGAGAGATAACTAGATTTATTTTTAATAGAGTTAAAAGCCGAAAGGGAAGAAAGACTATCAGTATAAATATTAATTTTTGTATTATTTGATGAGGCCCAGTCAATAGCATAATCAATGGCAGAAATTTCTGCCTGAAAAACTGTGTTCCCATTGGCTAGTTTAAAGGTAAATGTGTCTTGAAGTGTTTCATTTTTGAATACACAGACAGCAAAACCAGTGTTTCCATCAATGGAAGAGCCATCTGTATAAACATTGAAATTAGAAAATGAGGAGGGAGGAAGGGGGACAAGGTTAGCAATACGTTGAGAGGGAGGAATAGCAGAAATTGGGCGGTTAGAGTCAAACAAGGAAGGGGCAGGGACGGGCAGATTAGAAAAAAGATTAATACGATGTTTCCAAAACATATATTTTTTAAAATTTGTGTTTATTATGATATGAATAGGGGGGATAGCAGTGATGGAGTATAGAGAAATGTTAGAAGTGGTACGAAAACCAGAAGAAATTTTTAATAGGAAAATCCTTTGAAGAGAGAGAAGCTTTTTGACCTGGTCCCCAGTTAATGCCCCGCCCCAAATTCCCGCACCATAAATTAAAGACTTTTCGATAACCGTTAAATACCAAATTTTTAAAAAGGATTTGTCTACCCCCCAGTTACTGCCAGACACCCGCCCAAAGATGTTGGCAACCTTATAACATTTCTCCTTGAGGTTAAAAATGTGTGTACTCCATTTAAGGTTATCGTCTATAGTGATTCCTAAGTAGATAAGAGAGCGGGAGGTAGGTACCAGAAAGGTGTAAGGTAACTGTTTGGACGGCCGGGAAGGTGTGATTGGGTGTGTACTACCACATCATGAAATTTTCCCATCTGTTTTTATATCACCCCTGAGAGGTTTTTATATCACCAACTAGTTTAATTGTCTACACCTTTCCTCCTAAGCACCTTTTGGGTGATCTGGAGAGTCTGGGAAATATATATATATATATAAAAAAAAAAAAATAAAAACACAAAAAATGAAATTTTGAATTCCGCTGGTTATAAACTACTTTCTCCGGCTGTCGGTTGGCGTCACAAACTAAGCGTTGCTATGAAGCGTTGCTATGAACGGAGCAGTGAACGTTTGTGCGCATGTTTGCCAAAGTGTTGCGCGCATCAACACGTACATTGCAACAAAAGGGGCTTAGATTGAAACGAGAGGAGAAAATTACGTTAGTTGGAATCAATGTGATTTAGAAATTAAGTGGTGTTATCTGTATCTGTACTATTTGCTCAGCGGACCCTTATTTGGATCGCAGCAACGCCAGGTAATTAATTCTAGTATTTCGATATTATGTATGACACGCATCCGGATAATTTATTTTACTCCATTTTTTTTTACCAAAAGTTATATGTGCAGAAATGAAGCGTTACATGGTCTATTAATGTCTTAAAACGCAATTACGTGGGTCAACAAATATTGAGACTGTCAAAACTGACAGGGATTTCAGTATTTTCCTATTTCATATGAAGACCATTTAATCGGTATAAATGTGTACTGTCTGCAGCTTTAACAATGAAATTTCAACATTCTTATAAAGCATATCTTTACGAAATACACCTATAAAGCTAATTACAAGCTTGTAGATTCTTGCATAGCGAGTAGAAATCTAAATAAAATTGTTACTGAAGACACATAATGTGGTGATCAGTGGATGACTGCAACAATGCAGTAAAAGTTACAAGAAACTACACGCCCTTACCTTCAACGCCCTCTAGTAAGGGCAATGCACATGTGACAACAGCCGACTCTGCTTGCTCTTACCAAAAACACCGATCGCAGATGCTAGGAATCAGTACCTGAATTATATAAGGACCGATCAGAAGCTAGCTTTTGGCCTAACCTAACCTTATAATGTCGGTCTTGTAAGCTCTTGGTTTCGAGTTCGAGCCTCAGGATTAAATTCCTGCAATAGTGAACTTGACAATTAATGCACGCAAACAACACGAGATGGCAGCACCATACTGAGCCAGAGGCGTCACCGTGCCTCTCTCCATGATGACGACTGATGTGACGTCACCGCTTGACGAGGTACGACACGCCTCCTGGCTATTTAGCCCCCGAATGAGTTTTGGGTTGGGGACATTGCGGAAGTTTTCTGGGTGAGCCCTCTCCTCACCAAAATTTGACCGGGCGTGGTAGTAGCAGACTCTGCTCCTGCCAAAAACATGGATTCAAGATGCTAGGAATCAGTACCCGAAATTTAAATTCGGATCAGAAGCTAGCTTTTGGTTTAACCTTATAATGTCGGTCTTGTAAGCTTCTGGTCCCAAGTTCGAGCCTGGCTCGGATCAATATCATTTTCTACATACATTTCAATTCGGAAAAAGATACTACGACTTACTTCGAGAAGCATTGGCGATGTCAGTATGATAGAAATTTTGATGATACAACGTTTCGAGGCATTTATTAGTTTCCGTATACGCGCTTCTTCGTTCTTCGTGTCAATTTCTGCTAATTAGGCAATGTTCTACAACTTTGTAATTGACGCTTTTCGCCTATTGAGCTTTATTGCTGAGTTCGTCTTATTATCTTCTTCCACTCTCCAATAAGTTCTACTCTGGAGGGCATAGTCCTTTACTGTAGATAGACCAAACATGTACGCTCATGAACTTCTCCTTACAAATTTATAGGGTCGCTTAAGGAATGTGTTAGTAACATCATATTACTAAATTATAAACATAATTATAATCCCTAATTTATTAGCATAGCATAGCATATTAACAGATTGCAGTATTGATAGCATCGTTTATATCCTATAAAATAAATATGGTTACTAATACATACAATACATATTTACCTAATTTATCTCAACCTGACTTCATTAATTTATGTATTTAGAACCACTTGAAAAGAATATTAAAATATGTTTTAAGTAGCATAAATTGCGAAATCCTTTGATGTTTGTTTATGTGGAAACGTGATTTTTCAGAGCTGCATTAATTAATGACAGTCCCGTGGGTGTAATCTTTGCATATATCAGAAAATTATGAATGGATTTTTTTTAATTCACTCTTTTTAATTAAACACTTTGTTCGAAAATGATTTAACACCGATCCTGATGAAAAATAAATATAAGTAATTAAGTGAAATTTTATGCATAAGTAAATTTAAAATGTGCCCAAACTCTAGCGCTTGTCTTAAATATAGTTATTTTCTCGAAAATTTGAAATCTATGGCAGTAATAATGTCTAACGAACTTCTGTCTCTCCAGAAACTCCAAAAAAGTAATGGTCACTTAGAAGATTGAATCTGTGTAAACTTATAGTATAGATTATGGGACAGAATCTAACGGAATCGAAATTCCAATTCCCTCCTCACTGAGCCAAAAAAAAATGGATATTTTAAAGAGCAATTCCAAGATCTCTCGAAAGCCTCCTGTTGACCGAGAAGACAAAGTTCCTGCCCAACTACAGTATTGAATATGGGACAGAGCGTAACGAAGCCAAATTTTCGATTCCCTGTGTCAGGGAATGAATAAAATAGATTTTCGGAAAGCCATTCCCGGCGTTTCCAAAGCCCCCCTCAGATGAACTAGCATTTGTAGACCTATAGTATCGTCCATAAAACAGAACCTAATGGAGTAGAATTGTTCAATTTCTCCTTCGAGGCAAACGAAATGGAGGTATCTGACAGTATTTCCAGACAACCCAGAATCCATACGGCCAACTAAAAGGCTAAAACTTAATATATTTATGTTCAGGCCACCGCAAGAATTAGAAGTTCCATTCCCAGCTTCCGTAGTTCAGTAAGATTCATTGACCTCTGGGAAATGATTTTATATTTCTAGTGTCTTTCCAGACCGACCAGAATCCATACAATGAACTAAATGGCTGAAACTTAGCATATTTATAACCAGGCACCAGAATAATTAGATGTTTCACTCCCAGCTTACGTAGTTCAGTAAGAATTGTTGACTTCTAGCCATATGATTTTATAATTATAGTGTCTTTCTAGACCGACCAGAATCCATACAATGGACTGAAATTCTGAAACTTAGCATACTTATACCCAGACTCCAAACGAATTAGATATTCCACTTCCAGCTTCCGTAGTGCAGCAAGATTAGTCGAGCATAAGGGAGATATTGTAATTCTAGTGATGTCTTAAAGGGCCAAAGTGGTGTAATAGACTGCGTGTCTGGGAGGAATCCATAAGGTCCTTGTTCGAACCTGTGATCGCATCGATTGCCTTTTTCAAAGGATAAAATTAGATCAAATATGAATTTAGGTATTTAACAAGCATTAGGGAATAATACTTTCAGAGGTTTTACATAGATAGGTAGGACACGCGTGTCGTCGACGTACGAAATGGGATGAAATGACTTTGTTTGTTTTGAGCGCTATTGGCGTGTGTGAATTTTCCAGATCTAGAGAAAGATCGGAAAAAATTCTTTATGACAGCATCTCTCGGAGTGCTTTGAATGGTAATTTTAGTCAGAAGGTCGTTTAATCGTTTCGTGTATATTATTAATTTAAAGTAACAATTCTGGCAGTGCCGAGTACTTTCAAAATTGTCAGTTTACGAGATTACTCTGCAGGAATTAAAGTTATTACAAACAACATAGACATTTATTGATCATAATTTGACACTATTACAATATTGACATAAGAAAACTAAAGGCTGAATATCTCAAGCAAGTATCAAGTGTAGCTGTCTTGCTAAGGGATATATACTACTTGCGCAAATTGTATAGTGTGTAAGTGCCCTTTAACCCTTTGCTGGTCGCGCTATGAGCATTTCTCTCAATCTTCACGTATAAACAGCGTCACTGATTTGTTAGTGATCCATTTTCTTTCTAGCTAATTTTTGGAATCTTCTCAACAATCCGTTATCCATTTTAATAAGTAGTAGAGGGTTTGAACCTCTAAATAGTCTGAAATTTCATTCCATATGCTTTACGTGAATATTTCTCGCATTAAGCGATATGTTTGCATCATGTGACAGATTTTCTGATCGAGCGATTACTGGCTTTTGTGCTATATATTTTTATAAATAACGCGATGATATGGGTTTATTTACAATTGGCAAAAAGTGCTGCGGAATCAATGGGTATATTTGTTCCGAGTATTAATTATGTTTTTGCCTTGTATGCTATTAAAAAATCGTATAATATTATGTATTATTTAAGCCAGATACATTTCATCTATTTATGAAACTTGTAATGCAAGTACTTACTACACATAAATAGTATGCTTCAATTTCATTTCGATTGATGACGTATGTATCGGATTTTTTTTTTATTTTCATCATTTAATATTGAAATTAAATATCCTACTTAACACATTACTGACTGGCTAGTTCAAGTCAAAACTATTTTGTGCAGACAGTTATTTTTCTGCAGTTTAATATAAAATGAAAACATCTAAATATGCTTCAATAAAACTTTATTTACACAAAATGCGTTGAAATGAAACATACTACATATATTTAACAATTACTTCGGGTGTGATATTCTGTAAAGCATTTACCCACGTGCAATAGTACACACGTTTTACAAACACATCCAGTATTGCTGTGCTTTCCTTTGGAAGAACATACTCTACATAATCTAATGGGATTTTTCCCCGCTAGTAACAATTTTTTCAAAAATATGGTGACATGCAAACACTAGCATACTTGTGACCCGTCAGCAAAATGTTAATAGTTGTAAAAAACACATATTTTTCAGAATCTCCTTGTTTTTAATCCCTAAATATTAACTACAGTTTATGGAAAGAAATAATTCTGAAAAGTTATTGTATGTAAACTACTTAAAACAATGGAAAAAGAGAGAGAAAGAAAAACTCCCACGTGTGACCGTTTCCATTGTTTAAAATGTAGTGACCACCACACCAATATTTTAACGTATGGTTGGGGAATTAAAAAATATGATGAGGGCAGCACATGACTTTCTCTGCAGACTCAAATTCATATGTTCTTTATTTCTTTAATAAATCATTAGTTTGAGTTTAATTACACAAAATAACACTAAATTTGCATTTTTAATTCAATTTTGTTTTTATGTGATAATTGGACATTTTTCCGAAAGCGGCGTAACAAAAATACAAGAAATCTCAAATATCTTGAGAACAGTTAGTCCTAAAGTATAATGGAGTGTCTTATATTCCTTTCGACAAAAGTTGCGTATAAAACAAGAATTTAATTCATACATTTGAGCATACGTAGTCCTTTTTTTTTAGATTATGCGATTTTTGCGGGCCATTCCACAGTAAAGGGCAGGTTATTCTTTTCCGAATCGTACGGAAATCAAATCAGCACCAGAATATCCTACAAGTTACTTATCCACCAAATTTTGTGAAATTTGGCCAATTAGTACATTACCTCGTGTGGATACATGAATTTTTTACGGGCCATTTCGCAAAAAAAGGCGAGTTCTATTTCGAGGAATCATGCCATAAACTGATGAGCACCAGGGTCAAATCCAAGTGACTTACCTACCAAATTTTATGAAATTCGGTCCATTAGTTTTTGAATTATAGTGGATACATACATTGCACAGACAGACACCCCCCCAGACAGACAGACATACACACACGCAGACGTTATGCTAAAAATAGTGTTTTCGTATTCTAGAGGTCTCAAAAAACGTGTAGATCCGTCCAAAATTCGAGTTGCGATTTTCGGCATGATACCAATGCTTTCCCTATACATTACCATGTATTGCAGGGAAAGTAAAATATTTGATGTGGACAGCACATAACTTTCTCTGCAGACTTATATCCACGTTCTCTTTATGTTAATTAAATTTAATTCATTTTTAATTCAATTGTCGATCTCATTTGGTAACTGAACTTATTATGAAAGGTGGCATAGAGAAAATATGAAAACACTAAAATATCTCGAGAACGGCTAGTCCTAGTGTAACGGGGTTGGTCTTATTATTTTCTTCGTTAAATATTACGCATAAAACAAGCATTTAATGAATATATTTGAGCATACGTAGTTTTGATTTTAGATTTTGATGATTTTTGCGGGCCATTTTGCAAAAAAAGGCAGGTTATTTTTATCCGAATCGTACCAAAATCTAATCAGCACCAGGGTGTCTCACAAGTGACTTATCTACCGAAAATTGTGAAATTCGGTCCATTAGTTTTTCAGGTAGAGTGGATACAAGCTTTTGCGGGCCATTTCACAAAAAAAGGCGAGTTCTTTTGTCCCGAATCATACCTCAAACTAATCAGCACCATATTCGTCCACAAGTGACTTACCTACCAAATTTTATGAAATTCGGTCAATTACTTTTTTAGTTAGAGTGGATACAAAATCTGCACAGACAGACACACACACAGACGTCACGGTAAAAATGTTTTTTTCGTATTCTAGAGGTCTCGAAACGTGTAGATCCGTCGAAAACTCGAGTTGCGATTTTCGGCATGATTCCAATACTTTCCTTATACATTACCATGTATTGCAGAGAAATTAAAAACGTCCCTATAAAATCCCTTCGTACGATGCATTAGTAAACACACAATAACTTTATAAATGCGCAATCAGAAAAACTTGTCAGGATGGGTGTAAAGGTGTTTCATAAAAAAGAAAAAGCAAAATACTATGTTCGCAACTTTTAAGATATATTCATACACTATTTTACAGAATGGGAAATAAATCAATAATGGCACGATTAGTTTATGTCAGATTAATATAAAAAAATGATAGATCGTAAAATATTTTAATTTATTACTAAAGCCGCATACCAATAATATCACTCAACATTTTATAATATTTTTTATTTGGTATTAGGTAAAAAAGAAGAAATAAAAGCACATATTTGAGAAACCGTTTACTGCTTTCACGCCAAAGTTAATTAATTTTCTCCCGTAGTTAATTTTCTAAACTGAAAAAATGCTCGATTTTTTTTTTCATGATATTTAAATTTGTGCAGTTCTCAATGTGATCATGCATTTTGTTGTGGGGTTAATATCAAAAATGCCATTAGAAAAATAGCGATTATAATTGCATAATAGACATTTTATTGAATGTAGTAGAATCTTTGCACGTGTTTTGTACAAAACACCTAATTTTGTAACGTAATTGGATGTGACATTCGCATGCAGAAATACGGTAGTAGAAATGATTTATACACGCAATTTTTCAGGAGAAAACGAATACTACTTAAAGGTGTCATAGTGCTTTATGACAGTATGAGTGCGAAACACGACATTTTTCATTTCGTTCCGAAAACATGCTCTTTCGGAAGCCATTTTTATTCCAAGGTTTTAATTCTGTATGAGTTTGCACTTTTCATACTGAAAGCGTGGGATCTCGCTCCTGCAGATGTTCCGAAGTAATTTCTTATTTCTTTAATTATTGTGCAGGGCATTGGTTTCGATTCTGCAGACAGTGACGCGACAATGCCGCGCGAAGCCGTTAGATGCTTCTGTTTATTTCGTGCATGAAGTTGAAGGTCGAAGTGGCCTGGATTTCACTTTTAACAGTATCGGGGCTCTCTTGGCCCTGAGTTTTCGTTGGAGAAGGAGCTTTCATTTCTCGCTCCTGGAAAATTCGGACACAAAGGAATTTACGACCCAACGGTCAATTTTGTGTTTTCGGATTATAACTTCGATTCGGAAGGAATCTTATAATCCGAGTGGGCCAAGACAATTATTTTAATTCAAAATTATTAATTTTCTCATTTATTTATTTCAGATTTAAATTTCGGAAAGTCCTGGAAGTTGAGAAAAGGGATTAGAACGCGATGACGTCCGGTAGGACAGGATTGTGAAACCATGCTAAGGAGTCGTTTGGTGACTCCATTTGAGTTTCGGCATTGTTTTGGACGTTCTACGGTCGAGATGTGTGTACAGCTAAAGTATTTGGATCATTGGATCATTTCCATAAATCCCAGAGTGAATTTACTCTGCAAGAATTCAACCAGTGCGTGTATGTGATAGACCCTTACGGTGGTGCTGAATTCAGATCTTCAGTGTTAGTCGTGCCGCTCTAAATGAGAGCATTTTTGGTCTTGAAAGGAATGAACCGATATCTGGTTCTGGTAACGTGAATTATTACTAAAAGTGAAGTCTTCTTTAATATTCAAAATCCTCAAAATGAATATGGTTGGTTCTCCAATTAATTTCTATGAGAAATGTCGTGTGTCAATTTGTGTGAAAAAAAAATATATTATTACATCCTTGAGATCGTATCTATACATTTTCCAAAAAGGCCAAATGTTATATTTCTATATTTAGTTCAAAGAATGGCCTGAAGGCTTAATGTTGAATGACTTAATGTTTCTATATTTTCATAATATATATATTTAGATATTTAAATAAAAAAGGTTAATATTGAGATTATTTTTGACTCATGTTTTCCCAACTTGATGATGTTTCCTTCTTGAGTGCCTGTGCGTCCAGTTTACATTTTGTAGGCCTGGGCAGCCGGACCTGGAGTTATTGCATAAATCACAACGCAAAGCTAATCTGCAGTACTTAATATCCAATTTACTTCATTTGTGTGATCCTTTATTTCTCTGTCACACATTTACTTCCGTCACACATATTAATATTTGTGTATTGTGTGTGCGCCCTTTTCCCTCCGTGACATGTGATGCCATGTCCCTTTTTCACTGTGACAAAGGTAACATGATTCGTTTTCCCGAACTTCCACGTTTAAAAATATTATAAAAATCACATGAAATTATTTTAACTATTGTAAAAAATGTTCACTTTCGGCATGCAGTATTATGCACTATCATGCACTATCATATGCACTTCATGATTATGCTACAAATATGTTAACATTATTCTCGCGATCTAGTTCGCTTCATTCACTAGACAAGATAATTTGTGTAATAGCTTTGTATTCTGACGCCTATCAATTTACAAATAGTCATTTATTTATGAATTAGATAATTTTCTGACTGTCTGTTCATAAAGCTTGACGATAAATTTATGGTTCTCAGAGCCTCATTTTGGTGTCATAAAGTAAATTCATTGCATTGCGTAAAGGAAGTGATGTGCTGTCCGCATCAAATTTTTATAAATATATGAACTTAAGTTTTAAAGACATTATTTATTAGTTCCTGTATTATCATTTCAATTTCTTATTTTTTCCTTTAAACGTTTTACTAATCTTCCTGTTATGCACAATGCTATTTCAAAGGAAAAATATTGTGATGAGGATATAATATCAGTAGTGTGAACATGAGAGAGCTGGCGCAGACCCACAAACACCCCCATAAAAACGCCACCCACTTTTAGAAAATGTAATGGTTCTATTTCACCCATTAACACCCATTCCACCCACTCCACCCACTTTTAAAAACAATGGTGTGAAATCCACCCATAAAAATTTCCACCCACTTTTAAAAACAATGGTGTGAAACCCACCCATAAAATATCCACCCACTTTTAAAAACAATGGTGTGAAACCCACCCATAAAATATCCACCCACTTTTAAAAACAATGGCTCGCAAAACCCCCATAAAAATCGAACTCACTTATAGAATTCAATGGCTATTTCTTATCCATAAAATCTACAACCCCTCTTAAAACGATGGTATCGAAACCCCCCATAAAAACCGAACCCACTTTAGAAAGTAATGGTCCTATTTTATCTATCGGAGCGAGCAAGCGAAAAGTCGTTGGGAGGGAAGGGTACCCCCTTCGGCGAGCACCCCCTTTTCCGCGGACGGCCACCCCCTAAGCATGCCGCGACCCTAAGGATTCTAAAAGCATTGCACCGACATGGGTTCGTTGCTTTGCAACCATCATCTGCCAAAAGTATGCATACATTCCGAACAAGCAAAAAGTCGCTGAGCCCTACGCATGCCACGACCCCTTTTAGAATCTGCGGGTCCGTTAAAAAATGATACCCCAACAACATTTTAAGCACTTAAAGAAAAGAATTCTAATGTAAAGAAAGAACAAAAACCATGGAACTGTTGGACAAACTAAACGCACTTAGTACATTGGAAGGAAGTTTCAAGAAGATGCATGAGCTCAATATCGACGAAAAATACCCTGTCATGGAAATCAAACAGGTCAAAACCAAATATGGTGACAAACTAGTAGTGGAGTTAGAAGACGGCTCAAAATTGTATCTACCGAAACGATGCGATAAAAAAGCGTCCGACTATATGGAGCTTAATGAGATCTTAATGAGAAAACCTCTATACTTTGTATATTTGGGAGCTAAAGATGTCGGGAAAGCACAACCAGGGCAAATGTTTAAATTTGAACAATAAATTTTCTTTTAATGGTATCATAACCATTAAAAAATATACACCGATTTTCAGGCGGCTTCAGGCTGGTGATTTCGCAACTGGGCAAGCCTCATTTGCTTCAGTAAAAGTTGCCGCTGTGATCACAGCGGCAGCTTTTACGAGATAAGAGAGACCAACAACAATCATTGGGTGGGAGGTGTTCTAATGGAAGTGAGAAAATCTAAAAGCGGCATAGTCCCGAGAATATGCCTCTTTTGAGACAATGGCCACCATAACTCCTTGAACCAGTCGCTCTCGATGTCAATGGCCACCGCTATACCCTTAATGAAGGTGATAAGAAGGTGTAAACGGCTTTTCCCTCATGATATGTAAGGGTGTCTTTGAAGGGCCATAAAAAGTTGGGATCTTCAGGATGTACCAACTTCTTGTCCAGCAGATAACTAATAAGTGCATCCATTTTTATTTTTCCATTTAAATTTTTAACTTACTTTAATGACTCCACCATAACTCCTAAAAATTTTTGCAAAATGCCCCCCGGTAGGCTCAGAGTATATTCAATCTCAAATTCGACCCACCAAGGGGCCCTTCTTGATGAGCCGAATTCAAGACCAAATACACTCTGAGCCTACCGCCACTGAGGCTTACAAACAACATATAAGGACAACACTGTAAGACTTTAACGCCTAGCGTCGGGCCCGCTCACCACTTATTATCGATGAGTGCTGCTTTATTGGAACAACGACTAAAGCAAGCTGACATGTCATTTTTGGCTCGGTATAGTTCAATAAACCATCAACCCGGATTGATTAACAACCTGGGAGAGGTCGGGATTTGAACCTGGGACCTAGATGTTAATAGGTCTGCGCGCTAACCGTTTTGCCATGGGTACCCATCTAAATATACACATACCTTTAATTTAACCATTACACCACAGACGAAAATCTTCAAAAATAGCACTTTAAACAAGTTATTTCCCTCTTATAATGTAAGAATTCTTCAAAATATCTATCACTATTGTTTATCTGATTAAAAAATATAGAATAAAACGCTTAAAATCAATCGCGAAAAATAAATTCTACTCCTATCCATATAGTGCTTCCTCCCCATATAGTGCTGCCATCTCCCTTTGATTCTCGTAATCTCCGCTTTTTTCTACCGCTACCTCTGAGAGAACTCTTCTTTAAAGAGGAAGAGATGTTAGTCAAGGTCAGCGCTCGCTACAGACGTTATGAAAGCAGGAAGTAGAAAACAAGGTCGAAACTCTCCAAGCGGAAAATAAAACTGCTTCGTATTTTATCTGATTTAAAGAAAACAAAGATATAAATAAAATGAATGAAATTGAGTCTGAGATATATCACTATAGAATTCTTTATCAGTATGTTCAATTAGATGTTTATAGCGATGACATTTCAGAAGTGAAAAAATCTTTAAAAAAGTTGCATGATCAGTTTGAAAAAATTGTCAAACTTATAAAAGAATATAATGATCGAAGACAAAACATCGAAGGAAATGTTGGAACTAATAAGAATGTTAGGTCTGGACAATAAAGTTACCTCAGACGGAGACTTGAAAACTCATGAATGTGAAGACAAATATGTAATTCAAAATGATGATGGCTGGTACATTTGCCAAGCATGTCACGAAGAGCTGAGGTATAATCCAAATGAACCCCCTATCAATAATCTCGATATGTATTTAAACATGCGGAAACAACAGAGGCGAAAACATCGAATGAAAAATCTGGCTAAATGGTTAGGTTCGCATAACCTACCCTTAGAAGAAGAGCTTTTGAACGACTTTTCTTCTTTTATCCATAAATATGAGGAGATGTACCCAGAGCGAAAAAACATAATCAGCAAAGACTATATCTTATACCATATATTACGGAAAAGAGGTTACGACATCTATATTTCACACCTTCTAGTTAAGTTACCTAAACTCAAGAAGACGCTTATTCAGAATGAAGAAATCTGCAGAACCATCTTCGAA
The DNA here is from genome assembly GCA_951213105.1 of Amaurobius ferox. Classification (NCBI taxonomy): domain Eukaryota; kingdom Metazoa; phylum Arthropoda; class Arachnida; order Araneae; family Amaurobiidae; genus Amaurobius; species Amaurobius ferox. The sequence continues at coordinate 127,680,456 of OX578148.1, forward strand.
GCATTAAATTGGAGTTTTTACCCTATAAATTAAAAAAAACGGCTGATACGTCTGAACAACATGTCACGAAGAGCTGAGGTATGACCCCGATAAGTGATTATAATTTTTAATAGCTTATTCGGCTATTAAAAATTAATTAACTAAATCTTTTTTATCAATCCAGCTAGTCTCAGGATAACCTAACCATTTAACTAGATATTTGTCCCCTTTCTTTTTGATGATTTTTTCAATCTTATACACATTGTCTTTCTTATCATATTTTACTAATTCATATTCATAAAAAGTGCCTATAACCCCATCATTATTTAAATCCTGAACTCTATAAGTGATTGGGTCGGTTTCTAATACTTCAGAAATGACAAATATTTCATCTGTAAAAGTTGCTTGATAACCCCTTCTGAAGGTAGACTTATATATAGATATTCTTACTTTATCGCCTACCTGGTATTTATGTTTACGTATGACCTTTTCTTTAAACAAATTGCGGTAGACTTCACTACTGTTTTCTTCTAGACTAGCTTCAACAGGAGTCATTTTTATACTTCTGTGGTATGAGTTGTTGTAATTCTTCACTAATTGATCCAATACATCTATGTATCTTTCAGTGTTATTTGCACACAAGTAGAGCTTTATTTTATTACCAAGAGTGAGATTAAATCTTTCAACCATAGCAGCTTTTATTTCAACATTTTCTGTTGTGAACCATTGGATATTATTTTCTTTGAATAATTTTTGAGTTGTTTTTCCGACGAACTCTAAACCCTTATCTGTTTGAACCCTTTCAGGTATTCTTTCTTTGAAGATCTTTTTAAATGCTTGAGTTACTTCTTCTGCTGATTTATCCTTTAGAGGAACAGCCCATGCATATTTACTGAAACAGTCAACAGCTGTTAATAAGTACTTGATACCATCATTAAACTTACTTCTCGCAAATTTATAGACAAACAGTAAATCAGCCTGCCATTGATCGTCGATATGTGACACGTAAATTCTCCTTCTTTTGAACTTACGGATAAGTGGTTTATGCTTTGTGTATACATCCTGTCGGTGTAAAAAATCCGAGACTTCTTTTTGACTTAAACCAGTTTTTCTGCTCAGTACATTTATGCCACAAAATCCTGTTTCGGGATCGTAATAAACCTTTTCGGGACAACCCTTCTCAGTTACCCCTTCAGCGGTAAAAAACGGCACTTCTTAGAACCACAACCCACACAAATTCCTTTCAACATAGGTCTAGCGTTTTTAGAGGTGACATGCCGTTCATCTTTAGTGTCGGTGTGTGTTTTACATTTGAGACAATATATTTTTGAGCCCATTCCAAATGTCTTCTTTGCTTTGATAATAGGCTTCACAACAGCTCTATCTAGCCTTTCACGAAAACTTGGATTGGGAATGTCGTCCAATTCTTTTATCATGTTTGAGTCACACACTTTGTTTCTGGTTTCGGTATTTTTGTTTTTAATGTAGCACACGTCATGTTTATAGGCACTATCATCAACCCTATTAATAGGCTTACTCCATTCTTTGTATGTTAAATCGGGGTTCAGTCTAGTTTTTCCTCTGAGCAGTTGAGTTCCTGGTCCTGTAAATTGATGCCATGGCAGATGCATTTCAAATGGTAAATTATTAATTGCTGCGTTAACAACACCTTTTCCTTTATTGCAAGTCTTTTTACCACACATTTATTTATATATAAAAAATTATTTACTCACAAATTGATATCCATTCAGCAGGGTTTGTTTCATATATTTTTCTCTGGGTAAGTAGACTAAATTATTGATGAAATCCTCCTCTCGCTTATACACTTCCTCTTCTGATAGGGTATTCGATTTGTATGAATTGAGCAGCTGTTTGTAAAACTTGTAAGACTGTTTGTACTCTTCTTTCCTTTCCGCGATATTCAAAGCTTTATCAAGAACTTCAACAATACCGACGCTTAAGCTCAGAGCAGCTAAGGGAACAAGTACAAAAGCTGATAAACCCAATGAACTTAAAACGAACTTGCTAACGGTCATAGTGACACTAATTTTATGGTAGTGGTGGTAGCTCTTTCTATATACGTAAATTTTCTTTTGCAAGTATTCTTCCATCTTTATTTATAGGGGTGAAATATTTCTTCCGATATCTCAGAGCCGGATTAACTAAATCAAGCATAAAGAAATCATACGGCTGTTGCATGCACTTTTTATATAATCTACTGAATTCTTCTTTTGTCAAACTACCATCTATCTCTCTTATGATCTGTTGAATCTCCCTCGGTTGAATATTAAAAAATATCAAGTAATTACAGTTTCTTCTGATAATAATGGGTGTTCTATAATAAGATTGAGAAAGATAAATGATTGAGGCGTTTTTCTTCCGACCTCTGATGAAAAAATCTTCTATGCTCCTCTGGTCCTTGTCAGTCATGCAGTCATCAAAGACAACAACATTTTTACAAGATGGGTCCAGGTCATCCACTTTTATAAATTCTTTTGTATCAGAGGAGAATAAAGTTCCTTTCTTGCCGAATCTTTCATATAACTCTAGGATAATTTTCTTCTTCTTTTTGGGATACTTTATCGAGTCTATATCCACACCCTCAAACATTGTGTACTTTTCTTTCAGTTTGCCATACTTGGGTTCGTACATATCTTTTGCACAAACGAACAAATTATCAAATTCGAGATAGTCGTATATAAAATTCAGCAATAAGTTCGTTTTACCAGTACCTGAAGCTCCAGCGATTAGAAGTCTGAAAGGGTGTTTAGGTAATAAATAATGTTGATTTGCATCGACAAGTTCTTCTGCTTCTGTATAATTTTTAATTTGAATCATCTTTATTTAATGTTAAAAATTTGCTTCAGTAAAAAAATATAATTTGCTTAAGTAAAAATTTTTTTGCATAATAATAAAGATGAATGCTATACAAAAAGAACGAAATAAGAAATTAAGAAAGGAAGTTGAATATGAACTTAAAGTTTATAAGCTTCAGGCTGAAATTAGAAAAAACAACGAACAACAACTAGAGCAAAAATTAGGTATCCAGAAAGCACTATCGGACTTTCACAAGCCTGTAACTGAAAAGCTACAAGAACAAGAAATTAATCGAAAGGAGAATATTCAGGCTATAAAAGATGCTGTTGATCACATTCCTCTAGCTATTGAATCGCCTTTAGAAGTCTATGATTTTGATAAAAAATTGGATGTAGAGTTTTTAGAGAAAAATAACTTTCCAAGACCCTCAAAATTGTACCATGAGACCAAGGAAACTTTGCAAGAAATTATGAGTAAAGTAAATGATACTTACCTAAAAATGTCTCGTCAAAAAGGAAACATTATGAGTCAGATGTCTCGAATGACTAAAAAGGATGAAGAAAGAGAAGATCGCTTATTAGCTAAGGCTGATTATTTGAGAGATCATATGACTACGTTAGGAGATTATCGGGATCGACTCAGAGACTTGCAAAGAAAAGAAATTTATATCGGTAAAGGAGTAGAAGACAAAATGGAAATTTTAGCCCGATTTACTGATAAGATATGTAAAGGGTCCAAAAGTAAAAAGTTACATAATCAAGTCGTTGATTTATTGGATGCATTGTTGAGAGAAGGAACTATGACCAACGAGCAAGTAAAACAATACTACAAAAATTTTTCATTAAATAAATGAGTAATTACATAAAAACTAAAATACATTTAAGCGATCATCAGATTGCTAAGCTAAAATCTGCATACCAGAAAGGAGAAGAAGTATCTCTACAAATAGATAAGACAAAAGCCCCCAACAAAGATATACATTTAACTCGAACACAGATAGCTCAAATTGGGAAGGGGAAGCGTATCACTATCAGTAAGACGCAGCTCCAGAAAACGGGTGGTTTTCTACCTTTTCTATTACCTGCGTTAATTGCTGGGGCCAAGGCTTTAGCACTAGGTGCTGCAAGTGGGGCGGCTGGATATGGAGCAAAGAAAGCTTTGGAAAAAATTTCAGGATCTGGATGTGTAAAAAAAAGACCCACTGGAAAGGGCGTCTATCAAAACTGGGAATATCAGACGAAGTAATTGCACAAAATATGAAACATGAACAGGGGTTTAGGGGTGTCTTTACTTCCGATCTGTTGCCTAAAAAGATGAGTCAGTTTGAAAACGGTATTATTAATCTGGACATTGTCACAGGACCTGGTACGCACTGGGTCTGCTACTATAACGATCCTAAAAATAACTATGTTGAGTATTTTGATCCTTTTGGAGAACACGTGTACAAAATTCATCCTAACATTAAGAAGTATCTACTGACTTCTGGAAAGAAAAATATCGGGTGTAACTCGAGCTTTCTACAGCACCCTGCTTCCGTCAAATGCGGCTACTTTTGTATGAAGTACATTCGTGAAAGAAACAAGGGTAGGCCAGTTGTAGATGTGCTATATTCTTTTACCCAAGAACCCAGCGACTTCAATGAAAAAAATGTTCTCTATAAATAAAATGGTTTTATTGATATTAGATTCTAAAAACGCGGAAAAATCAGAAGATTTTACGATTGAATACACTAGACCTTTCACCTTTAAACAGATTGCCCTTCAGTCCTTTTCGATGTACGTTTCATGGGACAATATCAAAGATGAGGAATTATCATACTTTGATGGTCAGCAGTGGTTAAATTTGACGATACCAGATGGAAATTACACTATCAAGGGGCTGAATCGTTACATGATTAATTTTTTTGGAAGCGATCCGCCGATACAATTCGGAATAGTGGAGGAACGACAGCGAATAGCCATTAAGTTAATAGACGGGTATAAGATCGATTTAACGAAAACCAAAAACCTGCATAAACTTTTAGGTTTCGAGCCTAAAATCCATGAAGAGCTTGAACAAGTAGGAAAGTACATTGCTGACTTATCTGGGGGAAACGATAACATTTATATACATTGCGATGTCGCAGAGGGGGCGTATATCAACGGTTTCAACTCTACAAACGTCATCTATTCATTTACAAACAGTAATCGTCCAGGTAGTCAGATTATAAAATCATTTGACAAACCTCTGTTTTACCCTGTTCGAATGGATAGTGTTTACCGAATCAGAGTGCAAGTAACCAATCATAGAGGTGATTTAATTCCGCTCAATAAGCAAGAAGTACAATACAATTTTATCGCCCTATAATAAAGAAATGAATAAACACAGACTTCAAAGAAAGAGTAAGAAGATACAAGGAAGAGGCTTCTTTTCCGACGTACCAGTCCTGCAGGAGGCCGAATTAGAAGGTAAGTATGTGCAGGATAAAATAAAGGAGATATTATCAAAGCAGAAAAAACATGGAGCTGGACTAAAGTTTTTCTAAATTCGATTTAATAGCCATATAGCTATTAAATTGAGGAGAAGAAAAAAAAATTATTTTATAATAAATGAATAAAATATTTGAATTAAACAGCACCAATTATTATTTCGATGATGACATCGAAAGTTTCGAATATAGAGAGGTAAGGCATGAAAATAGTGATAATTCTATGGAAAATGCCTCTTACCATTTCTTTATTCAAGACACCAATGCCAACATTTTATACTCTAACGGTTATTTACAGCAAAAATTGAAAATTGTTAACAATGATGGTACTGCCATAGTGAATGATAATGTAGCTCTCGTGAATGGAGGTGGTTTGATCAATGCTAACAGGTTTACATTAGGAACCACTGAAATAGAATCCAACATTAATTATACCGCTCTTATGCGACAAGTGTTGGGCTTAATACATTTTACGCCTGACTATTCTTCTGCCGAAGCTACAAATATGCTGTTCTACACTGATACGTCGGACACAGCTGATAGAGAACACTTGAAATATGATGGCACGTTAGTAGATACCACAAAGATTACTGAGTTTTTCGAAAAATTCGGAATTAATGAGAACCATAACCAGGGATTTACAGAAAGAAGCGAATTTACTAAAAATAGCAAGGTTGTAACTATATGGATCCCACTAAAGTACGTGTTTGATTTCTTCCGTGAATATAGAAAAGTAATCACGGGGTTCCAAGTCAAATTTGAGTTCCAGAGAAATCACAGTCTAAATATGCTGTACACCAACGAGCAACATAAGATCTATAAAGTCGTTGTAGAAGATTTATCACTCTGGCTACCTTACGTACGATTTAAAAATGCGGCGGCTTCAATATTTAACGAATTAAAGTTATCGAATAAGGATGTAGAAATAAACTGGAACCAACACAGCATTGTAAAGTCTAATATTTTCTATAAAAACGCTAGCGGCTGTTATACCATAAAAGCTACTTCTGATGAAGTCTTATCTTTGTACGTAATTCCTCAGTACACTGAAAGATACGAAAATTCGAAGCACAATAACATGCTGTTTGATAACTTAGATATGACGGAATGTTGGTTAATGATCAACAATGTAAAAGTGCCAACTGTCAGTTACATGATGGATTTTGAGAAAAGTGATTATAATCGATTATACACAGCCTTTCTGGAATCTGGACTCAACACCATCACGTCTGAAACAGGTTGTATGGTCAATTATTCGAATTTTGGTAAGTTGTATCCAATCATCTGCTTTAATCTCTCTCATCATCAAAACTATACCGATACGAATAACTTAATGATTGAGTTTAACTGGAGGTTAAGGAACGCTGCCCCCAAAGATTATGTTTTTTACTTCATCTTAAAAGAGCACAAGAAATGCTTCTTAAATATTAATAATCAAAATATTACCATGATCAAGACTTTGAAATTATAAGCCATTTTTATAGTCCATTTTTAATTTTTATAGTCCATGACTATAAAAAATTATTTTATATTTAAATAAATGGCTGCCTACTACCCGCTTTTCGATGAAGAATTAGAACAAGGACCTCCTGGTATTCCAGGCATAGGGTTTAAACTCACACACGACGGTAACTACGATATGGAAAATAAGATCTTGAAAAACTGTCAGACGCCGATTGAGAGTCGGGATGTAACTACTAAAAGTTATCTGGAAGCTGAGTTAATTCGTAACTCCACTACCGTCACTCACGCGCTGAGGGTTGAACTACGAGAAGAGATAGCAAAAATTATGGAAGGTTTAGATCGGAAGTACCTGAGTTTAGGTGACAGAAGACCCATTGACGCTAAAGGTAAAAGGATAGGCAATGTCGCTGACCCTACTGAAGACATGAATGCGGTTAATAAAAAGTACTTGGAAAAATATGTTGACAATAAAGTATGTTATGCAACCACCACATCAGGATACATAACTATTAGACCTAGTACCAATGCGAATGCCGTTATTTTTACGAAGTTTTCCGGTGATGCTTTGAACTCAGATTGTAAATTCTCTCGGGACGGTTTTTTTAGACTGGGATTGTACCTTGATCCTCAAAAGATAATCGATGAATTAATCGTTGTTAAGTTATACATTAATAACAAGCAGTACGTTCACAAGATAAAAGTAGCCACTGAATTCGTGTTAATTCTCGGAGAGGTTAAAAAAGATGACCAATTAAAAATTTTCTTACGATGTGATGCTGAGTTCACAGTTCAACCATTTCTAAAAATTGAAGAAATCAAGTGGACACTCCAGCTGCCGTAAAAAATTGTACATATAATAAATGGCGTGGAACGAAATATCAAAAAGCGGTTTGTCGGAAGAACAAATCAGAGTTAGTAAAAATTATGTTAACTGGTCGCTCATAAGTCAATATTCAACTTTATCGGAAGAGTTTATCGAAGAATTCGAAGGTTTGGTAAACTGGATGGTCATCTCTCAGTATCAGAAACTTTCGGAGCCTTATGTAGAAAAACACAAAGGTCTATTAAACTGGTACTATACATCCAAATATCAAGTTCTATCAGAGGATTTCATGGATAGAAATACTGAATATTTAGATTGGGAAGTAGTTTCCAGATATCAGATAATGTCAGAACCCTTCCTGGATAAACATGCTTCCAAGTTAGATTGGAGAATGGTTTCTCAATTCCAAGTACTCTCAGAAGAATTTATTCGTCGGCATATAGACAAAATCGATATGGAACTCATTTGCGTCAAACAAAAGCTCACTGAAGATTTTATGACGGAATTCGCAGATTACCTTGAATGGGGTAGAATTGTTCAATGGCAAACCTTTAACGAAGATTTTATTATGAAAAATCTGGATCGTATAGATCTCTGTCACCTCATGACTTATAAAGCCCATTTGCTCTCAGATACCTTTTACGAACTCCATTTTAAAAAGCTGGTTTGCATCCTTCTGACAAACATATGTAATAGATTTGTGGTACAATATGAACCTATCGACATACCTCCCGAGTTGGGTAAAAATGATCCTATCGACAAACAACCCGAGTTGGACAAAAATGAACCTGTCGACATACAACCCGAGTTGGACAAAAATGAACCATAAAATTTTATATTCATAATAATATTTAATGGTTGATCAACCATTAAATGTTTAGATACCCTTTGTTACCTTCCTCAAGTTTGAATATATTTATCCTTTAAATAAAGAATATGGATCGTATTGTTAAAAAATTAAACGATTTGAGTACTGATAACTTTGAGTCAGTGGATGGCTTATATTTGGTTTCTGACATTACTGAGCACGGGAAATCTATCCTAATACGTTTGTCGAATAACTCAATTATATTTTTAAAAAATGATATATCCAGGGTTGGTATGATTTTGACCAGGGATGAAATAAGATTATATGTTGGCTTCAGGGTTTTATATTATTGTACACCATTAGAGGGTTTCGTGGTAAAAAAACCACCTTTTCGAAACCTCTACGAAACCTTTTCAATATATCAGGTTGACAGTGATAGCGATAGTGATAGCGATCGACCGACATCGATGACATGCCCTTCCATAATTTAATAGATGTAGATATGACTTTATTTTTAATGATTGAAATACTCATTAAAAATTGAATCGTTTAAAGTTTACCCCAACAATATTTTAAGCACTTAAAGAAACGATTTGTAGTTCTAAAGAAAGACAAAATGGATTTTCAATCTAAAACCGTTCGACAGTTGCAAGGCTACTGTCGAGAAAATGATATTCGAGGATACTCGAAACTTAAAAAGGTGGAACTGATCGACCTCATTCAATATCATAACGGCCTTTCCACTTTTCCTTTCCACAATGACTTGTTTAGCAAGCCAAAGAAGAACAGAGTGCGTAAGATCAGGTGTTGCGGTAAGTTATTTAAGGGATCAAGCATGAATAAGCACCTACAATCTAAAGGGCACCTAAACTATAAACCAGAGTGTGGAAGGGTGGAGCATCGACTACATCACATGACTCTCCCCCAACTACGGGTATTTTGTCGAACGCGCGGCATTACAGGCTATTCTAAATTTCGTAGGAAGGCAGACATCATAGCATACATAGAAAGCGTATTGATCAACCGTCACTTCGAATTTGATTCCGACCTGTTTTCAGATTCGCGAGAGAGAAGGCTATATACCCCCCACAAAGTTAATACAGCCTTTGAATCTCGCTTGAAGACGTACGACATCCAAAATGAACACAACCTGATGCTTCCCAAAGACTTTTTGAACGATGTGGCATCACTAGTCCGGGGACTCAGCACTAAACACATAAAGAGGCTGCATGGTTTGAAGGTTAATTTCGAATTCCTCTGTGACTATCAAAAGGGTAAAGACGATGCTATTATAGAAATGGAGAAAAACTTCAAAACAGAAAACACAGTCATCTTAGAATCAACTGATTTGGTAGCTTATTACAGATCGGTTATCCAAAAATTATTGACAGAAATGGAGGAGTTTGTTGCTAAGGGTTCGGGATGGACGCTTGTTAGAATTAAAAGCCTTGAGGTGAGGATCAATAAATACAACCCGCTGAGAGGATCATCCTACATTGATTTACCGAAAAGAATAAAAGCTAAAAAAGCAGTCATTAACGTACAAAATGAGGATAATAAGTGTTTCAGGTGGGCAATACTCTCTGCACTACATCCAGCGGAAAAAGATGCCCAAAGAGTCACCAAATATAAACCGTATGAGAATGAGCTAAAGTTTGAAGGCATTGAGTTTCCAGTGAAGATGGAAGATAGAGTATTTAACAGGTTCGAAAAGTTGAATAACATATCGGTGAACATATATTCATACGAAGGTAATGATATTTACCCATTGAGAATCACTAAAACTAAGGAAGACAAACACATCAATTTGCTGTACATAAAGAATAAGGAAGGAAACAGTCATTACTGTTGGATAAAAGACCTCTCCAAATTGATAAGCGGACAAGTGACTAAACACAACGGAAAGATATTCACCTGTGAGAGATGCCTGCTGTATTATTACTCCGAAGAGGACCTCCAAGCTCATGAAACGGATTGTAGGAAGAATACACCAGTGAAGATTGTAATGCCCGAGGAGAACGAATCTCTGCGGTTCAAAAACTATCAAAGGTCTTTACGATTACCCTTTGTGATGTACGGAGACTTCGAGTGCTTGACAAACAAGATAAACACCTGCCGCCCTACAAAAGACAGCTCATTCTTACATAAATATCAAAAGCATGAACCTATGAGCTTCACTGTCTACATCAAATATAAACACGCAGACTATAAGGCACCAATCACATACAGAGGACCCAATGCCACCAAGCTGTTCTTTGATACAGTGAAGACTGAGGCGCTATCGATAAAGAACATTTATGATAAGAAGCAACCCATCAAAATGACCACCGAAGATGAAGAGCATTTCCAAAGGACCCATGTTTGCCACATCTGTGACGAAGATATCAGGAATAAACCTTCACCCTATTCACCCAAGGATGAACCAGACTTCCGAAAAGTTAGAGATCATGACCATCTTCTCAATCCGGCGAAATGTGAATCGAACTACAGAGGACCTGCTCACAACCTTTGCAACCTAAAGTACCAAGAGCCTTCGTTCATTCCAGTGTTTATCCACAACTTATCTGGCTACGACGCCCATCTCTTCATAAAGGAGCTCGGTAGAGACCAAGGTGATATCGACGTCATCCCGAACAACGAGGAGAGGTACATTTCCTTCAGTAAGGAGGTCGGGGCAAAAACTGTAGAAGTAGGCGATGGGAAGAAAGCAAAGGTACCTGGTATAAAGTTGAGGTTTGTCGACTCATTCAAGTTCATGGCCGCTAGCGTCGACAGTCTTGCGAAGAACGTAAAGGAGTTCAGGGAGACAGCCAAGTTCTTCCCCAAGGACAAACTGGACCTCGTCACCCGAAAAGGCGTCTATCCATACGATTACATGGACTCGTGGGACAAATGCGAAGAAACCAAGCTGCCCCCAAAAGAAGACTTTTACAACCAATTGAATGAGTCACACATAAAGGATGAGGACTACGAGCACGCTAAAAGGGTATGGAAGGCCTTCAACATTAAGACATTGGGTAAATATTCCGATTTGTATGTGAAGACTGATGTACTCATCCTAGCCGACATCATGGAACACTTTAGAGATGTCTGTCTAAAGACCTATAAGTTGGATCCTGCATGGTACTTCACTGCACCCGGACTCTCGTGGGACGCCATGCTCAAAACCACAGAGGTTGAGCTAGAGCTGTTGACAGACTATGACATGATACTCATGCTAGAAAAGGGGACCAGAGGAGGCATCTCTCAGTGCTGTAACCGATATGGGAGGGCGAACAACAAGTACATGAGGGACTATGACGAGAACAAGAAGTCTAACTACCTGATGTACCTTGACGCCAACAACCTTTACGGATGGGCCATGAGTCAATACCTACCGCATGGTGGCTTCAAGTGGAGCACTGTGTCAGATGTGACCCAAGTAGAGGATGACTCAGACAAAGGATACATCGTAGATTGCGACCTACAGTACCCGACCCATCTGCACAACCTCCATTCAGACCTACCTCTAGCACCTGAGAGCAGGATGCCCGATGGCTCAAAACAGCCAAAATTACTTACGACCCTCTATGACAAAGAGCATTATGTGGTTCATTACAGGGTTTTGAAGCAACTGTTGCAGTTGGGGATGAAGCTCAAAAAGGTGCACAAAGTGTTGGAGTTTCAGCAGTCTCCCTGGTTGAAGAGGTACATAGACCTGAATACTGAAATGAGGACCAAGGCAACCAACGACTTTGAGAAAGACTTCTTCAAACTTATGAACAACTCGGTCTTTCGCAAGACGATGGAAAATATCAGGAAGCGACTCGATATTAGGCTAGTATGCGATCCCCAGAAAGCGGAGAAGCTAGTTGCTAAGCCCAACTTCAAGGGAAGGACCATTTTTGACGAAAGATTAGCCGCCGTGCATATGAACAAGACGAAAGTGATTTTTAATAAGCCAATATACGTCGGCATGAGTATATTAGATCTATCGAAGCATCTGATGTATGACTTCCATTATAATCTTATGAAGCCTAAATACGGGGACGATATCAAGCTATTGTACATGGACACTGACAGTTACATCTATGACATACAGACCGAGGACTTTTATGAGGATATGATAGGAATGATTGACTACTTTGATACATCAGATTATCTAGAAAACAATAGGTATGGAATGCCTCGAGTAAATAAAAAGGTCTTGGGGAAGATGAAGGATGAAAATGCAGGGAAGATCTTAGAAGAGTTCGTTGGCTTAAGATCTAAGATGTATGCCTGTAAAACTGAGGTTGACCTGGTGAAAAAGTCGAAAGGAGTAAAGAAATGTGTCGTGAAAAACAGGATAACCTTCGAGGACTACAAGAACTGCCTATTCAAGCAAGAAGTACAGCATAGAACCATGAATCTCATCAGGAGCACAAAGCATGAGATTCATTCCATACAAGTCAATAAGATTGCCCTATCAGGAAAAGATGACAAGCGTCATATATTGGAAGATGGTATCCATACCTTGGCTCACGGTCACTATGCAATAAAGGAGTAGGCGATCATAATCTTTTAACAGTTTTCGAACTCTTAAAAGATAATTAATGGTTTTAGTCCTCAGTTCGAAGGACACATTCTTCTGTTCTGAATGCCTCTTTAATAGTGTCTATATCACATCTAAAGTACGCATTGTAATCGTCGTCCTCCTCCATATAAGAGTCTAACTTTTCGCAGATTGTGGAATAGAGTTCGTTTGGCGATGGAGTGTCGTATATAGCCTCAACAAATAGAGGCTCCGGTGATAATCTATCTTCATTTAAAGACTCTTCAATATTTTGAATAGAGCTATGGGCATCACCCCACCATTCAATTTCAATCATATAGATATTATTTGTTTTAAGGCGGGATGTTGTATATACATATACATATGACGTACTTTCAATATCACTCTCTGATTCGGTGTCGGTGGTATTATACCCACTTTCATTACCACTATCAGTAATCATTTTGTATTTCTTTATATACTAAATACATTTCTTTAAATGAAAAAAATTCTGAGGCCCTATTTCATTTATAAGGGGGTGGCAGCTTCCGTCCGCGGAAAAGGGGGTGCTCGCCGAAGGGGGTACCCTTCCCTCCCAACGACTTTTCGCTTGCTCGCTCCGATAGATAAAATAGGACCATTACTTTCTAAAGTGGGTTCGGTTTTTATGGGGGGTTTCGATACCATCGTTTTAAGAGGGGTTGTAGATTTTATGGATAAGAAATAGCCATTGAATTCTATAAGTGAGTTCGATTTTTATGGGGGTTTTGCGAGCCATTGTTTTTAAAAGTGGGTGGATATTTTATGGGTGGGTTTCACACCATTGTTTTTAAAAGTGGGTGGATATTTTATGGGTGGGTTTCACACCATTGTTTTTAAAAGTGGGTGGAAATTTTTATGGGTGGATTTCACACCATTGTTTTTAAAAGTGGGTGGAGTGGGTGGAATGGGTGTTAATGGGTGAAATAGAACCATTACATTTTCTAAAAGTGGGTGGCGTTTTTATGGGGGTGTTTGTGGGTCTGCGCCAGCTCTCTCATGTTCACACTACTAATATCCATCTTGGGCATTTTGCTTATTTCAAAAATTTGAGCGTATCTGTGTGCGGTGAATAAACATTGAAAGGGAAAGGTTTTTAATAATGAATTTGTGGATAAAATAATTAACCTCCATTAAAGTGGTCGTGAATCGCAACATTTGTACATTGCTATCTTGTCCGCAAAACCCACCATTTTTTCTTTACACGTTTTCTTTCACATAATCATTGAATCAAACGCAACATATTAAAATCCCCATTTTAACTTTTAAAATAGATATTATTTATTATCACCTCTATTATTATTATAATTAAAAGTACACCATTTTTAACAAACACTTATGGTAGAGAAAAGTACCGTGTGAGACCAGGTCTTTTGAATCTTATCCCAATGATCAAACATTGACCTAATATACATGAAGACTGGCACATACCTCTGTATTTCCAGTCTGTAGCTAAGCATGACTATAAACTTTTTCCATACTTTTTCTGACATTTGGAGTCAGACTTTTCTATAACATTTTCGTCATTTTTATAAAATTTTTGCTACTCAAAATGAGTAACCACTACACTGCTTGAAAACACAACTATCTCTCTTAACAACAACAACACTACTCGAATAATCACGGCCTCTCTCCCTCTCAACATGCTTGAATAATCATTACCATATATATTCGTTAACTTTCCTCCATGTGGATACATCATTTGACCTGGGGTTCAGATACACCCTCCTGACTCTCATTGGATCCTCCTCAGTGTGATGCCGTAACTTTGCATTATTGGCTCGTTCTATTTTCAATGAAGCTTAATTTATGTCGATTTTAGTTGAAGATTGAATCTTAGTTTAAGTATTTATTGGGTGGCCTAGGATATTTTGTCCCAATAACATCTGCTATTTGTGCGAAGTGTATTTATTAGGGCCCCTAGGATATTTTACCCCAACCACTATTACACCACTGCAATTATGCAATGCATATAGGCAATTTGTGTAACGTGTATCTATTTGGGTCATGACTTTCTGAGCTAAGACTGTCACAAAACTGTGACTAAAAGTATGCACTTTGTTTCGTCGTCGTAAATATCCAAAAACTGGACATGGGGCCTCCTGGTGTCACACTTTGAATTAAAGCAGTCACTTTTTCAATAACTTTTGCATTTTTCTCCCTGTCTCTTGGGCAGTATTTCTGAATGAAAGGTGACGATTCAAATGAGATTATGTAAGTTTTTTTATCGGTTAACATGAATTTTCAACATTATTCGGCAAGAGAAAATTTTGAAGATTTCATTAAATTTATACACATAAAATAATTCTGCTAAGTAAAAAATATTTTTATGCAAAATGTTATTTATAGAAATTGACGTGCGATATTCTTGAGATTTGTGACGTTTTCAAGATTAAATGGATTATAAATACATTAAATATATTTACTATTATAAAATGTTGCCTGGAATTTATGATGTAAACTTCTTGAAATCCGAACAACGCTTTAACAATATGAGCGCTAATAACAAAAATAAAAGTAAAAACTCGACCGTGTTGCGTTAGCCAGAAGTACATTTTTGGTTAACACAACTTGGTTAAATGGCGAATCACAACCAGCTGCACTGTGCGTTTGAATTCGGAATTGCTCTGTAAAGATGAAAGGATATATAAAAAAAAATCTGATGTGGGCAGCACATGATTTTCCTTATATAATGCAATTAATTTTCTAATTTTACAGTAAAAAAAAAGATTATTTTCATAGTAGAAGTTTTTATTCTTTCCAAGATATCGAATTTTCGTCAATGAGTCGTCATTTTCATTGATTTAGCGTCATTTTTATCCATTTGGGGAGTTTTTCGTTAATATAGCAGCATATTAAAAGGTCGCCAAGTTGGCGACATTCCACCAAATTCGTCGCCAAGCGTTATGGACAACGAAATAAGTTATTCTTACAGCAGATAAATGACTATTGGCGTTCAAATACAAAAGTATTACACAAAGTATCGTTTTTCATGAATGGAACGAGCTAGATCTACGAGAATGATTTCACCCAATTTATCGCATGGTATTACATATGAAAAGTGAACATGTTTCTCAATAAGAAATATTTTTTTTTATTTTATATGACTTTTGATAATTTTTTGAAAAATGTGCAATATCTCGAGAACGGTTCATGTTAGCATTCTATAAGTTATGTCAATCGTTTTCTAATGAAAAATTACATAAGGAATGTCTATTTGCGTAACTTTATTAGCGGGTTTGATTTAAAGACGATTTTTTTCAAAATTTCACTCGAAAATTTAGGGAGGTTCTGAAAATTCGTTTGCGTATAAAAACAATAGGCTTTCAGTGTTTATAGATTGTGATTTTTGTACCAAATTTTGTTCGAATCGGTCTATTTGTTCGTCAGTTATCGTCTCCACAGACTCACTGACACACACACACACACACAGACAGACATCACTTCAAAAATGTTTGATTCGTGATCAAGGATGCTTGAAACGTGCTCTCCCGTCGAAAACTCGAATTCGAATTTTCGCCCCGTCACAATACTTTCCTTATACATTATGTATATAAGGAAAGTAATAAAATCAGAGTTCCCACTCAAAAATCAGGAACATAAAATTTCAAAAAGTTATGTGGAATTGAAAATAATGTTCTATAAAATAAGAGTAAGAATATAGTACTATTGAAACATTACTATCTACCATGAAGCATAAAATTATCCGTATTGGACCATAACATTAAATTTGAAAATAAATATACAGGGTCTTTATAATTAAAGTTCCTCTTTGAAATGGCCATTAAAGGAAAACTACTAGACGGAATGTTATCAAACTTGGTAATAGTTTACAGGATGTCATGGGATTTTATTTTCCGCAAAAAAAGAAAAGTTCAAAAACTCACCGCCAGCGGAGAAAGGCGCTATATGCAATATTGTTAAACGAAATAAGACATGAAGACATTGGTTTAAAAAGTTTTTAATCGTTTCTATAACGTGTTACAAATCATGTTCAATGTGGCTTCCACCATTTTCTGAAAGCAAGTTAAATCACATTACTGCTCTCTCAACAGTAGCTCTTAGCATATCAGGAGGAATGTTAGGGGCATATCTGTGTATCACATTTTTCAATTCCGTCAAATTGTTTATGTTATCACCATAAACAGTGGCTTTGAGGTAACCCCATAGCCAGAGGTCACAGGGGTTGAGGTTTGGTGATCGGGGTGGTCAAGAAATGGGAAAGTGTCGGCTTATAATCTGGTTATCCGTGAAATGTTGCTTAAGTAACTGTTTGACACATGCACCAATGTGCGGTGGAACCCCTTCCTGCATAAAAATCGTGGTGTCTAAGCCACTGTTTACGGTGATAACATAAACAATTTGGCGGAATTGAAAAATGTGATACACCGACATGTCCGTAACATTCCTCCTAATATGCTAAGAGCAACAATTGAGAAAGTAGTAATACGATTTAACTTACTGTCAGAAAATGGTGGAAGCTACATTGAACATGATTTGTAACTCGTTTCAGAAACGATTAAAAACTTTTTAAACCGATGTCTTCATGTCTTATTTGGTTTAACAATATTGCATACAACGCCCTTCCCCGCTGGCGGTGAGTTTTTGAACTTTTTTTTTGCGGAAAATAAAATCCCATGATCTCCTGTAAACTATTACCAAGTTTGATAACATTCTGTCCAGTAGTTTTCCTTTTATGGCCATTTCAAAGTGGAACTATATATATATATATATATATATATATATATATATATATATATATATATATATATATATATAAATATACATATATATATATATATATATATATATATATATATATATATATATATATATATAAATATATATATATATATGTATATATATATGTACATATATACATATATATATATATATATATATATAAATATATATATATATATTATATATATATATATATATATATATATAGAGAGAGAGAGAGAGAGAGAATGTCATATAACAGAATCTACCATAGTACAAACAGTACAAAACAGTTATCTAGACCAATAAGCGCAAAAGCGTGTAAAATTGACGTGAGTGATTTGGATGGAGGTAGGGTATTTGCATTTGTAGTTCGTATTTTTTAAGTAGGTTTAATCTTGTGTCGTTTCAATTATATTGCTTTTATGTTGTTTTTTCCTTTTACGTTTGATATATACTTCGTATAGGCGTCTTCTGTTTCGACGTTGTACTGAATTTAACCGCAGGAAATGCATGGCTCCGTGAGTGTTGCCATTGGTGGAAAAGTCGACTTGTAAACGGGAACTAGGGGTCACAATCCCCCTAGGCCTTTTATGTATTACCTGTTGGCGGACTTCATGTCCAATCTTTCAATTTTTACTATTATATATATATATATACATATATATATATATATATATGTATATATATATATATATGTATATGTATATATATATATATATATATATATATATATATAAAATATAAATATAAAGAAATTGAATTATCAGAAATAAATATGTTATAGTAATGTTTGCGCAAAGCAGCAAGAGGTACCATACACCATATATTGAAAAAATGGAAAGATAAAAAGTGAATAAACATTGAAAAAATGAAGGATGGCTTAGCAAAAAGCTTACTTTATGGCGGTAAGGGGTTGTGACCTTCCTCCCCAGTTCAACGAGCTCGTCATAAACGCCGCGGCCTTTCACTCCTGGCCGCCAGCTTTGGCTCAAGCCAACCTCCGGAGTGACAATAAAAATTATCACGAGACCAGGTACTAGAATATTAAAGAAGAGCATTTACGTATTAATTTTGATCACGAATTTTTAAAGCAAGCATATTTTCAAAAATATCCAATATCTTTTATGCTTAAAAATATTGATAATTTATACAGAACCATTTTGGCATATGGTGTAAAGCTCAAATCTTTTTTGTGTTCAATTAGAGAATAAAATTTCGAATCATTCATATGACAGGACCGCACAACGATCAAAGGACCGCAGCTAACTCATACGTTGCTATATACCTTTCACTTGAGTCAGCAGTTCTATTGGCTATTTTTGTTGTGTTATTGCTCTCGTCCTCGTTTCTATTCTAGTACCTGGTCTCGTGATAATTTTTATTGTCACTCCGGAGGTTGGCTTGAGCCAAAGCTGGCGACCAGGAGTGAAAGGCCGCGGCGTTTATGACGAGCTCGTTGAACTGGGGAGTAAGGTCACAACCCCTTACCGCCATAAAGTAAGCTTTTTGCTAAGCCATCCTTCATTTTTTCAATATATATATATATATATATATATATATTCGGCGGCTCCGTAGATTAATTAATGTATGTATATATATAATTATTAATAGCTGGGTATACTTGATCACCCAAACATTCTTCCATTTTTGCGGCCGAATCGTGTACCCATTTACCGTCACATGACGTTGCCCCGGTTCACCAGATGGGAGAGTAGATCACATAACATCCTAAGCGGACACCTAAAACTCTAAGCCCTGAGCTGGTATTTGAACCCGTAACCCAGAATTCGAGAGCACATGGAGATTAGCTTGACTTATACCTCTCACTTCCCGGACCGGCATAAAAATCAATATATTGATTTGAAAAACATTCAAAATGACACTGCATTCCTTAGTGATTAACAGCTATAGTTATGACTTTACGACATGAGAACAGTATTTTCCCTGTACTTAAGTCAGGCCGAAGCCCGTATAAAACATACAAAGAGACAATATCTCTCACGGACTAAACATTTGCGTCATTGCAGACATTGGCGGCCATGGACGCCAATTCCTGCAAAGGGGGGATTGAACTGTTTGGGATAGGGTATGTCAAATACCTGTCTTTTTGAGGGGTTATTAGTTTGGGATTGACGCTGTACTACCCGTAAACAAAAGGTCAATGTATTCACCAAATGAAATAAAATTATTAATCTTATTGGAGATCGAGTTAATACAAACTCCCATGTCTGATATTACTTTACTAAAAATACAATCTCATATTTTTAGGAGACATTCGGATGACATATGAGCATGTAATTCATAAATATTTAATATCTGTAGCATATTATATTGACATATTCTTATAAGAAGCCTTTAAAGATGATTCACTCTATTTCAGGTATCATTATATTCTTTCAGATTCTAGGAAATGTTTCACCAGATACATGAAACTTCTTTGTAATCCGCTAGTTTATTTTAAGATTCATTTGTTGCAGAAATATCAAACCTTAAATACATTCGCCTCCTTAGATCTTGAGCTAAGAAAAATATTTCTAAAATTAATCTCAGAATGACGTCAACCGCTAGTTTTCTTCGTGTTTACCAAAACAGCTGTATAATATTTTCGTGTTTGCAAAACAAAAAATCTGATGAGGGCAACACATGACTTTCCACGCAGAGTTATTTCCACGTTATCTTTATTTTACTTAAATTTAATTCACTTTTAATTCAATTTTCGTTTCATTTGGTAACTGGACTTATTTTTGAAGGTGGCGTGGTGAAAATTTGAATAAAATAAAATATCTCGAGAACGGCTAGTCCTACTGTAATGGGGTTGATCTTACTCATTGTTTCGTTAAAAATTACTTATAAAACAAATATTTATTGGATATATTTGAGCATACTTAGTTTTTTATTTTAGATTTTGACGATTTTTGCTGGTCATTTTGCAAAAAAAGCAGGTTATATTTTTACCGAATCGTATCAAAATCTAATCAGCTGCAGGGTAACCCACAACCGACTTATCTACCGAATTCTGTGAAATTCAGTCCATTAGTTTTTCAACTAGAGTGGATACAGACAATTTTTGCTGGCCATTTCGCTAAAAAGGGCAGGTTCTTTTGCCCCGAATAGTACTAAAAATTAATCAGCACCAGGGTCACACCCAAGTGACTTACCTACCAAATTTTATGAATTTCGGTCTATTAGATTTTTAGTTAAGAGTAGATACAAAATCTGCACAGACAAACAGACACACACACACACAGACATCACGCTAAAAATAGTTTTTTCGTATTCTAGAGATCTCGAAACGTGTAGATCCGTCGAAAACTCGAGTTGCGATTTTCGGTATGATTCCAATACTTTCCCTATATATTACCATGTATTGCAGGGAAAGTAAAAAGGAAAAAAATCTGCAGTGTGAAAATAAATACGGGTTGATGTGGCTTCGATTAATATTTGAAGAATAAATATACACTTTTACTACAAACGAATACACTTAACTTAATATGAGGCATATTTAAGTGTGTAGTAGTTTCATATACATTTTACAGAGGTGTGTTTATAGGCATACCACGCATTTATGATGTGCTAGGTGGTTTTTAATCACTGTTGTTTCTGGAGAATCGTCATATTTAAAATCTATAGTGTAACATAATATAATTAGTTAGCCATAATTATGCCTTGATAACGTTTCAAACAATATTTAAGAATAAAATTACAATTATACTGCACATAAATAAGTGTAGATGCGTGAAAGTTTCAGTTGAAGCTTTATCGGTATTTCTCTTTATAAACAATCGTGCAATGAAATTACAAAGCTGTCTTATTTATTTTGGACTTTGGCTTCGATTTGTTTCGTTTTTTATTTTATAATGCATCAGCGATTTTATCACGTTTACATAATTGCTGTATCTTTGGTAGGATAAATGTTTTTACAAATCATTTTTATATCAGCATTCTTAAAGTTGAAAACAATCTTAAATTTTTTTTTAAATATTTTTGCAGTCTAATACAAAGCAACAGTGTTTTGGATTCTTCTTTTTCTAATGCTGAAGTGTACGAATTAATACTTTACTTGAATTGAACTTGAGCTTATATCATCCGTAATTGATAAAAATTCATATAATCAGAGAATGGAGAAGGATTGAAGGAGTTATTTATTTTATAAATGACTAGCAGCAATTATCCGGCGATAATCGGGTTTTACCATGCAAAACTATAATAAAAATTACACTGGAACATATAGGGCCGATTGTAATGTATTACCGCTGAATGTATGGGATTTTAGAGATGTTTAAATAAAATTAAAGTTGGAAAGTGTTTCACATAATCAATGCTTTATGCATGATTTATCTTTCTTGTGATTTCTTAATAATTTTCGTTGTTGAGTAAGCTTGTAAAAAATAAACCATGGTGATAGTTTCCATTTAAATTCATATCTCAAACCTGCGATTTTCAAAAGTGTCTTATACGTTCAATAAACTCCCACAAAACTCAATGCTGAGTAAGCCTGTGAGAAATAAACCATGGTGAAAGATTCCATTTAAATTCATATCTCAAACCTGCGATTTTCAAAAGTGTCTAATAGGTTCAATAAACTCCCACAAAACTCAGTGTTGAGTAAGCCTGTGAGAAATAAACCATGGTGAAAGTTTTCATTTAAATTTATATCTCAAACCTGCGATTTTAAAGTGTCTAATACGTTCAATAAACTCCCACAAAATTCAGAGATTTAATTGACTTTCACGTTTTAAATCAACAATGTCCAACCTTTTTCGTTGTGAATCATGGAGTTTAGAGAGTAGAGCCCCTAGGAAAAAGTATCGTTTTTCACTAATATAGCGAGAACCACTGGTCGTAGAATCTCAAAACATGGCCTATGTTTTTTGTGGGGTGATTTCAAGACTACCAAGATAAATTTCATGAAATTCGGTTCGGCAGTTCACCAGTTATGGTGGATCATACATGCACACTTTTCTTTATAGATTATAGTATTTTTATTTAAATAGTTTACAATATAAATATTTATCTGGTGCACATCAGTTTGATTAGCATATTATTTTTTTTCAAGTTGTGTCTATTCCATATACAGAAAAACTCAATGCCCTAAGTTTTTGAATCATTGCGATTCAAATTGTGCGTCCAAATTCGATACTGTGATGCTTTTAACAGTTTTCCAGTGGCAAGTTATATGGGTTTGCCTTACATATCGCTTACATTCAACTGGTTTTATACAGAAAATCATACATCAAAGGGACATTATAATTTCTTTATACATATTTTTACTTTCCTCATATACATAATGTATAAGGAAATTATTGTGACGGGGTCGAAAATTCGAATTCGAGTTTTCGACGGGAGAGCACGTTTCAAGCATCTCTGATCACAAATCAAACATTTTTGAAGTGATGATGTCTGTGTGTGTGTGTGAAAGTATGTGTGTGTGTGTTTGTGTGTGTGTCAGTGAGTCTGTGGAGACGATAACTGACGAACGAATGGACAGATTCGAACCAAATTTGGTACAAAAACCACAATCCGTAAACACTGGAAGCCTATTGTTTTTATACGAAATCGAATGTTCAAAACCCCCCTAAATTTTCGAATGAAAATTTGAAAAAATCGTCAAAAAATCAAAACCACTAATAAAGTTACGCAAATAGACATTTCTTATGTAATGTTTCATTAGAAAACGATTGACATAAATTTTAGATCGCTAACATGAACCGTTCTCGAGATATTGCACATTTTTCAAAAAACTTATCAAAAAGTCATATAAAATAAAAAAAAATATTTCCTATTGAGAAACATGTTCACTTTTCATATGTAATACCATGCGAGAATTTAGGTGACATCATTCTCGTGGATCTAGCTCGTTCCATTCATGAAAAAAGATACTTTGAGTGATACTTTTGTATTTGAACGCCAGTTGTCATTTATCTGCTGTAAGAATAACTTATTTCTTCGTCCATGACGCTTGGCGCGATTTTGGCGACGAATTTGGCGGAATGTCGTCAACTTGGCGACTTTTTGAAATGTTGCCAAATTAACGAAAATCTCGCCAAATGGATAAAAAGGACGCTAAATCAATGAAAATGACGACCAATTATCGAAAATTTAATATCCTGGAAAGAATATTAGTATCTACTATAAGAAAAACCTATTTTTTTACTGTAAAAGTAGTAATTTCATTACATTATATAAGGAAAGTCATGTGTTGCCCACATCAGATTTTTTAAAATAATAATGGTGAAAATTGTTGTTGTATTATATTTTAACATGAAATTATAAGCAAAATTTGACAAAAAATATCTTATTTAACTACATGTTTAATTAAAATTTAAATTTCTTTAGAAGCATTTACTTTTTAAAAATTCCTACTACTTTTTCAAACTTTAACATTTTCACTTTATTCCTTTCCTTATATACATAATGTGTAAGGAAAGTATTGTGACGGGGTCGAAAATTCGAATTCGAGTTTTTGACGGAGAGCACGTTTCAAGCATACCTGACTACGAATCAAACATTTTTGAAGTGATGTCAGTCTGTGTGTGTGTGTGTGTGTGTGTGTGTCAGTGAGTCT
The DNA here is from genome assembly GCA_951213105.1 of Amaurobius ferox. Lineage (NCBI taxonomy): Eukaryota > Metazoa > Arthropoda > Arachnida > Araneae > Amaurobiidae > Amaurobius > Amaurobius ferox. Next base: position 127,704,656 of record OX578148.1, read on the forward strand.
GTGGAGACGATAACTGACGAACGAATGACGAACTGACTACTATAAGAAAAACCTATTTTTTTACTGTAAAAGTTGTATATACATTACATTATATAAGGAAAGTCATGTGTTGCCCACATCAGATTTTTTCATTTATATTCCTTACAATATTGTACATGGATTTCAAGATGCTTCTGATATTTAATTTAATACACATTTTTATTGTCACCTATAGTGAGAAAAGAAGAAAAAACAGTTTCTTGTTTGATATTTTTAAAAATTAACTACAAATCTTAATGTTAACGCCATGCATAATTCTATCAAATACACAATAAAAAAATAAAAAAATGTATAAAATGTAATTTAACTAAGAAAAAAAAAGCCTTAGCATTTAAAAAAAAAAAAAAAAAAAAAAAGATGAATGTCGCCCAAAACTGAACAGGGAAAAGTCAATTTAAAGTTTTCGTTTGTGAGTTATTTCTATTCTATCATCATGGTGAAGGGCAATAATAATGTAACTTACGAAGGTACAGTTTTGAAATTTTAGCGACATATTTCGAAATGTTGCAGTTACAATTTGAGCCAATGAAACAAAAATGACTATTTTTAGGGTACCGTGTCCCATTAAAAGATTATACTTTCGAGATTGAGATTAATACATATCTGAGTGACATGCGCGCATATGTTTTCTCTCATGATTTCTCGCGCATAATATATATTAAATATTTTTTCTTTTATGTATGGATTATGTTTTTGCAAAACATCCAAATATAACGGTTTCAGGAGCAAAATCCTAATTAAATATCAACATATACAATAACAATTTCACATTCGTCCAATAATGCATCCAATCTTTTAAGAATTCATTTGTTCCTGAAACGCCACACCCTTAAAATTACAGATCCTGTCATTGTTGATGAACTGGATTCCTTTGACGAGGAATTTAGTGACGTCATCTAATGAATACCACCCAAGCTGGTCCATAATCTCCGTTAAATCCAATGTTTGAGTTCATAAGTAAGTTACACGTGTAGAAGAACGTGCATGGAAAGAGAGTTAGAGATAAATATGTGGAACATATTTTTATCTTGATTACAAATTTACTGGAGTTTTGTTCAACTCGACTTCCTTATACCAGAATCCATTTTTAAGTAGCTTGTGTGGATTTATGGGTTTTCTTTTTCGAATTTTACAAGAAGAAATTTAAAAATCAGTATCATGGATCCAAATGATTACAAGTATAGTGTATTACCGTTTAATTTATAGGACTTGAAAAAAATCTTTCAAGTGATATCCTACGTGACAATGCTCTTCCCCCCCCCCGGAGGGGCAACTAATAGATCACACAGGTATAGATAAGCTAAGGGGAGTTTTCTTTGTTATCCAACACAGAGAACTTGGTCACCTGATCAAGTACTCGCAGCCTTAGGACGTGGTGAGCACAGTTGTGGTGAGCAGGACTGTTCTTTGGACGAGCGAGTGGACCCTAGTAGTTCCTCTTGCTCGCTTTGTTTGAGCAAAACAATCCTTTGTTCGTAAGTATTACAGCTGGCTGAAAAGAAAAGAAAACGATTTTGGAAATAGAAAGATGTCTCCAGTGCTTCAGCGCTTTAAAATTCTGCGCAGAAAACAATGGTTGGATTAAATATTATTTAATAAAATATTCAAATAGTGTTCGTAAATGTATAAGCACACGCGAAAGTCACATCGTTATATTAAAATGCAAATAAACAGAGTCTGGCTGATACAAGGAATACTTTTTATGTCAAAATGATTCACTTAATACAAATTCATGAGGGCGACACATTTCAGCATAAATCTTATATTACATATTTTAAACATAAATCTCACAGTTATAAATGCTTTTAAATGCCATACTAAGGAATGTATTGATATACTGTTTCACTTCTAACATTGAAACGTTAAACTAACGTTCGTTTAAATAACGTTTAGGTATGACGAAACTCATTTTACGGCAATATAAACAATTTTTTTTAAATTATCTAGTAATTCACTAACTTATGGATAAATGAAAAAATACAGAAAACACAAGCAATCATTTCATTTGTGTTCGATAGTTTCATTTGTGATTAATTGGTTCGGTAGTTTCGAAGATATTTTAATATAGTGCAAACGTCGCATGTTCTTACCGCAAATGACATGGATTAAAAAAAAATAAAAATCGTAACATTGTTTTGGCATTCATACCAACCTTTGAGCAGAATTTGATATTAATTGGTGAAGTTGTGAGGGTTAACAATTTCTATTCTCGATTTTTAAATTTTCAAGCAGTGCCTAAATTTAAATAACAACCGTGCAGATTATAAACTGAAGGTGGAGCTGGCAACCAGGTTATAAAAATGTGAAGTGCGAAGCACGAGAAAAAGAAAAGATACGGAGGGGTTCTAGATGATACGTGTTGGTACGACGTAGCACTTGGTGTGTGTGGCTGCAGACGATAATAGAAATGGTGAATCATGTACATTATGATTTACTATGTGTAATTTGCGTTAATGCAGTTTATTTTATGATTTCTAAAGTTTAAGTATATATTGGTTGTTTTTATCAAAAGATGCCTGCGTGTTCATCCCGACACCTTTAGAAAATAATTTCGCCGACATTCGAAAAATATTTCGAAAAATAATTTAAAACGTGAATAGAACAGGCGCGTACAATCATGTTTTCTCAAAAATCACGATATTGTTTTCACATATGTGTCGTAAACTAAATTTGTACAAAATTTAGTTTTACTCTTTTGAGCAGATTTTAGGAAACAAAAATCAGCTATATAAATACAAGACAAAAATTATTTTACATAATTTAGTCAGACTATCAGACGGATGGAATGCTGAGAAATGTTTTCCTTAATCAAAAACTATAAAAGCGGCCAGATTTTTCAATAGCCAAATGCGACTTCTTAGTTTGCCTTTAATCAGAAATGTAAAACTTCATCCATTGATTTGGCATAATATGTTATCTATTAATTTATGTAACATTTCAATGACGTCCTTAAATTTATCAAAGCAGTCAAATTAGTGGATTGTCGTGCGTATATATTTCGCTAAATAGGTAAGCCATTCATCAGTACTCAATGTCAACTGTACTCATTGTCCTTTCCACTCTGTGATGGCCGGAGATTCTGGAAAGCTGGAGTTCTGGATTGGTAGAGTGGGTTTTAGATCACGTGACAAATTCGTTATCATAGTTAGCATTGCTTCAATACTGTAACTGTGGTGCACATTTGAAAAACGAACTTTAAGTTAACCTTTTAGAAACATATTTAATTAATCTTAGAACATGGTCGTAATTCGTGTAACATTATGCATTGTGCCGCATTAAAACCCACCATAAAATATTTAGTACGAGTTCCTGGAACATAATATATTAACATAATACTACTCACAATTAACTGCACCCATTTTTACTTTAAAATAACATTATTTATTAAAAACGTTATATTCATTATGAATTTAATTACAATATTAATTAGCACATATCTTTAATGAGGAGATTGGACATGTGAGACCAGGTAAGTTATTATAATCAAAATGGTTATGACCTTTTATAAGCTGAATTGCACATACTTTCTGGTTGTCCTTGGACATTGACACAACTTGCTATTGCGCATTGCCTCTTCGACAACCTTTACCTCCATTTTATGACGGCACACTACTGACATTCTTCTGATCGCTGACACATCACCACTGCTTCATTTCTCTCTCTGTTCTGATACTATTTTCTACATTACTCAGAATACAACTGATCTGTTTTTGTAATTTTTACATGGCTGACTACATTATTCTGAATGATCTACTACTGCACTCGACTTGTTACTGCCTGATAGATCCCTATTTGTTGCTGCTCTGAATGATATCTGATTGAGTAGAACCGTCTCTCGGTTGCCACCTATTTTTGCCTGAGGTCTGATAAGTCTCTTCAGCTACCATTGGCTGACCTCAAGGCGGCATGGTAACAATTCCTTATTGGTTCACATTTTAACAAATCACAAATTTTTTTCTTAAGCCTCCAGTAACTTCTCTGATTCGACCCAACCTGTCTTTGAAACGCCCTATGACACTTGCTGACCTCTCGGGTTATGTCTGCAATACATTGGCGTCTTGCCGTCCGATGGCATTGTTTGGCCTGCTAGATGCCATAAATCCACATATAAAACTACCAACGTGATCCCTGGTCTCACAGTAACAGTAACAAGCCACGCCCTATAGCGGGTCAAGTATTCAGGGTGTCCCCAAAAGTTTGAAATGCGCTTTAAATCTTGTTGGCGATAAGTGAGCAATGTAAATTGCAAAAATGTTGAAAGTAAGGTAGGAACTAAGACTACGTTAATGAAATAGTCCTCCCATTAATTTAACAAATACACTTTTTAAAATTTTATACGACCCCCTTAGACATATTTGGTTAATCAGATTTTTTTTTATTTTTAATGCGACAAGGTCATTAAAAAAACCATATATGTATCTTTAAAATCAACTGAATTATGATAAAGGAAAAATCTGACTTATGCCACTTTTCCGTACCGTGTGAAAGGTTGTTTCATCAGTGAAAATAGGGATTATGAACAAATTGACGATGGAAATTGTTTAGATCAAAAATACGTTAATATTATTTTAATTGTTACAAAGAAAGTATGGCATTTCTTAATGTGAAAAGTACTTAAGAATCCGTTATTGCATCGTGAGCCTACGCTGAAATCGCAAAAATGTCTCCTATGGATTATCATCCAGTTTTATCCTTTTACTTTCCTTATATACATAATGTATAAGGAAAGTATTGTGACAGGGTCGAGTTTTCGACGGGAGAGCACGTTTCAAGCATCCCTGATCACGAATCAAACATTTTTGAAGTGATGTCTGTGTGTGTGCGTGTGCCTGTGTGGGAAAGTATGTGTGTGTGTGTGTGTGTGTTTGTCAGTGAGTCTGTGGAGACGATAACTGACGAACGAATGGACCGATTCGAACGAAATTTGCTACAAAAATTACAATCCGTAAACACTGGAGGCCTACTGTTTTTATACGCAATCGAATGTTCAGAACACCCTAAATTTTCGAATGAAATTTTGACAAAATCGTCAAAAAATCAAAACCGCTAATAAAGCTACGCAAATAGACATTTCTTATGTAATTTTTCATCAGAAAACGATTGACATAAATTTTAGAACGCTAACATGAACCGTTCTCGAGATATTGTACATTTTTCAAAAAAATTATCAAAAATTCATATAAAATAAAAAAAAATATTTCCTATTGAGAAACATGTTCACTTTTCATATGTAATACCATGCGATAGATTGGGTGACATCATTCACATGGATCTAGATCGGTCCATTCATAAAAAAAGATACTTTAAGTAATACTTTTATATTTGAACGCCAATAGTCATTTATCTGCTGTAAGAATAACTTATTTCTTCATCCCTAACGCTTGGCGAGATTTTGGCGACGAATTTGGAGGAATGTCGCCAACTTGGCGACTTTTTGAAATGTTGCCAAATTAACGAAAATCTCGCCAAATGAATAAAATTGACTCTAAATCAATGAAAATGACGACTAATTGTCGAAAGTTCAATATTTTGGAAAGAATATTAGTATCTACTATAAGAAAAACCTATTTCTTTTATTGTAAAAGTAGTAAATTCATTACATTATATAAGGAAAGTCATATGTTGCCCATATCACATTTTTTGTGATGTGTCACTTGTTTACACTTCTAATTTGGTATATGGTCCCCATTCACAATGTTCAATTTTCAATCAAATATAACTCGCTCAATTTTAAAGATACGGATATGCGGTTTTTAACACTTTACAACAAAGTTGAAAAGTGTTTATGACTTTGTTCATTCTGTCTGCCTGTCTGTCTGTCTGTCTGTCTGTCTGTCTGTCTGTCTGTCTGTCCGTTAGCACGATAACTGCCGTAAAAATGACTTAATCAAAATGAAATTTTAGTATGTTGTTCAGACGGTCTGTAGGACCTATGGGAATATAAATGAATAATATCACACAATTAGTTTTGGATTGAACCCGGGTTGAAAAAATGAAATACATTGAGCCCTATGGGAGCTAATTTTTCTAACATTTTTTAAGCGGATTTAAAATTCACAAATTGCTTCGAAAATTTTAGGTAATAGTCAAATTGTTCCATAAAATATATAAAAAAAATTCAGCTAAATATATTCAGTAGTTTTTTAAATAAAAATTAAAATAATAATTACACATCTTATATGAAACGATCACGTGACCATGATATGAAACGATCACATGACCCACTTCAAAATGAGATATGGCATCCATCTTGTTTCAAATTCGTGATTTTTTAAAGTTCTTTTTAATTCATATTGAGTGTTATATCCATCCTAAAACTACTTTATTTCTGCTTAAATTCTGTGCATCTACATACTAAAACAACACAATGACAATATATTTGAGTTTAAATTCTCATTCAAATTTGATTATTTCTACAATTAAGCCTATTTTTCACCTATGTAAAATGTAAACAGCAAAATATGTAGAATGAGTTGTATTAGAATTACTGTATTTCTTTAACACAAAATAATTCAGTCCATGGAGTCTGCATGGCTGATATGAATGAAATATTAATTGATTTTATAAACAGAAGGACGATATTTTTCGATGAAGTTTTAAGCATAAAGTTTATGCATTGCAGCTCCATGGTCTTCATTTTTAAATAAAATAAATTATTATAGTATTGTGATGAATGAAATGGAGAAAGTTATGAATGAAATCCTGCTTTTATAGAGAGATCCAGGCGTGTTATTTTTTCTATGACGTCATTTGAATTAATTTCAGTTCTTTTCGATGAAGTTTTCAAATATAATAAATTACCGTAGTATTATGATAGATTTAAAAATATTACCGCGGAATGTATTGCATTTTAGAGATATTTAAACCACGCAATTTATATTTCAATGCCGTCTTTTGAATGAAGTTCATTTTTTTCAATGAAGGTTTAAGTTTTCAAATATAATAAATCAATGTAGTATCGTGATAAGTTTTAAAATATTACCGAGGAATGTATTGCATTTTCGACTTTTTTAAATAAAATTGCATTGAAGTTGGAAAGTGTTTCATAATCAATGCTTTAAGCATGATTGATCTTTCTTGTTTTTTAATGCTCTTGTTGCATTAAAAATAAAATTTTTCTGATTGATCAAATTTGTCTAAGGGGATCGTATAAATATTTAAAAAGTGTAACTTTTTGAAAATTAATGGGAGGACTATTCCATGCACGTAGTCTTATTTCCTACCAAAATTTCAACATTTTTGCTATTTACATTGCCCACTTATCTCCAACAGGTAAAGAATTGAAGCACGTTTCAATCTTTTTGGGACACCCTGTATAAGGTCTATGGGGTAATTTGGCCTCCAAAGGACTGTTGGGACCACAAACACAAAAAAATATCACGAATTTCAACGATGATTGAAACTATTGGGTCTCGTAATCATCGAGACATAAATAAACTCTTTTTGATTAACTAAATTTTGTCTTATGCCTCCATTTTAAAAAAAATATAAAGATTTGAATACATTTACAAGCTATCGCTCGAATTAAGAAAAAAAGTATGTCTAGTTCTAGATTTTTTGATAAAAATGCCGGATATAAAGTTTCGTGCAGTCCCTTAATATTTGCGACGGCTATTGTGTACACAGGAAATCGACCACAGACAGACGAACATCAGCCCAAAAAGTAAAAGCGTGTTCAGGAGTTCGTAAAGCATACATTCGCATCAAAATCTCGAATTCGAAAACTTTCGTTGAAACGATATTTTCTTTATACTATATTACATAGTATAAGAAAGTGAAAATAATTGTTTTTGTGCAGTTGGCCAAACTCCAGATATTTTTGTCCAAAATAAGATAAGTTGCCAATTATAATGTATGACACTTGCACTAGTTTGTGACGCGCAGCCCAAATTACTACCTTTTAAGGTATCTCCTCATCGTTCTCTAATGTACAGGCTATTTTCATTATTATGTAAGTATTCTGGCTTTATTTATTTGGTTGTGGGCAATAATTTGCATATGATGAAAATTTCGAATTGCATTAACTGGATTCCTATATAGATAAATTTATAGAGTCAATTAGAAAAAAAAAGAAATGATTTTCAAAAATTTCTACATGCAATCGCTAAATTCTTTTGGCATCCAAATTCATCTTTTTTTATTCCTTTCAATGAAACGGTGTGGTTGGAAATGTTTAATGTGAATTCAAGACCATTTTGTCCATAACTATAGGTAAAAAAATATACAACACATCTTCAGACGACAAAACATTCAAAATCTATATAAATAAAATTGAAAATCTGTCTGTCTGTTTGTCCCGTCATCACGGGAGAACGGAATTTGATGAAATTTTGTGGATAGCCTGGAAATAGTCCCACTAAAAGTTTAGTCTATCTTTGGAGTTTCTACGATAAGTGATTCTTGAAATATTAGTAAAAAAACAAATTTTCGTTTGTCTCATCATCACGGGATAACGACTGAATCGAATTTGATGAAATTTTGTGGATAGCCTTAAAATAGCTCCCCATAATTTTAGCCCAATTTTCGAGTATCTAAGACCAGGGGTTATTGAGATATTAATGAAAAACGAAACTTTTCCCTAGGAGTTCTACTCTCTAACTCCGCGGTTTATCCAAACGAAAAGCTTGAAAAACGTTTGAAAGTGAATTAAAACTATCTCTGAGTTTGATGGAAGATTTTTTGCGCTAATTAGTCAATTTATGAAAACATGAATTGTTTGAAACATTTAAATGGGAAATCTATCTCCATGGTTTATTTTTCGCAAGCTTTTACTGAACAATGAAAAGTATAAAGAAATCAAAATGGTTATTTAATTTCGCAGTTTCTGAGGGAGATTCTATCTTATATCATGTTGCGCAGACACGTAATTACATTAAATCTGTCTGTTAATTTAAATTATTATTTTTTCGATTTGAATAATAAATAAATGGATATAAATATACATTTTAGAAAATAACGATTTGATTTTTATAGCATTTTTTACTGGATAATATCAATTACTGTCTTCAGGTTTAAACTTTATTATTATTGATATTTTCGAGAATTACTGATTCAGGGATTATTGATATTTTCAAGTTATTATGCCATTGTTTTATTATGACAAAAATTGTTTAAACTCATATATTGTATGTTGTACGAGTAATCTTCAACAAATACACGGATATATCCTCTAATCTACGAGAATATAAGTAGTACAGGTATACTGGAATATGTTTTGATATATATCGGCATATATTGGATCAATTACGACCTTCTGGTATAAATAGTACGGGGATTATTGATATTTTCAATTAATTAAGTTATCTCTTTTATTTTGGCAAAGATTTTTGAGACTCATATTGTAATACGGGTAATATTTTACTAACACACCAGCATATTTTCTAATATGCGACAATGTAAGTAGTAGTATATAATTACCATAAAGACTGCATTTTCAGCCAAATATTTTTAATAATCTACCATTTAATACGTGTAAATAATGCATCTTAATGGTGGTATGGTCTTTATTTCTACGCCTTAATTGGTGAATTATTAAATAATATTTACTGAAAATATAGTCTTTACTGTAATTATATTTCATTATTTTTAGACATGATTCCATACTTTTTGATCTTAAAAAAAATTTAAAAGAATAAATTTGAATATATCCACATATGTCTACATAATTTAATGTACTTTCTAAAACAGTAGTCGTCATAAGAAATTGATCAAAAGTTAAAATTGATATTAAAATTTATATATGAACTTGAATTAAATATATAATTTAATATTTTTTAAACATCTTAGTATTTATAAAAGTTAAATTGTGCTATAAATAGATCGATCATGCATCCTTTGTGATAATGGACAGTTTTATAATTTAAGTTGCTGTTATTTAGATTTATTGTGTTTGAAATACCATTTTTGCTATTTTATATGTTTAGCCGTTCAATCGTCCAAAGGACATAAATTTGATTTTAGATTATTTATAACCTCTGCAATGGCAGTTGAACTCCAAATCGTGTTGCTTATAAGCGACTTGCTTATAAGCAACACGACTTATAATGACTTGCTTATAAGCAACACGACTTATAATGACTTGCTTATAAGCGTTTAATTATTTTAAACATCTAAAATAATTCTGAATAGTGATGACAAGTTAAATAAATGAATTTTATAGTTTTAACAATTACGTTGTTGAAGAAAAACTCGACTAGTTTCGGCAAAATAAGAAAAAAAATATCGTTAAGAATTTTCTGATTTAACAAATATATATTTTTAACATATATAAACAATCATAGAGTCTTGTCGAAAGTTTCTGTGAACAAATTCCATACTAAGCTGATTTTTAAAATAATTATCAGCATGTGTATTGTGCGAGCAACACTCTTTGACTTATTCGTACCGATTCTATTGCTAAAAATTAAATCGATACCCAACTTGCGTAGATCGATTTATTGATACAAAAATTTAATTATCATCGACTTTAAAGTTGATTGGCGGAAACTAAAATTTTGTTAACTTCCTATTACGATTTAAAAGCTCACAGAAATTTCAAATTAAAGTTTAGAAATAATATTTTCACTCAGCTTGAATTGTACTCAAATAATAACACATTTAGTTATATATATATTAATATTTCAATACATTCGTCAATCGATACCAACATTTAAAACTTTAAATTTTCCCAATTCATAGTGAAATCGACTTTCTAAAACTGTTATAATTTTCAGTTCATTTTTATTATATTACTAGCAGCATACCCGTTCTTCGTACGGAGTATATAATATAAAGAAACTTGAAATTCATAATCATGCCCAAATTCTTATAGTATACTAAATGATATGTTTAATCAAAATATTCTGTTAAAATATTTAATATAATGCTCCTAAAAAGAAGTTTAAGAATCTCTGTTCTCGCTATATAAAATTATCTTCATGGACATATCTGAAGAATAAAACATCTTGGACCCCTTATGTAAGAAAATATAAAAAAAAATATGGAATTGAATCAATATATGCAAAATAAAAGCGTTAAAATTGTATGGGACCCGTACTAATTATATACGCGAATATTAGAAAATATAACCTGTATTAGTAGATTACATGTATAAATTGAAAATACCAATAAACCCGTAAACTTTAAATCTGAAGACAATCATTTCTTCCAATATATGTCAAAATTAAAGTGCTAAAATTATATGGGAAGATATACACGTACTACTTATAATGTCCGATTATTAGTAGAAGATTATCCGTTTTGCAATATGAGTCACAAATGTTTTTTTGGTTAAATACAACAGACGACGTAATAAATTGAATATATAATTAATCCCCTTAATCTTCATACCAGAAGACTGTACTTGATTCCAATATATATGCCAATATATGTCAAAATATATGCCAATATACCGGTACTACTTATATTCTCGTAGGTTAGAAGATATACCCGTGCATTCCTAGAAGATTACTCGTACAACGTACAATATGCGTGTGGCAGCAATTTTTGCCGCAATAAAACAATGGCGTAATAACTTAAAAATATCAATAATCCCTGAATCAATAATTCCGGAAAATATCAATAATAATAATGTTTAAACCTGAAGAGTATAATTGGTATTATCCAGTCCAAAATGAAATGGCAATGAAATTTATTTTATATACATATCTTCATTATTCAAATCGGAAAGGATTTAATAAAAATCGTCTGCCGCATAAACACATTGGATTTAAATCCGTTGCTAAGCGACATGATATCATTTGCTTCAAATAAATTGGTAGAAAAAATATCGTCTAAATAGTTATATTTCTATGGAACATTTGGCGACAGTTTCGTCAAATTAGCGACATTTTAAAAAATCGCCAAATTTATCACCAAGTGGGACTGTAGAACTGACAGTTCCACTTTGCGACAAATTGACGAAATATCATCACAATACTATCCCCTAACAAAAAACAATTAATATCATTTATGTAGCGCAATTTTATCAATTTCAAGATATTTTTATAGATTTGAAAACATTTTTATCAATTTGGTGACATTTTAAAAATTCGCTAAATGTATTACTATGTAGGATGGTTGGTCTGACAGATAAATGCTAACCAAACATCATTTCAGTACTCTCCTCTAACAAAACAAAAAAAAAAAATTCATTGATATGTAGAAGACCCAAGCCACACGACCAACCCGAAGGTTTATGGCAGCTGTTTGTGTGTCGTTTATATCAATTTGGCGACATTTCCGTCAATTTGGCAAAGTTTAAGAAAAGTTGTCAAATTAGCGATATCCCTCCAAATTCGTAGCTTTGAATTTGCAGATCTGAATGAAACATTCTTATCCCGTTTCAATATACTAAATGAAAACACTACAATTGTATTAGAAGATATACCCGCTCTACTCTTTTTCTGTTTCAACAATCGGCTGTATGAATTTATTGGCTAAACACAATATATGAGTTTAGTAGCTAAATACGATATAAGCTTGAAAACTCTTTGCCAAAATAAATGAAATTGATGTACGCAGTCAGCAATTAATATAATTAAAAGAAAAATCAAACCGTCCATTCATAAGATATACTTTTATATCCATTTATCCATTTATTTATTATTTAAATCGAAAAAAATAATAAAAACATTAACAAACACATTTAATTTAATTGTGATGCCGAGCAACATGATATATCCTCCTAAAATGTTAAAATTTATTAACCTCTAACAGCACACCCGTTATTCGTACGGAGTGTATAATTTAAAGAAACTTAAAGTTCGCAATCATGTGCAAATTCTGTTAAAATATTAAATTTATTGCTCCTAAAGAGAAGTTTAAGAATATACGTTCTCACTATGCAAAATTATCTTCACGATCAGATCTGAAGAATAAAACATCCTGCCCCCTTTTGTAAGCAAATTTACAGAAGAAAAAATAGGAATTGAATGAATATATGCAACCCCGTACTAATTATATTGTCGCAGATCAGAAAATATGCCAATGTGTTAGTAGAAGATTACACGTATTACAATATGCGTCTCAAAAATATTTGCCAAAATAAAAGAGATGAAGTAATAAATAGAAAACATCAATAATATCCGTACTCTTTGTACCAGAAGGTCGTAATTGATTCCAATATATGCCAATATATATCAAAACATATGTCAATATACCTGTACTACTTATATTCTCGTAGATTAAAAGATATACACGTGTATTTGTAGAAGATTCGTACAACATACAATATATGAGTTTAAACAATTTTTGTCATAATAAAATAATTGCATAATAACTTGAAAATATCAATAATCCTTGAATCAATAATCCCCGAAAATATAAATAATAATAATTTTTAAACCTGAAGACCGTAATTGATATTATCCAGTCAAAAATGCTATAAGAAAAATCAAATCGTTCTTTTCTAAAATATATTTTTATATCCATTTATTTATTATTCAAATCGAAAAAATAATTATTAAAATTAACAGACAGATTTAATTTAATTGCGTTTCTGAGTAACATGATATAAGATAGAATCTTATAACATGTTAAATATGTCATGTCTTATAACATAAACTGCGAAATTAAATAACGATTTTGATTTCTCTATACTTCTCATTGTTCCGTAAAAGCTTGTTTTAAATAAACCATGAACCATGGAGATAGATTTCCCCTTTAAATCATGTTTCAAACAATTCATGTTTTCAGAAAGTGACTAATTAACGCAAAAAATCTCCCATCAAACTCAGAGATTAAATTTTAATTCACTTTCAAACGATTTTCAAGCTTTTCGTTTGGATAAACCACGGAGTTAGGGAGTAGAACTCCTAGGAAAAAGTTCCGTTTTTCATTAATATCTCGATAACCCCAGGTCTTAGAAACTCGAAACTTGGACAAAATTTATGGGGGGATATTTCAAGGCTATTCACCAAATTTGATTAAATTCGGTTCAGCCGTTTTTCCGTGACGATGAGACAAACGAAAATTTCGTTTTTTACTAATATCTCGAGAACCACTGGTCGTAGAAACTCAAAACACGGATATAATTTTAAGTAGGGCTATTTCTGGGCTACCCACAAAATTTCATCAAATTCGGTTCAGCCGTTCTCCCGTGATGGTGTGACAAACAGACAGACAGACAGACAGACAGACAGACAGACAGACAGACAGATTTTCATTTATATAGATTTTCATTTTAATGTATTTTAAGAAGTTAAAAATTTCAAATACCCAAACATACATATAAACCCATGCATACTCGACCACTGCGTGCTGCATAACTGAAGGTATACTTAGTAAACAATATATGAGATACCACGGCAACGATATTATTTATTTATATGTAAAGATGAAAGTGTGGTGAATAAAAAGAGACATTAAGTTAGTTTACTTTTTAGATAAATCAATATTTGTATTGAATTATTACTCTTAATTAACAGTGATCGTAACCATCATTGCCGGTATAATCACGACTCTCTCTCCTTATTGCCAGATCATTTTGCCTGAGGTCCAAATACGCCCCCTTGGCTTTCATCGGTAGCTCCTCAGTGACATGTAGTATCATTTCCTCATTGGCTACTTGATTTGCCAATGAAACTTGGTTTAAGTCTTGTCCTCTAGGAGATACATGCCCCAACCACTGGAAGTGAATTTGTGGGAAGTGAATTTATTGGGGTCATGACCATTCCGAGGCAAGACTGTTATAAAATGGAACCTGCAAATCTGCTCTTTGTTTCGTCGTAAATGGTCGTAAATATCAAAATTGAATAAATGCTATCTGGTCTCTCAGAAAAGTTCTACGTATTGAAACCATGTACGTTGATAAAACTAGTCGTAGTTGTTTGGAACCCAATGATCTATTGGTGAGGTTTCAATGACTGAAACCTTCATCAGAAGATAAAAGCATTTAAAAAGCTTCTTAAAGAAAATAAATATTAACATTATAAAAGTATTTTTAATGTTGCATCTCTTTACGATAAGTTTATTTCACGTTCTAGTCAAAAGATATATACAGGGTGTCCGAAAAAGATTGAAACGCGCTTTAATTCCTTACCTGCTGGTGATAAGTGTGAAATATAAATTGCAAAAATGTTGAAAGTAAGATAGGGAATGAGATTACGTTAATGAAATAGTTCTCCCATTAATTTTCAAGGAGATATACTTTTAAATTTTTATACGACCCCCTTAAATAAATTTGGTCAATCAGAAAGTTTTTATTTTTAATGCTACAAGATTATTACAAAAAACACATATCTGTATCTTTAAAATTGAGCGAGTTATATTTAATTGAAAATTGAACATGGTGAATGGAGACCATATATCAAATTAGAAATGTAAATTTGTGACATATCACAAAAATATAAAACTGGATATTAATACATAGGAGACATTTTTGCGAATTTCGCGTAGGCTCACGATGCAATCACGAATTCGTAAGTACTTTTCACATTGAGACATGCCATATTTTATTTGAAAATATTAAAATAAATAAGTAAACAAATGGAAGTACGTATTTGATTTTGAAATTTAACATATTTTTCAAAACGAAGAATAGAACTCAGAGACGATTTTTCTTTTCCTTTAACTCTAATTTAGCCGTTTCAAATAATTATAGTAAAATAATTTTTAAAAACTGAAGAATGAAATGCAGATGATTTAACTTTTAATTTACGTATTTATTCCCAGTATTATTTCTATTCAATACAAATAAACATTTTTTAATATTATACCAAAATAAAAAAAGATTAGAAATCATTCAGTGAATCGTCAGCATGTTTAGTTCTGAATTGACGAATTAAGAACACGTAACTGGTTGAGCATTATGGTAGTTTTAAGAAATAGCGAGCTTTTCGAATTAACAATGATTTATGCTCTGTGTAATAAAAATACTGCTGAAACTGGTCGGGATTTTGGACGGCGATACCCAAACTTGTCTGACATTTCCGGTACATTTGTTTATTGAATGATGAGGAGATTGAGAACTACCGTTTCATGTCATCCAAGACCTAGCCCCGGAAAAAATCGTTTGTAGACGGAGGACCAAGAAACTGACATCATCGCATATTTTATTTCAACCCATGAACAAGTATTCGAAAAGCAAGCGAAACTTTGGGTTTACATAGGATGTTAGTTGCTATAACACTTGTAAAATACCATTAGCATCCATTTTGTATTCATGGACTTCAAACACTTCATCCCTCCGATTTTGACCAGAGTGTAACATTTTGTAACTGGTTGTTAATCCAACAAGACATCAATTCGAACTTTGTTAGGAATATTCTGTGGACTGGTGAATGTTTGTTTACGGAAGAGGTAGCAATCAATACCCACAACGATCATTATTGGGATAATACGAAACCATTTTTTGTCCGTGAAATACACCACAAGAGAAAGATTTTTGTGTGTGTATGGTGCGGAATTTGGAATGGAAAACTGATTGGTCCTGTGTTTTATGAAGGGACTCTTACAGCTGAAAAATACATGCAGCTTATTTTAAACGGTACTGTAACGGATTTTATTGTGACGATAACATTATCGCTTCTAAAAAACATGTATTATCAACAAGATGGCGCGCCTGCACACCAAGCTATAATTGGGACAATCTGGCTCAACGAAAACTTTGATAAACAGTGGATTGGTTTGAAAGGAGACACAGAAATGATCCCCTGATCCCCTGATTTAACCCCTCTTGATTTTTACTTATTTGGTCGTCTTCGAACACTGGTTTTTAATACTCACCCACTATACGCAATTGACCTTAAATAAAAGATAATTGACGCTTGTAACAATATTAGTGGTGAAGAACTCCAAAATATTTACAGGAGCATTATTAGTAGATTTATGCATTGCAGTTGAAGGAAAATATTTTGAGAATGGTTTGTGAATTGCGTTTTCTAAATTGTATTTCTAGTATTTGTAACGAAATTTGTCTCTTTATATCAGTGATCTTCTATCAATGTATGCATATTTTAATTATGTGCCCCAACCGGTTCGTGAGTACTACTGCTTTATATGATCTCTGTCTGTGTAATGCTTCATTTAGATGCATTTGTGATAAAAAAAAGCTTGCCACATAATAACGTAATTTTTATCTAAACAATGTACATCGTCAATTTGTTTAGGATCCCTATTTTCACTGATGAAACAGCCTTTCACATGGTACGGAAAATGGCATAAGTCTGATTATTTCCTTTATCATAATTCAGTTGATTTTAAAGATACATATATGCAGTTTTTTTAATGAACCTAATGTTGCATAAAAATAAAAATTTTCTGATTGACCAAATTTGTCTAAGGGGGTTGTATAAAAATTTAAAAAACTGAAAACTTTTAGAAAATTAATGGTAAGCCTATTTCATTAAAGTAGTCAGTCTTATTCCCCAGCTTACTTTCAACATCTTTGCAATTTACATTGCCCACTTATCTCTAACAGGTAAAAATTAAAGCACGTTTCAATCTTTTTAGGACACCCTGTATATGAAATTCTTTAAAGCTCTGCCCTTCTGCTATGTACAGATATTCCACAATCATGAATCTAGTAAGTGAAAATCAAGGCTAGAAATCCCAATTTGCATTCGTTTAATGGCGCGTCCAATCAATCTAAGAGTCATTTGTTCCAGGACCGACACACCCTAGAAATTACAGGCCCTGTCTGTCACTCTTGAAGAACTAGATTTAGTTTTTTTTAAAAGGGATTTATGCTAAGTAAAGAAATCAATGCTTTCAGTCTGGGTTTATAATCTCCGTAAACGTCAAACTGCTAATGAATTGATAAAAAAAATATGACAAATGAAAAAAAAAATATTATTACACATATAATGAAATATTTTAATTTGAATAAAAGGGTGAAAGAAATGAGTTATGTTCTGCCCGTATGAACTTTAAAACAATGTAACAATAAAGCTTCAAAGTTGATATGTCGAAAAGAAAAAAAAGTGAAAATTATACATATGGCATACTGCAAGATTTATTGGTGTTATGTCAGTGTCGTGTTCTTATTTATACCGTTCTTATTCCGAGGCTTTAAATTTGAGATTAAATGCAATATGTAGTATAATAACGTAGGGTATCCCGTTGAAAGATCCTAACTCTGATTTGAGGAAGGATAAACTATATTTTAAAATTTAAGCTTAAACTTCTTCAAGGTTGTTAATTTTTTTCATCATAAAGTTGTTGCATAATTAATTTTTTGTCTGAAAATATTGATAAATTGACTACTTGTTTAAAATAATTTTAAGAGTGGACCACTTAGACTGACAATCCTTTTCTTAGGATAGACACTTTCTGCTAATATTTTGAAAATTTGTGAACTTTGTCTAAAGCATATTTAAAATAAAATGAAATGAATTTCCCTATTCTTAAATATGCTATTTTTTCAAAATTCCCCAAATTTGCAATTTCCTTAAAACTGGTTAGATTTAGAAGCTTGAAAATAAGTTCATGCATGCTCTTCTTTGCCTGAAATTACATAGAAACCAAATAATCAATTGAGAAATTTAAAAAAAAATTTTAATTTTAAAATGACCTTCATTTTGGTGACATATTTTATCGGAAAACCCGTCAAACATTAGATTTACCCCTAAAATATATAAAACTGGTTTCGGATGATCGGGTGGGAGTGTGCACTTGGTAGGATCCTAGCTCTTCTAATATTAAGAGAGTTCACTGTCCCCAATGTTATCTGCTGACACAAATGCCCTGCATATCCTATTTCATTCATTGTTTTTAACCAATATAGTTATCATACCGAGTCCAAAAGCCTTACAATTGTCAGTCAAAAATTGTATAACTAATATAAAAAGTCATGGCTGGAACATACCAGCCTACATTTTTGTAATGACACATCCATTCGTTCTGAGATACATTTGCTTCAGAAACGCCACACCCTTGAAATTATAGACCCTGTCATTCTTGAACTAGCTTTGATTCCTTTGAACGAGGAATTTTGGTGACATTAATGAATAGATACCATCTACTCTTCTCCGGAATCTCCGTATAATTTGAAGTTTGAGATGCATGCACATTTAGATCAATGTAAAAAGCAATAAAATTTTGCCAGTAAATAAATAATTAAAAAATAAATAAATATATAAATATATATATATATATATATATATATATATATATATATATATATATATATATATTAATAATAATAATAATAATAGTAATAATAGTTTGAAAATCCAATGATAGAATAGAGAGAAGTTGTAAGGGAAGTATATGTAAGCGAAAGTATTGTGGTGGGTTTAATCTTATATGGGGTATATTTGCATGGGGTATTCTTGACTCCAAATTTAGGCAATTCTTATTTATATTCCTCTGTCTGTAACACATCAATTAAATGTCTGTAACAAATCCATTGGTGTGTCTGTAACTAGGATACTGTCCGTATATAGGATAGAGCTTTATCCAGTTGTAGCACATGCAATATTTTCTGGTTCCTATTTCAGTAACCAAAGGCGCTAAGTTGACCTTCGAATCTAGATATTTTGGAAAAAAAAGGGAATTTGTACATTTTATGACATAAAAATGATACTGCGAGACCAGGAGGCCACTTATGCAGTTTTGATGTTTACGACGAAACAAAGCGCAGACTTTTAATCAACGTTTTATGACAGTCTTGGCTCGGAAAGTCATGACCCCAATAAGTACACGTCACACAAATTGCAGGTGTGGTTGCGACAAAATCTCCTAGCGCCAAGATTTAAATCGAGCTTCACTGCAAACTCAAAGCGCCAATAATGCGAAGATGCGACATTGCACTGAGGAGCATTCAATGAGAGTAAGGAGGACGTATCTGAACCCCTGGCCAAATGATGTGGCCACAACGAGAAAAAGTTAAGGAATACAATGGAAATTTTTATTCAAAAGCGAGAGAGAGAGAGAGAGAGAGAGAGATAGGAGAGTTCGTAGTGATTCGATTAGTGTTGTTAAAAGAGAGAGTAGTGATTTTCAAGCAATGTAGTGGTTATTCATTTTGAGTAGTGAAAATGTTTTAGAAAAAAATGAAGTCTGACTCCAAATGTAAAAAAGAAGGAAGAGGCAAAAATTCCTGCCATGTTGAGCAATGGACCCGAAATACAGAGGTATGTGCCAGTCTTCATATATACTATATTAGGTCAATTTTTAATCTTTGGAATTAGAATCAAAATACCTAGTCTCACACGATGCTATTCTCTGTTTTAAACGTTTGTTAAAATTGCTGTAATTTTAATTATAACAAAAACAGAGAAATGCATAAACGAAAATTTATTTTAAAAGTTAAAATTTTGGATTTGGATGTGTAGTGTTTCAATTTAATGATTATGTTTAGGAACTCTTTCAGAGAAGTAATGGTGAGTTTTGCCGCCACGATAGCAATGTACGAATTTTGCGATTCACGACCACGTTATTCCTGGGTTATTCCAAAATTCCAAATTATACGGGGTTCAATATTTTTATCCTATCACCACAGATACGAATTTTTTTGTTATCTTACTATTTTTGTTATACCATATTTTTATTCAACAGGCCTTTGGATAGATATTCCTATTTTTCAAGTATTCAGCAAAACAAGTTTCATTTAAATTTTTTCGGTCCTTTTGAGTCAACTTTTCTGAAATATTAATTAATGTAACTATAAATGTAATTTGATGCATTTGCAACAGTAGTCGGTTAACTGGATTACATATTTAGAGAAATATACATATTGAGTATCTTTACAGATAGATACATAAAGGGAATCTAAGTAAATAACAGGTATGAACGTATAGTGTCGCCATCTATTAAATGTACTTGACATCAAATGTAAATGCTTTATTTCAGATTGTTCCTTTCACTAAACGTCTCTTTAATTTTTCTTATAAAACTACATATAGTTGAAGATACGTGTAATTAAACGATTAGGGTCATCACTTTGTATAAATTTATATAAATAGCATATTTTCTACAATATATACATTTATTTTATATTTTTTATTCGATATTTCACGTTTAAACCTTTAACATGTAGAGCAGTTTATGGATTTAGAATATATAATAGTATTTTACACTACTTTATTATAGACGAATCTCATAGGGAAATTGAAGAGCAAATTTTTAAAAATACTTGACATTTTTTCATTAAGATTTTAGTAATAAGTAATTTTAATAGATGGCAGCACTATAATAATAAAATGGAGCATTATTTCAAATTTAAATATTTTATGTATACAACACAAATTATTAAATTAATCTATCAACTGATTTCAAAGGCAGAAAGAACATTTTTCGTCACAATGTATCCTTTAAATTTTAAAAGTGTTATACACATTTATTTTTAAAATGCGATGCTCACACCATCTATTCATATTTACTTTGCAAAATTACATATAAGTACCCCAAAATACTGGATAGTCCATTCAGACGGTATAGTTTACAACATGTCTCATTTTTCATAGATTGCCTCTCAATTTTAATTAGATTTTGTTTTCCTTTTTGTTTAATCACTTCCTCTATTTTTATTGTTTAATCACTTATTTTACTGTCAAATTTTTAATCGATTTAGTAATAAAATCAATATAGCATTTTCATAATTATTTTCAAAATCTATAAAATAAAGTATCTAATAAAGTATTGTAGAAGTGCAGCAGATTTCATGCACCAGTTCAGAAGTGCACAAGTCCTGTCTGTCTTTTTTATCCTGTGGAAAGTTTGTTTTGCCTCCAAAGAAATAAATCAGTTGATATCCTTACAATTTTGCCGATGGAGGTTTAATCCACAGTAAATATTTAACTGCAGTTTTAGAAAAATAATTAGAATACATAGCTGGTGATTGGTGATTGTTCATAAAACATTATACCCGGGCAATCTATTACCATAAGGACATTAGGCAAATGCTGGCCTTGCAATTATTAATTTGCCAATTTCTCTAACACCACTAATATTTCGGATAATTTTTCAAATAGTTGTTTTTCCTCTTCCAATATAATAGAACTTTTGTTTTTGCGAAAGGTGTCTCTAAGTTCGCAAAAACATTAAGCAAGTATGATTATGAATGATTTTCGAATATTTTAGGTACTCGAAAGTTAAGAGTAGTATTCCATCGTAGAATTCTCTTGATCAACCATCCTCCTTTTATTCAGGGAAAATTAAGAAACATACAGATAGAGGTATAAAATATACTATTTGAAAAGAAAAAAAAAAAAAAACCAGTGGAATTTTACTTGACGGTTACAAACCATTGATTATCTATATAATTAAATATGCAACCAGATAACAACTAATTTATTAACTATTCAAATGAAAAATTTTATATAAATGTATGATTACTGAGAAGTTCCATGAAATAGATGGGGAGGGTTAAAAACGATTTCTTGTAGATAGTTTTCAAATTTTCAGAGGGGCATGCTAGTTAAGGAATATTTTAGGAGTTATACGGATTTTTTTTTTTTTTTTTTTTTTTTTTTTTTTTTTTTTTTTGTAATAGAAAACACTGTACAATGCACATCAATATATGTATCTATAGCTGAAACATAAAAACTAAAGGACACTTTCACAAAAATTTGTCCATTATTCCCAATGTACAGCCGCGGAAAAAAAAAACGCCCTACCCTCTGTTAATCGAGCATCGTTCATCGTAGATGAAATTGAATGATACCACTCGATTAGGAATAACATACTCTACAAATTAATGTGCGTAAAATTTGCATAAGGGACCGTCTTCATATCTAAACGCGCACAAACTTTGAAATTTTAAATGCCACCACCCAAGTTTGACAAAATAGTTTGAAACTAGAGCAAAATTCAACCTGTGATACCAAATTTCAAGTCATTTGGGTGAAGTGTTTCTGAGTTGTGAGTATGTAAAGTTTTGAGCTCCTTATGTTAAATTAGTTTCCAAGACTTCTATTCATATCTTCTGTAATAATTATCTGCTCGCGCTGATTATTTGTATGACGTAACTACTAAACAACCCAAACACATTTACGTGATTTTTATTTTTGTAGAATAAATTGTTCGTATTAAATATTAATTATGAAATTAATAATCGAAAAAATATGAATACAAACTTGGACACGTTTTGATAAAAATCGATTCACAAAGAGTTTTTATATGTTTATATGAAATTCCAGGTGTTTCCTCCCACTAGTTCTTTCGAAATGTTTAAATATTCAGCATCACCATGACTTTAGAGGTCATATATTAGTTTAAAAAATGACTAATTTGAAAAAGTTATATTAATTGTAAGTTAATCTTTATTTAAGAAAACGGACACTTATTTTTACCCAGTTTTAATAAAAAAACTTTGTATAAACAGTGTTGTATAGATGCAACCTAATCAACGTAATTTTTCTACTGTATTGAAGGGTGCAAACTTGTATTGTTATAAATGGAATTTACTTATGTTACTGCCGATTAATAGTTCCAGAGCTACTTCGAGTTGAAATTGCCCACAAAATGTAATAATTTATAATAAAAAATATTTATATAAAACAATAACAAATTATAAAATTATGTGATACTAAACACCGACAAGACTTCAAACGGCGATTGATAATGACGGATTGATACTTTTAAATTCGTTACCAAGTTCCAACGGAGTTGTTTTGTCGCGTCATCTGCAGATATTTGTTAGTCTCATAAATTGATTTTGAAACAACATTATAAAATGACGTTTTAAAATAAACATTTCATTCTTCTTTATTTCTTCTTTTTTTATTGACCCTGGCACGAATGCCCCATTAGTTTTTAGCAACGTACACAGTACGACTTTTTACCCCTAATGATCGTGCCCTATTTGAGGCTCTCATAATCCTACTCATTACAGACCCACTGCCTTAGTAACACACACACACACAAGACAACACCACACACAGCCATGAGAATGCTCACCCTCTCATGCAGGAATCAAACCTGCGACCCTTTGACTGTGAGGTAAGTCATAATGCTGAATGTCAAGAGGATAGTTCAATACTTTACAACAGTGCTGTGGTCAATCAACGAAACATCGCCCTTCAAATTGCGGTTTTCAATATGGAGATGATCCCCGAAAATTGCACATTCCGGAATATTGAGTATCTTCGGATATAAAGGTAGAAACGTCGTGAAAATTTGAATATGGACTGATTTCGGGGTCTAGAATTTGTGGGTGACGTCAGAATTGGGTGTTGCCATTGAAAATTTCAAAGTTTGTGCGCGTTTAGATATGAAGACAGCCCCTTATGCAAATTTTAAACGCATTAATTTGTAGAGGATGTTATTCCTAATCTAATGGTATCATTCAATTTTCTCTACCATGAACGATGCTCGATTAACAAAGGGTGAGGCGTTTTTTTTTTCCGCGGCTGTACATATGGGCCCTACTTAAAGCACACATAAATAAAGTGGCAGGAGCTCTGTGGTCAAACTATTTCTGAAACAAGACTATGCGAGGCAAAACATGTGGAAAAGGCGTGGGATTGTCCAGTTATTGGAGCACGGGGATTACACTCGGAGGAACCGAGTTCGATCCCCGGAGCTGCTCGAACTGTCCAAGTGTTCACGCGGAGTATGGGCGCC
Source organism: Amaurobius ferox (assembly GCA_951213105.1). Lineage (NCBI taxonomy): Eukaryota > Metazoa > Arthropoda > Arachnida > Araneae > Amaurobiidae > Amaurobius > Amaurobius ferox. The sequence continues at coordinate 127,729,181 of OX578148.1, forward strand.
TTATATTTGTGGATCCGTAAGTTCTTCCAAGAGGTTGGTGGTAGGTGAAGGGGGGTAGGTCCCTGTGGATGCCTCTCCAACTTGGTTCCGGTCTAAATTGAGTGGCGCCATCTCGCAGTCCAAACAGATACCCTACACCTTCGGGTAGGTTGGACGGCCTGCATCGAAGAAGAAAAAGTGTAAGGACCGCTGATTTAGATAAAAATTTAAAAATAAATAAATATTTTTAAGCAAATTGTGAAATTCTATATTTTACTCTTGTAACATAACACCCTCGAAACTGTTATTTTTTATGATTTCTGAATGATAATAAAATAAAAAAAAATCTGATGTGGGCAACACATGACTTTCCTTATATAATGTAATGAATTTACTACTTTTACAGTAAAAAAAAATAGGTTTTTCTTATAGTAGATACTAATATTCTTTCCAAGATATTGAATTTTCGACAATGAGTCGTCAGTTTCATTGATTTAGCGCCATTTGTATCCATTTGGCGAGATTTTCGTTAATTTGGCAACATTTCAAAAAGTCGCTAAGTTGGCGACATTCCATCAAATTCGCCGTCAAAACCTCGTCAAGCGTTATGGTCGAAGAAATAAGTTGTTCTTACGGCAGATAACTGACTATTGGCGTTCAAATACAAAAGTATTACTCAAAGTATCTTTTTTCATGAATGGAACGAGCTAGATCCACGAGAATGATCTCACCCAATTTATCGCATGGTATTACATATGAAAAGTGAACATGTTTCTCAATAGAATTTTTTTTTTCATTTTATATGACTTTTTGATAATTTTTTTGAAAAATGTGCAATATCTCGAGAACGGTTCATGTCAGAGTTTTAAAATTTATTGCAATCGTTTTCTAATGAAAAATCACATGAGAAATGTCTATTTGCGTAACTTTATTAGTGGTTTTGATTTTTTGACGATTTTTTCAAAATTTCATGCGAAAATATATGGGGTTCTGAACATTCGATTACTTATAAAAACAATAGGGTTCCAGTGTTTATGGATTGTGATTTTTGCACCACATTTGATTCAAATCGGTCTATTTGTTCGTCAGTTATCGTCTCCACAGACTCACTGACACACACACACACATAATCACTTTAAAAATGTTTGATTCGTGATCAGGGATGCTTGAAACGTGCTCTCCCGTCGAAAATTCGAATTCGAATATTCGACCCCGTCACAATACTTTCCTTATACATTATGTATATAAGCAAATTAATTAGAGGAAAATAAGCACGGTTTTAGTAATTTAATTACAGATAAAACATATCATGTTTCAACACAAATCAGGTCCAGATTGCATGTCAGATTATTGCATGCCAGATTGCATTCTTAAGTTTATTAACGAATTATGTATTGTTCAATGGGGGTTAAACAGTAAAGTTTCCATCTATAACAACTCATATCAGACAGATCTTTTATATCGTAAATGTTTGCTATCATTTAAAATTCACCCAGCTAGTATATACCTGAAACAAAAGTCTTTAGTTTTGTTCAACAGCTTATAAAAGCTCAAAAAATCAATTTAGCTCATAAAATTTATGTCAACACGTAAATAATACTTAGGCAAATTAATTTCACTAGGCTTTATTTGTAGAAAAATCAATATTCAGAAACAGTTTTTTTTTTAAAAAAGTGTTTTGATATAAATGGCATCTATGACTAGGATATCTTCGTCTGAAATATGGACGTTGAGAAAAATGTAAAGTCTTCGGAAGCGAAGATCAACGATAAAGGTTTTTTTCTAAATAAGTAAAGTAGATATGGAATGCTGTGCGTCCAAGAAATAGTTTAAAACGCCGTATGGACTATAGATGGCGTAAGTTCACGGCAACCACGTTCTGGAGGAAGTTCACGGACAGGCTGCACCATCTATTGGGAATCGGAGGAACTATTTCTCTTTTCAAGAAATGAATCATTTACTTTTTTTTCGATTAGGAGAAATTTTAGTATTTTAATTGCAGTTTAGTGTTTCAAAATTGTTTACTATCATTTTATTTCTATGTGACTAAAAATGTCTAGTTTCCACGTATAACAATTCATGTTTCATGTAGTCGTCAAAAATTTTTTGCTATCATATATAATCCATCCAGATGATATTATATCTGAAACAAAAGTCGTTAGTTACGTTCACCATGTTTCGTAATCCTTTAGCTCATATACTTTTTGTCAGAACGTAGGGGATGATAAAGCAATTTTTTTTCAGGTTTTATTTACCGAAACGATAATTTTTAGAAACCGTTTTATTATTGTTTCAGGTGCGTTTGTTCAATGTCAGTTATTGAACTAATTGAAAGAATCACAGTTTCTTTCTGTCAAAAACAATCCCTATTTTTAAAAATATATTTAATTCTTATATACCCATCTCTTTTTAGCGACGTATTTTTTACGACTTTGTTTCCTAATCAACCATAAACGCTATGATGTTATTATTTCTGTATTTGGATTTGGATACTTCTGATTTTTCAGATGTGTTTGTTTATTACTTTTCTTACAAGAAAGAACAAATACAAATTTGGTCTTTATGTTCTCCTCCTCAAAAACTAAAAAATGCGATACTTTTCTAAAGGCCCGAAGTGGCCAATTATTGATCCCCCACTCAAAAATGTTTGTCCTTTATTTCTCCCCCTTCCCATTTTATTAATTCCTCTTTTTATAATTAACCTGAGAAGTCCGTGATATTTTTTTTTTGTGCTTGGGTTAAGGTTTTGGTTTGTCTCCAGATAAATTTTCCGATTTCTTTCGTCCACTACCTCCCAAAATAAAGAAAAAAAAACTAATTTTAGCTACCTCCCACATTTTTCTTAAGTGACTCAGAAAATACAAAAAAAATAAAAATATGTTGTTCTCCTCTTTTTTTTTTCTTTTTTTCCTTTTAATTTCGAAACTCTTACAATAAAATTTTTATATTTACCTCCAAATTTAGAATGAAAACTATTTTAGCACTCCCCTGGAGAAATCATGCATACTCTCATGTCGATCACTGTTAACGTTTGCAAATTTGCTGCGCAAAAAGTGTGAAACCTGTTTACATATACTGATCACTGCATTCATAACGTAATCCCAAATTTCAGGAACTCCCTCTGTCGCGAATTCCATGCCCTCAAAACTAATCAAATTTTTACATTACGTCAAAATTGCCATTTTGGAATTTGTTCATACTTGCAAATGAAACTGGTGAATAATCCTTTCTGTAAAATAAATTATACATTAGGGGTATTTAATTTTTCCTGTTGAGGGTGCATTTTAATAAGTTTAACTACACATGTAAGACGACATGTTAGACGGTACCAAACTTATTCTAGAGTCCCTTTATAATAATTCCTTATCTGTAAAGATACTATAAACCTGTTCTGTAGAGTGGCGTTATCTATTAAATTATTTGCTAACTAAATAAATTGTAGCGATTATTCAATGACTAGATTTTCGTTTAAAAATCTCCATAAAAAGAACTTTTACAAAATATGTTTTAGTATTGCTTCGATAGTTATCAAAAGGCATATTATCTTATGTTATTTAAGAAGTCATTTCAAATATTTTACAGTTAAAAATTGTTCCTGCTTTATTTCTGTTTGACATATCAAGAGTAGCATAGCCTTGCTCAAAGTGTTCTCTTTGTAAAGAATTCAAAATTAATATTTGAACAGGGATTGAATAATTTTGTGGTAGTAATTTTGTTCTCAGATACTGAACTAGATGGCAGCACTAAATATTTCATTCTACTTCCTTTATGGATAAATCTTTACACGGTTATCATAATTGTACGAGTAAATAAATGTTCCCATTTTTTATAATCATGTATCTAAAATCGAAATTATCTTATGTTATTTAAGAAGTCATTTCAAATATTTTACAGTTAAAAATTGTTCCTGCGTTATTTCTGTTTGACATATCAAGAGTAGCATAGCTTTGCTCAAAGTGTTCTCTTTGTAAAGAAATCAAAATTAATATTTGAACAGGGATTGAATAATTTTGTGGTAGTAATTTTGTTCTCAGATATTGAACTAGATGGCAGCACTAAATGTTTCATTCTACTTCCTTTATGGATAAATCTTTACACGGTTATCATAATTGTACGAGTAAATAAATGTTCCCATTTTTTATAATCATGTATCTAAAATCGAAATCTATTTATAGATTCCTATTTCCGTTTTCTTATAGTATTCAAAATTAGTGCAAAATTGTCAGATACAGAAGATGAAATAATATTTCCAATAAACTCAGTGACGTACCACGACTTTCGGAGAAAAAAATTTCAGGTCCCCTTTTTCATAATGCATATAGTACTTGTCCTTATATTCGTCGCAAAGCGGCAATTAAAGTCGGCACACCACTGAACTCTAATTTCAGTCGCAGAATATTTATAAGAATTATTAATCACAATTTTGATTTTTGTTAACTTTATTTTCCTCAAGTCATTACGTATTACCTTTGTGGTGGAATAAGTTTATGAAGAATTTAAGGAAGATGGGCGCATATAAATTACTAAGCACCGTTGTGGAGCATAACCAACCATTAATCCTTAGTACGAGTCCACTTACCATAATCTATAAGTTAAAACTTTATTCATTTATATATACATTTTTTTTATTTAAAAAATTCGCATTTATTAACAACAATTATGAGTATAATTCAAATTACATAACGTTTACTATAAAATTACTCAAGGAGGAGAAGTGCACTCGCGTGAGACCTATCATATTTGATTTATTCGAAAGAGCAACCCTCGACCCAACATTTATTAAGATATGCACAAACCTTGGCATCTTTATGGAAAGGTACTGCCTCATCTCTGCATTGCTTCGCAATAGTCATCTGTATCGTCGATCTACATTGATATTATTCATTTGACTGATCTTCATGGATCTGTATTGGGTATCATTCTCTGAGTGATTTTGCAAGGGTCTGCATTTCTCTCACTGGCTTGTCTGAACTCTTTCTATTCGGCTGTGACAATCATCTCACCCTCTCACTATCTGACTGAATTCTTAATTTATAACTCTGACATTCTGACTATGATTATGACTTTCTCACTAATAACAGACGATTGTTATGATATATTCCTTTATGCAGCAGCATCTCTTTGCCCTTGAGTGAAAATACGCCCCCTGGCCTCCATTGGCTATTCCTCAGTGCGAGGTCTTATCGTACGTTCATTGGGTGCTCTAGCTCGAATGAGGTTCATTTTATATCCTGATCCTAAGCATTGTTTATGCTCCAACTCGCATTTGTAATTTGGGTGACGTGTATTTATTGCGGTCATAAACACCAAATCGCAAACACCAAAATCTGCAAATGATGCCTACTGGTCTCACTGTCCTCATGCGGACTTGGAGAATTTTCGACATCATGTCATGAGAATCCTGTCATTATATCCTAAAAAAAAACCCCAATTGTGGTGAGTAACATCTAGCTACTTCGCTTATTAAATTCTACAAATGTATGATTGAATGTATTGATAGGAGTATTATAGCAGGTGCCCTATTGGAATTATTTTTAGAACCCCGGTAACTGTACTTAAAAAAATTACGTGTAATTTTAGCATTATTTTGTTTCATGCTTTATACAGTGTGTACACCCATACTGTATGGTTGTAATTTGACAGTACTATTTATGGGAGTCTGGAGGCTTTGCTTCCAACTCGCTAACCTTCCTAGAGCTCATTTCACGTGCCATTTCCAACCAAACCAATGATTGAATTGAAAAACGAATGATTTCACCTTGGTTCTCTATCATTTTTTTTACAAATGTGCCAACTTGTATATTTTGTTATACTGCGAGACAGAGCGAGAGAGAGAACCTTGAGAGACGACGATACGGAATAGCATTTTTCACTTCAGAAGTGCATAAAAAGGAGAATAAATAACTCGTAAACTACAAAATTAAAAAAAGGCTTCGTCGTGCAAAAATTCAATTATGTAGGTACATGCTTGCAAAAATTCTTGGTCTCGCGATTGTTAATCTGTCCAGGACGAGAACTCGAAGTTCAAATATTTTGTACGTGACATTAAATATTTCTTAAACAAACGTATAAATTGAAAAACAGTACATTTCACCGTATTCCCCAAACCTTACAATATAAGTGTACCAAATTTTATATTTTATATACTATAGTTTTCACGGTTCAAATCAGAGAAACTCGAAGAATTTTCAAACAGCGGCGGCGGCGGTTACTTTTAAGAAGTCTCTGGACTCAAATTTTTATTTTTTTATCTTATGATATGTTCAAATCTGACTAATTCTGAACATGTTGGTACAACTTGTTTAAAGAAATTCCTATTGGAACAGCAGTTAGATCAAAAATAAGAAATCATGTTTTGGGAGTTAAAATAACAATCCGGAATTTAAAGGGACCTCAAGCGACACATTTCATTTGCTTACATCATTAAACTATAATTTTTCATTTAATTTGACCGATTTGGTATATTTTAGTAAGAAAGTGAAGGCGATAAGTAAGTAAGCAGCTTATCCAATTTCACAATTCAAAACCAAAGTTTGTTCATGAAATCAGCTCATTTATCCAGCTCTGTTGCTACTGAATGTTCGTATTTCACATGCTCAACTTTGATCACATCAGTAGTGTTATCATCATTTATTTTTTCAAGGAATTTACTTGTTTTATCTTGAATAATAAAAATTTGAAACTCCGGTCTTGTAAAAAACCGTGAAATAAGATATTTTTAAGGAAATACACATGTTAATTCAGTTAGAAGCAGAAGGCATTTGGTTCTCTTCATAGAGAGAAACCACGTTGTGGTAAAAGTGTTTTTGGTTGCATTATTTTTTTATCATGCTAGATAGACGAAACAATATGTAAATGACAGTACTTTAATTTTTAGTCATGGATTCGCTCCAACATTCCTTTCCCACTGGTTTCACAGCCTATCCTATGTGCAGCATTTCCGTATTGCCAGCCTATTTAACTGTTCCTGTAGCATTGTTGATCTCTAATGTGTTTTCATTAATTTCAGTTTTATGAAACTCATTTCTTCTGACGCTATCGTGACAGAACTTGTAAAATATATATACGAATAACCATATATAAATTTGAATAAGCTGTCAAGGGCGCTCAATTTTGCTCAGAGAAGAAACTGATATATATTTGTTTATTATTCATAAAAATTTCCATAAAGTGGCATGATCGTTTTTAAGGCTTCCGTTTTCCCAACAAACATACTAGATTCGACATTTAATAATTTATTGGTGCTGAGCATTTGAATATCTTCCTACAATTTCGACATCAGGCAATGGCATTATCAGCAAAATACCTCTCTAATGTGTCTTTATCAACATTCAGGAAATTTTCTAATTAACCAAAAAAGATCTAAATAATTCTCTGATCAATTTTATTCTTTTAATTATGATCTTGATTGTTGCTTTATAAATATTCAGGGAATTTCCTAGTTAACCAATGAAGATCTAAATAATTTGTCATCGGATCAAATTCATTCTTTTAAATATGATGTGGCTTTAGCCAGTACTTAATTGAAATTACTTGATGAATATTTTATGCGTTTTATTTCCAAGTCATTATGAACTTTATAAGCCTTTTCATAATCGAAATTTATTTAAATATTTATGATCTATTCGGTGCTGGTCTGTGCCGCCCTCTCTCCCAATAAGTAGTAATATTTGTTACACAATTTTGAAATGGCCATAAATTCGACATTAAAAAATCATTGCTACAAATCAAAGACTGAAGCCTTTATACAACTTCATATTAGGATTAAACATATGAAACGAATGTATTCGGTAGGAACACATTTAGGAGAAGTGCTATCGAAGGAAGTAGGTGTTTAATGCCATTTAGAAGCAATACGTAAGTTACTTCAGAAACAAAAAATCTCTATGGCGTACATTTAATTCAATTTCAAACAACATAAAAACATTTTGATGCATCGCGTTATTTTGCAGCTGGAGTTCACATGAAAACTTAGAAAATGACATGTGCAATATACTTTTTCAAATTTTCAACTACAACTAATTACCTGAGTCCTAAATAAGGGTCCGCTACTTAAATAATACAGATACAGATAACTTCACTCTATTTTCAAATCGTCTGTTTTGAACCAAAACTATTTCCTCCTTTCGTTTCAATCCAAAACTTTTGGTTCCAACGATCGTATAATCGCGTGCAACTATTTTACACCGCAAGTGTAGCTCACAAACACGTCTCATTGGAACATTATATATAGCAATGAGGGACAGGAAAAGGGGATAGCACTTATTTACCGGAATGGAAACATTTCATTTTTATGCGTTTGTTTGAAAATTCACATGAAATCAAATTATATAGTAATATAATATCTGTTTTGTTTAAAACGAGTTTTTTTTGTTAATTTTTTTTTTTCAAAGTAAAAAATTATTTTAATTTCCCATTTTCGGAAGCGACGAAATCAGAATCAGACAACTTAAAAAATGCATATTATGAAGTATTTAAAAATATAAATAATAAAGATTTAGCATACGAAATCGGTTTAAGAATCGTCAGAAAAAACGTTCTTCGATCTTTCTGACGATATAGACACTGAAACTCCGTGATAATATTTTCGATCGCAGAAGACCAATTTACGTGAATTTTGCTGAAAATCGAACTTCATAAAATAGCTAAAAAACCAATTAAAAGTGCTTTTAAATTCCCGTGCCGATGTATATCGTACCTGGAACTCAGCAAACCCAGGTCTGAGTTTTGTGGCTGGTCGAGGCCTAGATTTTCCGCTACTGACGGCGTACAGAGAGAGAGAAAGAGAAGGCATATACTATTTTATAATATGAAACGATGACAAAATTGCAATCGTGCCTGTACATGTTTAAAGAAACGGTATATTTACTGTATATGAGGCGTGGTAAGCTGAATACCACCAAATATGGTTTTCCCAATGTGTGACCAGATTTTTGAAAGATTTAGAGATACAGTTTTATGTGTGTATTTACGACGTCTGTAATGTTTAACAATAGCATCAGACTTAAGGACGCCAGTTTATGGCACCCTGACCCGAAAGGTCAAAGTAAGTAATAAACCCTAGAAGCCAAGGTGAAGCCAAGAGAGTGGTTAAAGATGTTAACCAATATTTTAGATGTCTGATCACATCGCCCTAAGGTCAGCCAATCATAGAGTAAGGGGCGTTATAGACCGCAAGTAAAAGATACGGCAATCAAAATGTTCGAGGGAATATAGAACTTCTACACGATAATTGAGATGCAATGCAGACGATAACTTCTACGACATAATTCACGACGACTGGTACGTAAGAACGGAGGCAATAGAGAACGACAATGTCCTGGTATACAGTTGTTTCAGAAGTGTTCGAAATTAACACTTCGAAGGCAGTATGATATGATCGACGAGTATAAGTGGATGTACCCCGTGAGTTGGTTCCAGTACAAATATGATCGACATTAAGTACGAGCTAGTGACAAAGTCCAAAGACAGACTTGAAGGTATGTGTTCATATCAATAATTGTTGAAGGTCATCAATGAATATTAGGCATTTTTAATTAACTGGTCTCACATTTGCTCTCTCCGCCACAATTAATATGAATAATTGTTGTAATGAAGTTAATAAGTAATCTATGTTGTTAATAAATGACTTCATTTTAAAGTTAAAATGGTGCAATTAATTATGGTAGTATGTTAATGTTTTTTATTCCAGGAACTCACATTGAAGATTAATATGGTGGATTATAAAAGCGGCACACAACGCAATGTGTGTTATAATGATTAAGGATATACGATATTCGGCCATAATTATGAATAATTCAATAAGTTCAAAATACCACGTAAACATGTTTGTATAAATGTGCACCACACTATGGTTACACTTTTACCAAATATATCTTTTACTATGGTTACATTCCTTTTCCCGAATACAGTGACAGATATCACAAATATTTTTGGAACCATACTTTTTGCAAGCGAGATGCATTTATAATAAAGTTATATTTTCATGTAAGATCAATATGGCCTTATTTATGTATTTATAAATATTATTGTTTTGCACAAATCGAAATCTTAGCTCCCTGTTCCTTACGGTAAATACGTACCACCACCACCTGATTTCGGTGCATACACATCAGTATTTCAGAACCGATAAATGTTTTTGGTAAAATATATGTGGAGCTTCTTACACAAAATTAATGAATGGCCTCCAGGGCGCATCCCTGGAATCCCAAGTATTTAGACTATAAAGTCTTGCACGTAATAAAATCTTTAAGCAGGAATATTTTTTTAGTTAATTCTAATCTGGTTAATGTAGGTTTTTATTTTAAATTATGAAAACATGTTAATATTTTAATAGTATACATCCTTTAAAGTTTCAATATAATACATTGTATCACAGAGTATGGAAGTTTTCTATTTTCAGAAGCGCCACCGTGGTTGCCACCCTGGGCCTCCAAATTTGGCGTATGAATATGTTTTAGGCGTCTTTTGTTTGCCGTGAATATTGGGGGGGGGGGGGGAGAGTGCCCAGATTAATATGAAGCCTTGTAATCCCCTGCGGCTTGATCATACCTTGCCGGTTACGAATATATTTCTTTTTTAGAAATCGGATATTTTATTTCCTTCAATTTGAAATTCATTTTAAAATCATATCTGACTAAAATTATATTTGCAAGAATGGTCTCACCTTTGTGTATAAAATACACAGCAAAAGTTCTTGCATTTTAAACCAGAAAAATATTCTATGGAAAAACTGGAAAAAAAAAGTTAAGGTTCATTTATCAAACTTGTAATTAAAGGGACACCTTGTTACCCGAGAGATTTATTTCGGAATTAATCTTTGGAAGCACCTGTATACATGATAGAAAAATGATTAGCATGAAAAGAGCAATTAAAATTAAATAGTTGAAAACTCATCGGTCAACGGTTATTACTTCAGACGAATGAGGACATAATAATTGTTATAGATTCAGTACATGAGGATTTAATTTGGGATTAGCTTATGTAGATTTAAGCTTGCTGTCAAACCTCCTTGATTATAATAGTGCTTGATGTTAAATTCCAATAATCTCTAATGTACCTTTGAGGATGAGATATGTACTGATAATCGCATATGGATGGAATATTTTACATAATTTTATGCACCTTGTTGTAGACATTTTTAGCATCTAATTCTAATATAAACGACAAAAAACTAATTTGATAAAGTCCGTCCAATGTATTATTGATTTTCACCTTATGTTCGAAACATGTAATTTCTCGAAACTTTTCATGTTATCATTCACATTAAAAAAACATATATAGTTTTCAATTTAATATTATACTTATTGTGAGACCAGACATAGATCTCACATTTGATGAGATAGTTTTATGTACATATTTATTGTGGCCAAAACGGCGAACAATACTTGTAGTCTGGCTGGCACAGAGTATTATCACCCCGTGAACCTAAAGGTCAGAAGACCATAAATTTAGGGGGCCATGACAGAGGGGCTGAGCTAGGCCTTACGAGATGTGGAATGGTTCCATTGGTTAAAGGAGTAACCAATAAAAAAGAAGATTGTTACGTCAAACTCAATGCGGCAAATGGAAAGAAAGGGGGAGATCCCCCCCCCCGAGGGAACGACAGCCGGTGACTTGAGACAGCCGGTGACGAGAGAAGACAATTATGAGGTTTTGACTTAAGAAGGAAGTGAGCAGATTTGTGCAACTTGTGGACATATAGCTTGCACAACATGACTTAAAGACTTGTGCAAATGTTCCAAAAATATTGGCTAGAACTATATAAGGTGGAATGCAATCAGATGTACGAGAAAGAGCCAAACACCGCAAGTTATGACGGTGCAAATAACTGATGCAAGCATTTGATATATGATAAAACCCAAGTCCGAAATTGAAGGTATGTGCCCATTGAAAATGATATCTGGTCATAATCACTATTTAGGATTTTCCGTTTTGGCCACACATGTCCCCTCCGCTGAAATAATATAATTAAATAGTTTAATTGAATTTAATTGAAATTTATGTTGTTAATAAATGCTTTATTGTTAAAGTTGAAATGGTGCAGTCAATGAGTATTATAATAATTTATAATTCCTTTACAGGACTCACACGAATGTTAAATAATTGGAGGGTTTTATATAGCGGCACAACTAGCAATGTACGATTTCAATAATAAGTCCACTAATATGAGAATTTACGACAATGTTAAGATAGTATGACGATTATTAATAATTAATGTTAACTTTAAAGTTAAGCTTTAATTTTTTTTATTCAGTTCCCACACTTATATTGTTATGATGTATCATATCGAATTGTGGGTGTTTACGCCGGATATAAGAATGAGTACTGATTTCTGGATAAGTAACGTTTTTATTGAAAGCACCGATAAGAGTAAACAGGTGCAATACACAACTAATAAGCTCTGACTATCTTGAATATTTACACATTAGCTATCGGATGCAATAATAAAGCAATTAAATGCCAAACTTATTCACAAAACTGACGATTATGTTCTCAAACCACTTATGCATTTCAAAAATTGCTTTTATCATATTATATTACATCAGTCTAATTGGACTGTGACTCGTTTATATGTCCTTTATGGAAAGACTGAGAAGAAATCGACATAATATTTGAAATTCTCAACCAAACTACCCAATTTTAGAAGTTCCCAAATCTCATCTAGTTGGCAATAGTTTGCCACATCTTTCGCTGAATCAAATTTGTCGCCAAGGTCAGGCAACTCCAGCAGTTAAATAATAGAAATAATTGCCTGTAAAATTTGCCTTTTTCGGGGAGACAGGCAATATACCTTGATGTCATTTTGCACTCGTATCTATATTTTATTTTTGATTTTTTTATTATCATACCTCTAATAATTATCGTTGCAATTAGCTGAATTGTATAACTGGTTCATATGGTGTCTCATGCTTATATTTGGACACATACATAATATAGGAAATACCTGAATCATGTTCAAAAATTGCAAAGATACAAATTCCCCAAAATATCATAGTTGAATTTTTGACTTTGTATGACAAGATTTTATCATCATATATACAACGTATTGCAGAAAAAGTGAAAACTGTATAAAAAATATTTGTCAGTAAAAAACAAAAATCATCAACTTTTTTTCATCAAGTTCCTAATTATATGAATAACATTTGGGACCCTGGGAGATTTTCTTTGCTGCTAATGTTTGAAAACACCTGTATGCTTAAATGATAAATGATTTATTTGTACGGAAAAAAGCAATTAACATAGATTTAGACGAATAACAACATTTTTTTTCATTTTAATTTCAAGAAAAATATTTCTTAGACTGAAATAAAGAGTGGAAATGGAAAAGATTAAGAAATATTATGTTTACGGATATTTAGCATAATTATCTGTCCTGGAGGCGTTGATCAAAGGTGAAAGAATATAATTGCACTGGGATTTTAAAATAGTCATAAAAATTAGATACTTTTTTTGCCAATATTTTTGCGTTAAATCATTTTTTAAAGAAATTTATGAAAAAGCCCTTATATGGTGGCATGTAGTGTGATACTTCCATTTCGACGCGTTGTAAATGTTTACATTAACAACCACTTTCTTGTCGTTTTTGTCGACACTGCGTATAAATGGCGCTGCTCCTTTTTCACCTCGGCTTCAAGTAGTTGTGTCATATACATGGAATCGGTAGGCACGTGTGTTTGTGTCGATTTTCTGTAATGTGCTGTAGTTGTTATTAAAATGTGTTTACAGAAATTTCTCTTTATGCTTTGCTTCTAGACCAATATATACTCGAACCATAAATCAAATCACGACAGAATAATTAAGAATTTCTTCTCTTTTGCACGCTTATTGCGTACCGTCCTACAAATTTTCGAAAAAAAAACCCGGACTGCATCACCAGAAACGTAAATGACAAGTCTCAGTGAACCAGCTACGCCCTCTGATATCCGATACTGAATCCATATCAGTCATCGTTTAAGCTTAGTTTGTAATAGATCCTGGGAAATTGATGGTTTAAAAATTTATTTTAGTTAAAACGGATGGCAAGTTTGATAGTCACAAACAGCAAAATAATATATAATAAGTTGTTAGAGCTATTCACTGCAGATTTTTTTTTTAAAACGACGAATGAATTTTAGTAACATAAACATAGAACGTGACGTTGCATATAAGAAATGAATAACTAGATAAAACGTAAAATGCTGCGCAAATAGTATTCTGTAAGCAGGCTACCGTTTAGGTTTTTCTTAGAATTCGTTAGAATTCATTGAATTAAGAACGAGAAAATGATCCTTTTTCCACCAGGTACAGTCATCAATTCAACCGGAAGTTAAGATGGCCGATGGTCCGTCAGCCTGGATATTTAGGATTCTTAATGTAAACGATAACTCAAGAACGTATGTAACTACAATATTCAAATTTTGTGTGTGGATAAATTATGGGCAAAACTAGAATTGGATAGCATCGTGACAAATGTTTTTATTAAAACTCAAATTATGCGAATTTGAATATTTTAGAGCACTTTTTCTATGGAAGGCAATTAGAATACTCATAACACGAATATAGTTGTGTAAAGTAAAATACCCCAACATGACCAACCTAAGTTTTGACCGTTTATTTTTTTTATTTTTTTACCAGCTGCATTTTTTAAAGAAAAACACGAAGTTGTTGTATAGAGGAGTTAAGTTGGCAATTAGGAAAAAAGTATCTATTTCTTGTGAGTGTCATTTGAATAATGAAGAAATTTAAAATATGAACAGTGACACGTGGGCCATATTGGGAGCAGGGTGCTCCTTTGTAAGTTAAGGAAAATATGGAAAATCATATCCTAGATGGAAATAATAATATCCCACAAAATTCTTTGTTACTTTAACGAAGGAACACACTGGTTGAAAAATCAGTTTATAAGAAATATCAATTCTAGAAATATTTTTATTTAAAGATGACTACAAACTTCAAAGTGCAATACACGACTATCAAAGTTTCAATAAATCGCACTTTGTTTATAATGTAAATATAAAGTAATATAATGCGACATGTTTAATAATGCAATATGAAATTTCACATCCGGGACAGGTACCTTACACCTTTCTGGTAGGTCGGACCGTCTGGGTCTTAACAACAACATCAGGGACAGGAAAATAGCCTTTGAAATTGTGTTGTAAGTGATCCATTGAAGTTGATGGAAATAAAACCTGGCCATATTGCGCATCTTTGACTTTTTCCCGGACAAAACAGACTGCTCAAATAATTAGATATAATAAAAAACACTGATGGCATCATAACATAGGTTGGTTAACAGAGTTATATTATTCGGAGTTACAGTATACACTCTAAGACAAAACAATCGACGCTTCAAGAAAGAAATATCCAAATGAGGCAAAATTTGGTACGTGTAATGTGGATGTACAGAAAAAGAATTGATTAGAATTTCAGAACAATTGGACGACTTATTGCACAGAAAGATCTACACAAAGCACATCAATATGTCGTTGGTCCATCTCTAGCCTTAAAACAAATGTATTTACTTAATATAAAAATATGTAGAAGAATTTACTTAATATATTAAGAAAATGAATTTTGTATGATATTAAACATGTTTGCTTTCCCTACAGGCACAGTATAATACACAGTATACTACAATAAGACAAAAAATTCGACGCACCAAGAAATAATTATCCAAATGAGACAAAATTTTGTACGTGTAATGTGGATGTACAGAAAAAGAAATGATTAGAATTTCAGAACAGATGGATAATTTATTGCACTGAAAGATCTACACAAATTGAGCACGTTGATATGGCGTTGGTCCACATCTGGCCTTCATACAAGCTCTTACCCGAAGTGACATTGACGCATAAAGTTGCTGGATGGTGTTCTGAGGGATGTCGTTCCAAATGACCTCCAATTGACGAGCTAATTCTTCAACATCCTGGGATGGTCGATAGCGACGCCTCATCTCAGCCCAAATGTGCTCAATATGCGAGGGATCTGGGGTTCTGGCTGACCAAGGAAGTGTGTCGTAAGCACGCATACCATAAATAGAGAGGCGTGCAGTGTGTGACCTGGAATTATCTTGCTGACGAGTTAACCCGGGATATCGTGAAAGGAATGGCATTACAACGGGTCGTAGAATGTCGGCAAACGAAGTCCTGTGATGGTGACACGGAGAACAATCAAAGGGGTCCGACTATCAAACGAAATGGCCCCCCAGACCATAAATCCCTGTTATAGGACCGTATGGCGCGTGACAGTAAGCGCAGGATCCTGACGATGTCCAAGCTGTCTCCAGACACGTCTGCGCTGGTCTTCGGGACTCAGTTTGAAGCGGTACTCATCGCTGAAGGCAATTCGTTTTTAATCCGACAATTCCACGTTGATCGGGCCCGGCACCATTGCAATCGCTGTTGGCGGTGTATACTGTTCAATGGTAGGCAGCGCGGTGGTCGCCGCGAGTATAGATTCCGCTCCCGTAGTCTTCTATTAATGGTCGGGGTAGTCACTTTCGTGTTTGTTACAGGTTGGATGGTTGATAAGGACGAATCTCGTTCTGTCACAGCTGCTCTAACAATCGCTCTACCTTCCCGTTCCGTCGTCACTCTAGGTCATCCGATGCCCGCTGAAATCTGCCATTCTGAACTCATTCCTGCCAACATCGTCTAATTAATGCATCGCTCCTATCCAAATGTCCAGCGATTCGATGGTGAGCCCATTTAGCCTCATACCGTCCGATCGCAAGCCCTCTTTCAAACTCCTTCATATGCTCGTAGTGGCCACGTTTTCGCCGGGGAAGCATTGTTATAATCAAGATACGTAAACGCAATCGAAATCCACTGCACGTTTTGTTCCTGAAAGCGAAGATCGGTTCTTATAAACAACACCATGGTGTTCAGCTTCAATGCGCTGTAGATCCGACTGTTCATTTATTGACTGCGAATTTTTTATCATTTGTATATTCGGTCGACATGTTTTTGCATGTACAGTTTCATTACTATCGGAATATTTTGCTGAGTGCGTCGATTTTTTTTTTGTCTTAGAGTGTATATACATACAGTAAGAGAATTACAATATATATACATGCAATTACAGAGTTACACTATAGATATACATGCAATAACAGAGTTACAGTATATGTACATACAATAAAAGCCTTACAATATATATACATCGAATAAAATATTATCAACAGGTAATGATGCGAAATATTACTTACATTGGAAAACTCATAGAACATATTTTTACTTTCCTTATATACATAATGTATAACGAAAGTATTGTGACGGGTCAAAAAATTCGAATTCGAGTTTTCGACGGGAGACCACGTTTCAAGCATCCCTGATCACGAATCGAACATTATGTAATGTCTGTGTGTGTGTGTGTTGAAGTGTTGAAAGCCCAGACCACACGACCAACCCGAATGCTTCTGGCAGCTTATTGTGTGGCCGAGGTGTGGGTGTGTGTGAAAGTATGTGTGAGTGTGTGTGAAAGTATGTTGTGTGTGCGTGCGTGTGTGTGTGTCAGTGAGACTTTGCAGACGACATCTCACGAATAAATGGAGCGATTCGAATGAAATTTAGTGCAAAAATCATAATCCTTGAATACTGAAAGCCTATTGTTTTTAAACGCAATCGAATGTTCAGAGCCCCCTAAATTTTCGAGTGAAATTTTGTAAACATCATCAAAAAATCAAAGCCTTTAATAAAGTTACGCAAATTGACATTTTTTATGTCAATTTCCATAACTTTATTAAAGGTTTTAATTTATGTCAATAATTATGTCAATAATTATCGACATAATGTTGTATCAATAATTTTTCCTTAGAAAACGATTGACATAAACTTTCGAACGCTAGCATGAACCGTTCTCGAGATATTGCACATTTTTCAAATAAAATTATCAAAAAATCCCATAAACAGAAAAAAATATATTAACCGTTGAGAAACATGTTGACTTTTCGTATCTAATATCATGCGATAAATTTGGTGACACCATTCTCGTGGATCTAGCTCGTTCCATTCATGAGAAAAGATGCTTTGAGTAATACTTTTGTATTTGAACGTCAATACTCATTTATCTGTTATAAGAATAACTTATTTCTCCTTCTATAACGCTTGGCGAGATTTTGGGGACGAATTTAGAGGGAAGTCGCCAACTTGGCGACTTTTTAAAATGTTACTAAATTAACGAAAATGTCACCCTATTGATGAAACTGACGCTGAATCACGTCGCCAACTTGGCGATTTTTTAAAATGTTGCCAAATTGACAAAAATGTCGCGAAATTGAGAAAAATATATCGCCAAATAGAAAGTAATGTTTCGAAAATTCTGATTTTCGTCATATGACGGGCATATACTGTAGTATATAAGAAAATTTCTTCTCTCCGTTTCTTTGTAACATTTGGTGATATATTTAGCAAACTTAGCGAATAATCCAGCAAAGTATAACCAACTTAGCAATGTTTCGCCCCATATTAAAGAAAATGTCGCCAAAATTGCAAAAATGAAGCTAAATTAATGAAAATGTCTCCTAATTGATGAATTCATTATTAAAATATAATATATGGACTATATCGTTTATTGTGGATGCTACCAATATTGATAATTATTAATTTAGAATTGTGTAAAATATAAGTTAATGGGTACTTTGAAATAGTATTACATGTTGTCATCCGGAAATCGCCAAATGTACAATTCAACCTTAAAAACACAGTTTTTTCTTATACAATATGTTTTGTCTGTAAAAGAAGTAAATGCATTGCATTATAAAAGAAAGTCATGAGCTACGCACATCAGATTTTTTTAAACTTTACTTCATATTTTTTAATGCATTTGTAAAACTCTCACTGCAACTGCTAATGGCATCGCTAACGTAATTTGAATTCAACTTGCCTGCACACGTTTATTTTTATCATTAATCTTTTCATTATGAAAGTCTACTTAACTGGTTCAGGTGAACATTCAGGTGAATCCAGTGCACACGAACCAAAAACTGATAATTAGTCTGTGGCGAATTAATTAGAATTAGAGTAATCACGCACTAAAATGTGATGAATTAATTTTGATCGTTTATAATTATTAATGCAATGGAAAACACAACATGCCAGCAATTACTCACCATTATTTCTCAGTACGAGCCCACTTACCATAATCTGTAAATAAATACTAATCTTTAAAAATTAACATTTATTAAAACACAAATTATGAGCATAAATTAAATTACATAGCAACTTACTACAAAATTTGCTCAACAAGTTGAGACGATCGTGTGAGGCCGTGTATTATTTATATTATTCAAATAGCCCACGAACTCAAACTATTATTAATAAGAATAGTTTTCACCTTGGTATTTTGGCTCTGATTTGTTGGTCCTCACTTTTCGAACTCATTGATTAAAACTGCAAACTTTTGTAGCGTCATCTCTAACTGCTAAACTTCTCTATATCATTTGTCTCTGGATATATTCTAACATCATCTTTCTGTGATATTACCAGGATCTCAGTTTCACTCCATCTCTCTGCCACAGACAACATTCATCTCTTTCAGTCGTTTATATATTCTTACTTTTAAAGGATCGGATAAAGACTCGGATAAAGACACACCCTCTCTGAAGCCCCTCTTATTTTCATAGGCTCACTTCCAAAGTGTGAAGTCCATCATGACTTGATTGGTAGCACTTATTGGGGTCATAACTTTCCAGAACAAGACTGTCGAAACGGGCGTCACTTGTCTGTGCCTCTTGTTCGATTGTGTCATATAGTGATCGTTAAAGATGACAAAAGGGTCGAGAATCCAATTTAGAATTTTGAAGTATAACTTAAATTTTCTAAAGATCATGAGGTTCCATATTCGCTCCTCCCTTCCGGAGAGTAAATCTCCAAGATGGCCTGCTCAGAAACGATAAATACATAAATAATAGATTCCAACCATTGGTTTCTTCAAGCAACTTAAATTAAATTAATTAAATCAACTGAAAGATTTTAATAATTAAACAGGGGTTGGAACCAAAGCAATTTTATTTAGAAACGAAATTATGAAAGCATATTTAGATAGAACTTTAAACCCCATTGGAACACAATACATATACATATATATATATATATATATATATATATATATATATATATATCATCTCGTCAATTATTATACACTTCACATTTTTACAATTCAAGATATTAAACATAGCAGTAAAACAGATGGCTATTGTCAGAATCTAGCTTGAGCACTCGAACATAATAATTTATGCAATTATATTATAAATTATACAATGAAAATCATAACTTATTCAATTTTAAATCAAATCAATAAATTTATATTAATTTTAATTTATCCAAGAGCACGTACAGTTCTTAACATTCATATCCCCGGTCCCTCAGGTATGTAGAACGAAATACGGAGCCCTTACCTTGAAATATGATGACACATGTAAAGGGACAGGTAAAGTTAAGGCGCGCAAATAAATTCACAAAGATATTAATGTCGACGAATGCTTTTATCTTCAAGAGAACATCCGGCAAATTAATGGATCCCCAGGGTTGGGAATCGACAATCATGCCAGGAATTGGTCCTTGGGCGCCCTGGTAAAGCAGAAAACAAGGAGAGGACCTTTTTACTGGACCAGCGCTAAAGTAACCACCAGGTCACACGACATTTGAAATTCAAAGTTTTATACGTTTGAATAAGACTCAACAGTTCCCGCCAACAATAATAAGCCAGGATCTATATCGGAAAAACCCAGACCACACGACGGATCTGAAGATTTACTGTCGCTATATGTGTGGTCGGAGGATCTCTGTGTCGGAATTCTATAAATTCTCGACTTTGCTAAAAAAAGTAGGTTTTTCTTCTAATAGATACTTATATTCTTAACAAGATATTGAATTTTCGTCAATCAGTTGTCATTTTTATTGATTTAGCATCATTTCTATCCATTTGGCGAGATTTTCGTTAATTTGGCATCATTTTAAAAAGTAGCCAAGTTGGCGACATTCCGCCAAATTCGTCGCCAAAATCTCGCCAAGCGTTATGGACTGAGAAATAAGTTATTCTTATAGCATATAAATGATTATTGGCGTTCAAATACAAAAGTATTACTCAAAGTACCTTTTCTCGTGAATGGAACGAGCTAGATCCACGAGAATGATGTCACCCAATATATCGCATGGTATTACATATGAAAAGTGAACATGTTTCTCAACAGTTAATAGATTTTATTTAATTTATGGAATTTTTTTATACATTTATTATAAAAATGTGCAATATCTCGAGAACGGTTCATACTAGCTATCTAAAGTTTATTTCAATCGTTTTCTAAGGAACGATTATATAAGAAATGTCTATTTGCGTAATTTTATTATAGTTATTGATTTTTTGATGATTTTTTAAAAATTTCAGTCGAAAATTTGGGGGGGGGGGGGTTCTGAACATAGGATTACGTATAAAAACAATAGGCTTTCAGTATTCATGGATTGTGATTTTTGTACCAAATTTCATTCGAATCGCTCCATTTGTTCGTGACATATCGTCTCCACAGACTCACACACACACACACACACGCAGACATCACCTCAAAAATGTTTGATTCGTGATCAGGGATGCTTGAAATGTGTTCTCCCGTCGAAAACTCGAATTCGAGTTTCCGACCCCGTCACAATACTTTCCTTATACATTATGTATATAAGGAAAGTAAAAATCTATGAAACTGTTAAAATTATTTTAAACAAGGCATAAGAAGAACAGATGCAACAACAACATAAAATAGCAAAATAACCTATGATCAAAGAAGGTGATCTAGTATAACTGTACACTCCATTTTTGCCACAAGGCCAGTCCTAGAAACTTACTTCATATTATAGAGATCCATTTAAAGTTATTAAGAAAATTTCTTCAGTTTAATTTTATAATCAGGCAATTTTATAATCCCAAGACTGAGCAAAGATTACATGTTAACAGGCTCGCATTGTTTCCGCCTAGAATAAAAGATCTTAAAACCCTTTGAAGAGGTAATTTACAGGGTCATAATGGAAAAGCCAGATCATCATCTAATCAGAATGACTTTCACCAACCCTCATCCAGTCAACGTAAACAAACAACCTTCTTCATCCGGCCAAAGAAATTATGCTAATCATAGAAGCAGCGTTATTTACAGTAAACATTTTAACCAGAATCGACCAAAAGCAATCAGTAGATATTATTTGAGAAAATTTAATAAATACGGTTCTGTAGTCTTTTTACACAACAGAGCTCAACATTTTTTTCCATATTGCAAAATTTTGATATTTATAAAATATTTATTTAAGACAAAATGAATGCTTTAATTGGTTGTGCAATTTGATAATTCTAAAGTCTTAAGTTTGAATCTAATTATTTGTTGTGTATAATCCTTGAAAGTTATTGAAATTCCTCGAGTGTTAAAATTAATTGAAATATGTTGATTTGTTATTGAAATTCATTACTGTTTAATTGGAATATTTTATTAATCTGATTTTCTGATCCGCTGTAAAGGAAGTTTGATTTCATCTGTAAATCATTCTTCATATGTAAAATACAAAATTTTACTTTTTGAATTTAAAATAATGAATTTGAATGAATGAATTTTTTTAAAATTTGATAATAATTGGTTACTATGATGCTATTTAATTGATATAACTGTTGAAACGTCCATTAATTGCAAAATTTGAAGAATTTTATAATTTTTGATGGAATCGTGCTAACTTTGGAATCAAGAACTCTTTTAAATTTTAACTATGCATCAAAATTTTTGAACTTTAAGTGATTTTACAGGTAAAATCGTTGTAAATTTTCTTTGAGAGAAAGTCGGAAGTGATGTGTGACAATTTTCGTGTTTCTTCTAGCCTCTGATTTCTGTGAGGATGATGAACATTTGAAGTCAGGATCTGTGAGAAGTTAATTTTTAAGTACTCACATTTTTGAATTACCTGATCTTGACAAATTTTTCAAGAGCTTACCTAATTTGACGAACTTTTTCTAATTTTGGTTTTGTATCATGTTCTTACCTACACTTTGTTTATTTGGATCTGCAATACCTGATGTTTTCTACACCAGGTCAACTTCTATACTGGTACAAAGTGTGGAGTAGTTTCGTTATGTCACCATTGATCCACCAATTTTTTTCTCTTTTAAGTTGGTCTGCAGGTGATCACTTACATATTACATTGCTGTTTTTGAAAAGGACGCGGAAGCTGCAATTTAATTGTCTGATTTGCTGCTGACCATGTCGCACTGGACAGGCCTCACCTTCGTTTTCCAGAGCGCAGGCGGAAAGCGTAATTCTGGACGTTTTGACTGATGGAGGAGTGCTGCTGTGATGGAGGACTCGTCAACTTGAAGACGGATTTCTCATCTGTGCTGTGTTCCAACTGAGGATATGAATCGTGTCTGTCCAGAGGGTCGGCTTGGTACTCCGGAAGCCCTGAGTGCGGGTTATTTTTTTTTTCATTTTCTTCACTCCTTTTTTTGATGTGGCTCCTCCGACTACTTCCCCGCTGTTTCTGTTTCTTTGACAAGCATTCTGTACAGTTACATCGCAGGAATTTTATTGTTGTTTTATTGATCTATGTTGTCTTATTTAATGAATGTGTTAATTTGTGATGAAGAATTGTCAAATTTTTGTAACTAGTTTCATTATAATGATTTTTACTGTATTTTGAATAAATTTTAATTTTCCTTTCTCTCTCTGTGAAGGATCCATTAGTAGACTAGATAGCCTTGAATCCCCTTTCTAGCCAAATTTTGGATTTTTGTGCTCTTGGACGACGGGGACCTCCTGGACTTATTGAGTTGTGCGGTGGTTGCATGCACATCCACATCCCCTTTCTAAATTATTTGCAAAATTGTCTGCGGTAGTTACTGCTTTAGAGTTCGCCCTGCTGGAGGCGGTGCTTCTACAGGATTCTGTTGAGAAATTTTTTTCTCACTGCTTTCGAAAATTTTTCACCCTGAGGGAAAGGATATTGTCGTGTCGGAATTTTACAAATTTAAATGCATTTTTATATTTGTGCTTGTATATCTGTATTCTAATTTAAATATTTTTCTGTGTGCGAAAAACTGCACGATTCTTGTAAACTACCTCGACTTGCTTCCGCTTTCAAAACGACGACCGTTAATTCAAAGTAGATGTATTAGTTTTTGTTCTGTTTATTGCCCGGTTGTAAAAATGTGGAATCCAGAGTCTGAGGCTCGTGACGTTCAGCTGTGGCTGGTGGTGTAGATATGTACGTGCCGTCGCCGTTTCCTGATTGGTAAATTTGGAATACGTGATGTGTTGCTCACGTCACAGTAATTGTGTTTGGCGTGGGGACTCTATCGTGCGAGGAAATGGAAGAAAGAAGGTGACTGGATATGGACCTGCGGGCGGTCCGCTACTAAATTTAATAAAGGATAACTGAAATTTTCCCCGGTCCAAGGGGCCCCGTACTGAAGGTTATGTCTACAAGAACATATCTTTTAAAATGTGTAAGTAGAATTTAATATTTTGAGATGATTAATGACGAAACATGGCTCTTTAGCCCTAAGCCGACACCAGCCAGACCGAATGAAACCTTATACTGTGTAATCTATTTTCTCAATGGATAATTGAAAATAGTCAGTTCTGAGTATAAATAACATGTGCTTAAAGTTTTAAAATATTTGATTGAAATTGTAAAAGCTGTGTTTCGATTCTTAGGTTTCAACGTATTTAATATATAGATATAAAATTGAAGATTGTGATTTGTTGCAAAGGTCCTTGGAAGAAAAAAATAAAAATGATTATTGCTATAACATAATTGATATTTATACATGAAATGAGAGAATATGTTTTGTGAAATTACATGGAAGAACAAAAAAATTAACGTTATAGCATAATTTGAATATATATATATATATATATATATATATATATATATATATATATATATATATATATATATATATATATATATATATATATATATTGATAATATCTTAATTAAATAATTTAATTCCACCAATTTTTGGAGTAATCATTTGGTGTGTATGTCTCCCTTTCCTGCTATGTTTTTCACATTTCAATTATTGGTTGGCCTTTGCACCCATCACCAGGGAGGATGAGCAACTGGGATTGCACTGGTAGTATACTGATTCTTTGAGTATTGCATTTTCCCTCACGATCACTACGCCTTCACATTATGAAAATTTATGCAGGTGATATCATGCTATCATGCACCAAAATCGTCATTATACCTGCAGTCCAAGTACTTTCAATGTTCGAGATTTAATTATATTGACATCGTCACTATTTTGATACTGCAATTATTTACGGTGTTACAATTTGGCGCCCGCAATAATTACGTTATTACACCTCTGACTCCAAGTACACACTCCCGACACCAAATCTAGACAAATATAAATTAATAGCAAACAAAACCGTCACTTGGCGTTATGAAAATGCGAAATAAATACGATCTGCGTAATATAATTAGATTTGGAATTCGCAATGACTAAAATATTTATCTTAATACTAGAGTGTGCAGCTGAACAAATTACCTTACTATTATGAGTTAGAAAACATAATTTAACACAGAATACACACAATTATGAATAATTATCGGAGGGAAATTTAAATAGGATTTCTTGTATTTTTACACAGAATTAACGACCATGTCATGCTGGAATATATCTCTCCATGACAATAGCAAATACCAAAATCTGACAATGGTGCCTACTGGACTCACAGAGTCATATTGGAAACCGGATCATATTCACAAGCTTCCTACCTTATATATAATTTATGGAGAGCATTGATATTCTGAACTACACAATGTATGTGAATGGTTTCAAAATAGTTCTCATCAACACTAATAGGCTAAATGGCTCTAATTCATTTGTGTCACTAAGCAGTTGACAAATTAAATAAATATACTTCTATTTTTTTCTTTTTATGAAATATTTAAAAATATAATTTGGTACAAAATCTGAATGTACTTCTCTATTTCATTCTGATAAAGATTATGTTATAAGTTGAAGTAAACTCAATATTAATTCATGAGAAAACGGGGTGGAGACTCCTTTCAATCATTCAAGCAATTCATTTTATACGCATCGTGTGTTCTGAAATCTTGATAGCAGTGCAAGATACAAAATTCAATCAACCCTGGGAATTATACACTATTCTAATTCTAAAATCATAAATCAAACTAAAATGATTCACTAAAGTATTTCTAGGATAAAAAAAATCAACTTTTTTTTAAAATTTCCTCTTTCAGCAGTCAATATAAGCGTTTTTCTTTTTCTTTCCATGTTATATATTATAAAAAAAAAGTAAAATATTTTCCCCTATAAAGGCTTGAATACAAAGAAATGGTATAATTAATCATATTTCAGTTTATCATATTTAAATCGTGCATTTGAGAATGGGTTTATTTCTTTCGAATTTTGAAAAAAAAAATGAATTATTTGTTTATTCAGAATATTTTTATGCAACCCGGGCCATATTTCTATGCAAGTTTTTTTTCACGAGAAATTTAATTTCATAAAAACAAATAATTTTTCCTCTAGCACTCTATTGTATAGAAAATGTATTGTTTTTCCTTATATTTTGGAATTCAATATTTTGATGGATAACCATGTTTTAAGACCTCTTGGATGTATTTCGAACACTTAGAAATATGTTCATCTCTGTGTGTATGCATATATACACTGCTCACAACTGAAATCGCAACACCATAAAGTTGTACGTGTAGCTTTATGTAAATCAGGCAATGGAAACAGCAGAGCGATATATGCAAATGATCACAGTTTCATCAGGCAGAGTGACGAAACACCTTGCCGAGCAGCATTAAAAGCGTCAGGTCAAGGAAGAGAGATATCACAGCTAAATTGTAGCGTCAAAATTTTTAGGTCGTAAAAATCATCACAGCATGCTAAGAGTACGTCGACATACCGCATTCATTCAATTGTCGTTCAAGGAAAGGCAACAAATCATTGTTTTCGGTGAGGCTGGAATGAACTTTCGAAGGATCGCTGAAATATTGGAATGTGATGCGTTCACAGTTCGACGGTATGTGCTGAGGTTCGTGAGAGATAACGAAACGGCACAAAGATCAGGTAGTGGAGCTTCCAGGTGTACTACACCACGTGAAGATCGTATACTTCTAAGAAGCGTTGCGCGGGAGCCTTTTACCACAGCAACCGTGTTACAACGACATTTATCCCACACTACAGGTAACGTGGTTTCGACGCAAACAATTCGAAACCGTTGGCATGACGCACGACTTCGAGGTAGATGACCTTCTCGACACCTGCCGTTTCAACACCTTCGCCTCTTACGTCGCCTTCAGTGGTGTCAAATGAGACGCAATTAGTCGACAGAATGACGAAATATTCTATTCACAGATGAATCAGGATTATGTTTTGGTATGAGAGATGGCCGTACTCGCGCATGACGGCGCCTTAAATAACGTCACTAGGAATATTTTTCTATCAGCTGCCACACAGCCCCCTAAGCGGTTCCATGGTTTAGTTTGATATAACATTTGGTGGACTAACATCTTTGATCCACGTTTATGGCAGCATGACGGCACGACGAGACGACTCTGACATCGTGAGACCTGTCGTAAAGACATATCTGTCAACCAGGAATGGACTGTTTCTTCAACAGGATAATGCCAGGCCACATACTGACCGGATAACTATGAATAGTCTACAAGTTCATGATATCCTGCCTTGGTCAGCATATTCTCCGGATCTGTCGTCAATCGAGCATATCTGAGACATCATGAGTCGCCAATTAAGCGAACTCGCACTTCTAGCAAACCATGGTCAGTTACAAACTCGATTGCATGCTGTCGAAATCCCAGGCCGTCCAACTCGTCCGAAGACCTGCAGCAGCAAGATGAGCGGCCGGTGATTGCATGCTGTGTGGAATATCATCCCTCAGCATATCATTGACCATCTATCTCATTGACGGGATCTCTCTTTATATGCAATCCATAGCCACTGGCGGTGGGCCTGTTCTATATTGATCTAATGTCAATAAAGCCCAATGCTTTCAATTTCTTGGCATGATTTTTTGATCATTTGCACATCTCCATATTACTGTTAAATTATGTAAATGTCATAATGATACATCGATTTCTTCATGGTGTTGCGATTTCAGTTGTGAGCGGTGTATATACGTGTATGTGTATGCGGTATGGCCAAGATAACCAAAGAAATGCTCCTACCACTGAAATGTACTTTATGTAGATTTATTATATGAAGAACTACAATTAGACATAATTCTTATTAATTATCATAATTAGAATATAACTAGAATTATTCCAATTTTAGAATTCTTATGCTATTATTTTCTATAGAAATTAATTAACATTACTTGAATAATGATTCCAAGGTCCAAACCAGGGGATCTCATATACCGGGAGGACTCACCAAATTGGCTTAGAGCATCTGTTGCCCATGACAGATAAAACGATTCCAGAAAATTCCCAGACCCTGATGGGGGGGTTAGGGGTGGGGGTTCACCTTACCATTTAGAGCAATTGTTTCCCCAGCCTGCAGCTGAAAAGATAAAAGGAAGAAATTAAAAATCATATTGAGAAAACACCAAAACTGTTTGAAAGGGTAAGTCAAGTGGCGCTGCGATAAAATAAGTTCCACTGCTTTGTATGTATATATATGGCGATCGATTCGTATTGCAGAAGTAATAAATATTTAAAATGCTCATCTTGCAGAAAATAATTATCTATGACACTTAAATTATAAATAATAGAATATGCTTAAGAATTAAATTTTTTGTTTTAATTTACAATTTATTTTTATTTCCCTGTACTCTATTCCTTGTTCTATATCTAAAAAAATATTCATATTGCTCCTAATCAGAATTAGGGAACTTTAATGTAAGAATAATACAGAATATATTATATACTGAACACTACTCCTTCCTGTTATTTAAAATGAGTACAGATGGAGCTCTACTAAATCTAGTAACACCTAGATATAATAGTCAAAGTATTATGGTAATTTCAAGTGTTTCATCCATTGGAATTTTATTTCTCTCTCTTTAAGTCCATGGATGGTAGTATATGGTGGTGTACTTATATAAAAAAATTAACATTAAAAGAATGTATATATATATAGATAGATAGATATATAAGATACCCCTATCTTGTTATGATACCAAAAATGCACAAATCTCCAATAAAGTTTCGCCCGGTTACGGTAGGATTTAAGGCATATATTACGACTGCAAACACGAAGCTTTTAACTTTGTTGAAACCTATTATGGCACAGATATTAAAAAGGGGATCCGTTATGGTAAACAATAGTACAGAGGTGCGTAATCATATAAGAAATAACCCTACATATATGATTTATAAAAGCTACGATTTCAAGGACCTCTTTAATAATATTAAACTGCAAGACCTTAACGACATTATTGTCGAAATTCATGGAAACTACGTCATGCAAAAGTACATTGCATTGCATAAATTCAAGGCAATTCTGAATATTGTTCTTTACGAAAATATTTTATTTAACGGCATAGAATACTATCAACAAGGAAAGGGTATACCTATGGGGGGAGGTTGTTCCTGCTGGCGAATCTATACCTCATGAAATACGAAGAGGGTATACATATTTTAAACGAAATGCCATATTTTCGTTTCATTGACGATGTGCTGATTGGACTAAATAAAAATAGCAATAACTTCGACTTCGGTTCTTACCCATCAAATCTGGAACGTATCGAGACCAAGGAGGATCAAGAGAATGAGATTAATTATCTAGATATTAATATCAAATTCAAGGAGAACGAACACACGTACACACGACTATACGACAAACGTAAGAACTTTGACATAGAAATCAATTCCATCATAAATTGGAAATCCAATCTGAGTCATGCAGTTTTTCGTACCGTCATGGTAAATCATTTCTTACGCAACGCACGTATAAATTCTTATAATAGGGATAGAGTACAGTGCGACGCAATTTTCATCGGGGAGGCTTTGTGACAGAATTATCCATTGGGATTCACCAAACATTATTATAATGCATTGTATAGCAAGAAAGGGAATGCTTTTCGAACCGAATTTGGCAACACCTTCGTCATATAATTTAAGCTGGCAACGCCTTTATCAACTGCTTGCGCATTTTCCTTTTTCTATTTCAACTGGATAGGTAGACATGACGTGTGGCGCGTTTTGCTTTGATTCCAATGTTGCTCTTGTGCTTTTCACTTATTTCTTGTCGATTGCAAACCGTTTCATAGCTGGTTCCACATTGTCCGCGTTTCTTCGAGCAGGGTGCGTTTTTTGTTCTGATGCTTCCTGGAAATATGGCCACAGGCATATACCGGCTCCGGGAGCGTTTCCATTGGAGTAAAAAGTCGACTTGTAACCGGGAACTAGGGGTCACAATCCCCCTAGGCCTATCCGTTTATCCCTGTTGACTTCTTTCCACGTATTGTACTTTTTTAAATTTATATATATATATATATATATATATATATATATATATATATATATAGAATAAGTGTAGGAATGGATTTCACACCTGAGTTAGGTGAGACATTTTTATGTTCTTCATTTATGGTTTTCTGCAATAGCAAACAATGCATCAGACGTAAAGACGCCAGTTTTATTGCTCCTTGACCCGAGAGGACAGCTAGATCATAAAACCTAAGTTGCTGAGGTGAAGCCACGAGAGTGGTTAAAGATGTTCCCAATGGCAAGATGTCTGGAATTGCCAAAGGTCGGTCAATCAGAGACAAAGAGGCGTGTCAGACCTGAGGTAAAAAGAGTTGGTAACATATGGAAAAGTCTAGAGATTCGACAATACAATGAGAGAACAGTGAGCGAGATTAAATTAATAACTGTAGAGCAAAAGATACGAAGAGCCACAGTTCCAGCAAGAGAGCAGAATGTCATGATGATTCCGTATATATTCCACAGAAATTCCCTGAGATACACTTCGAAGTGTGAGACAGAAACGAAATGTCCATATCCTAAGAGAACTCTAACGGCATAGTCCGAGATGCAACAGACACAAAGTACGGGCTGTAGTCTAAAGACATCCAACAGATATGTGCGAGTCAAGTATTATAGACGGTCATTAATGCAGTTTCGGCCTTTTTTACGCAACTGGTCTCACACGTCAATTATTCCCCGCAATTATTTTATTTTAAAGTTAACAATGGTGAAATTAATTGAGTAGTATTATGTAAATTATTATTCTATTACAGGAACTCGCACTGAAGATAAATATGGTGGGTTTTAATAACGGCAAACAACGCAAACTATAAACTATATGTTAAAATATACGTTAAAGTATACGTATAACTAATACGTTATATATATATATATATATATATATATATATATATATATATATATATATATAACTAATACGTCTGAGACCAGAAATTGAGTTAACACCAGATTTAGGTGAGGCAGTTTTATGTTCAATATTTATGATCGACTTAATGTTGGATAATGGAAGCAGACGCAACGAGACCAGTTTTTACAACACTGTGACCCGAGAGGAGAGGTCAGATAAGTCAAAGAATATAAGATGATGAGATGAAGCCACGAGAGTGGTTATAGATGTTTATCAATGGCAAGATGCCTGGCCGCATTGCCCTAAATTCGGCCAATTAGAGCCAAAGAGGCGTCGAAAGCACTGACCACCCGACTCGTCCGAAGACATGGAGCAGCAAGATGGATGGCCGGAGCCAAAGAAGCGTGTCAGACCTCAGGGAAAAGGAGGCGGCAAACAAGAGATGATGTTACACAACTTCAACGAGAATGGTAGTTATGAAATAAGTGATGAAGTAGTTAGTAAAGTCAGAAATAAGAGTGATGTTTTCTATTATAGTACGAAGGCAATACAGAGGAGAAGCCATGGCGACTTCTACGGAGTCCAGAGGCAAATTTGAAATGACAATGTCCTGATTACAGGTTTCAGAAGAAGTCGAGAATACAATGAGCAGATGCAGTACGAATAAGGAGGCCAATACGCAGGCCAATACGATTTACGCAGATGCAGGAATTGTGGTCAATGACCGAATAAAAATTGAAAGTATGAGTCCATTAATAATTGTATAAGGTCGGTAATGCATTTAGGAATTATTGAGAAACTGGTCTCACGCGTGCTCTCTCCGCCGCAATTAATATGCACAATTGTATAATTAATTTAATAAGTATTCTGTGTTGTTAATAAATCATTTTAGTTTAAAGTTAACAATGGTGCAATTAATTGAGTAGCATGTGTTAATAAATATTCTTTTACAGAACTCGCACTGGAAATAAAATAATGGTGGATTTTAATAGCGGCAAACAAAGCAATATGTAATAATGTTCCACTAATACGATATTACAGCCATGTTTAGATAAATCAATTTAATATTATGATTTTGCATAATTCTCGTATGATGGTTTAGCGGTTTTATTAAATAATCAGCGCAACTAAGAATAAATAAACTTTAATGTTTTATTCTCAAAGATACAGTATTAATTGTAATCAACGCATTAACAATCTTAATTAATAATTCAAAGAGTTTTCTTTATATTTTGTTTTTGTGCACCACAATGTTATTGGGTGTTTTTGTACTTCATTTGTTATACGACATTGCATGTTTTTGTACGTCATTTAATGCATGTTTTATTGTACCTCACTGTTGTTTTGCGACCTTAGGACATCACACCGAATGGGTAATACGTGATTGTATTGAAAATATAGTCCCCGGGTTTTGTGAATAAGTTAGATATTTAATGTATGTATCATTTCACCTCACAATCCTGTGATATGAGTCAAAGTGAATTGCTAATACGTCATTGTTTTTGAGAACATAAACGTCGGTTTTGTGAATGAGTTGAGTATTTAATGCATGTTTTATTGTATCCCGCATTTGTTCTGTGACCTTGTGCGATACGAGTCCAAGTGAATTGCTACTACTTTGTTGTTTTAAGAATATAAACATTTACTGCATTTAGTTCTCAATTGCTTTGTGACCTTGTGAGATACGATTCAATATGAATTACTAATACGTCATTGGGTTTCTTTTGTACCTCATTTGTTATACTTCATTGCAAGTTTTTTTTCTCATTTGTTATACGTCATTGCATGCTTTTGTAAGCCATTTAATGCATACTTTAGTGTACCTCACAGTTGTTTTGTGACCCTGCGTGATAAGAGTCAAATCAAATTATTGCTAATACGTGATCGTATTGAAAGTATAAACTGCGGTATTGTTGTTGTTGAGACCCAGACCGTCCGACCTACCAGAAAAGTGTAAGGTAACTGTTTGGACGGCCGGGAAGTAAATTGCGGCATTGTAAATGAGTTAATAATTTAGTATATGTTTTATTGTACTTCACAGTTGCTCTGTGACATTCTGAGATGTCCAGAAATATTCGTTATATATTAATCATGCTTATTCTACTTGAACCTTTAAATGAAAGGGTTAGCTATCCAAATATATGTACTCCTTCCTGTATCCTGAAAATACACTCACGATTACACATGGCACATCGTAATAATTTGATTAGTCATTGAGGTACACCGGCATCTGATTAAGTCGATTAGTAGAGAGCTCGACTAGGAAGCAAAATGTTGAGTTTTTGTCATCCAACTTTGAATTAAAGTTTTAAAACTTTAACATACCGATTCAGACGGATTCACAAAGTTTTGAAAGAAAACATAAATGACATTTTTTTTACAAAGAATTCATTATAATTATGATCGTGTTTCTTGAAATCTTGTACCGGTTGAATAAAAAAATTCACCAAACCATGTTAAGTATACATCATTCTTATTCTGAAAGCATAAATCAAACTAAAACGGTTAATCAGGATACTTTAAAAAAAAAAGACGGTTTAATTTACTTTTTAAATAATGCCATTTTTCAACAGTCAATAATGACCCTTTTTTAAGGATATGCAATATAAGAAAACCAGAACTTACTTTTTACTCCTCTATAGTTTGCTTGCAAAGAAATAGTTTAATTAATCCGATTTAATTTTTTACTGGTAGTGCTTTCGAGAGTAGTTTTTATACTTTTGAATACTAAAATAAAATGATTTTTTTACATATAATAACATGCCTTCCTGATCATATTTCATTGCAATTTTTTATAGAGTGAGAATTTATTTATCGTCTGGCATATTCGTAGTAATGTTGCTGGGAACATATCTGGTTGTAATTCAGGAAACTCAGTTTCGTTTTCCCTGCCGATTATTGTTTTGAATTCAAATAATAGTCTATTCATATAATATAACAGTCTGCAATTATCACACGGTCTACTATGTAACGCTGCCATCAATGGCAGTTAAGCATTTAACGTAGCGTATCACCAATTTGTAATAGTCTAGCTGTAAAAATAAGTTCCATGATCTCGGTTGAATGGATTGTAGACGTACAGCCCCGACTTTTTATTAGTAAATCTCAATGAGGTTTAATTATGGCGACTCTATGATGTGAAATGAAGAAAATGTCATTTTTTCCAAAGCCACATTCTCATTTCTATCTTGATGTACATTTTTCAAGAAAACTCGTGCCTCCTAAATAACATTTGAAACACCGAATGAGATTAAAATTGCTGAGTGAGAGATTCGGAGAGAATGCTATATGTAAAAAAATTGTCCAATTCAAAATGTGTCAAATATTCCTGCGTCTGACTTGCCGATTGAGGATGTGCATTATCGTGTTCTAAATAGATAGCGAGTATGAGCTCTTTCACTTTGCTTCTTGCGAACGAAAACTGATTACCGCAATAGCATCGCAGTTGGATATATTATGTAGTGGGCTGAAGTGAGCGAAGTCGGGATAGCGAATGTGTTGTTAGCAAATGAATCACATACTTTTTAATCTTGGGGTAGGACCTACTTTTGGGACTCCTCTCGTATGCTAGATTACATCTTCTTGGATTAAGTAATTTGCTTACCTTACGCAAATCGCGATAAAAACACCTATGCTAAATTCATCCTTTTAAAATTAGCTCAGATTAATAACACTAGCAAATATGTTGTTTCTAACTACATATTTCACATGTTTTATTTATTACCATAAAAATATATAGCTGTGTTACGTAGACATTACGCAACGGCATCTTATCCGCAGCCAGCTACGCTCCCTCAACATACAATATATATATATAGCCCCAAAACAGGCACTGAAAATAGATTCTCCACCTGCTTAATCTGAAGTTCAAATACATTCCCCATTTCATCGGTTTCCTGTTCAAAATTGATCAAAGAAATGATTTAATAAACACAAATAATTCAAAATCTATTGGTCATAATTATGTCGTTTTTGAGCTTTCGTTTAAGTAATGAAAAAAATAGTGTTAAGTTCTAAAAAAATACAAGTGAACACTTTTTCATTAATATAAAGGCAAGGGAAAGTCATGTTACATATTATCCTTAAAATGGCGAATATTCCGAAAATCTTGTGTGAGTTGTTATAAAACCACCACGTCAGCAATTAGATTCCCTGCACCATGTTACAAATATAACTAGCTAGATGTTTTTTAATGGCACTTGGTTGCCCAATCATATGTTTATTTTTAAACTGCCGGATCGCGAATCATTTTGTTATCACATGATGCTGCTACGTCCTAATGCACTACGTCCTAAAAGGACACCCCATCATCCATCCCTGAAAGTTGAAATCGAATCCATAACCCAGCAGCCATGAAGACAAGAGAAAACTTTTGCTTTGGACCACAGAATAGTGCAAAACCACGGAACAACAGGCGTTAAAAGTAAGATATACAACTCATTAACATAAGCTATTTTAAATTATATGGGTGATAGAAGATCAACGCGAAGGCAAATACAGACCAACAATGTTTACAAAAAAGCGGAATGAGGTTTACTTTGACATCATCGTTTTGAATGATCACAACATCCAAAATTGCAAATCGATAGTTCCCCAATTCATAAGTAAATTGGATACCAGACAAATGATGAAATGCAAAATGTTCAAAATACGATCGACATTGAGAGAGTGATTCAGAAAAGCAAACCTGTCATCACTGTATCAAGCAAGTAGTTAATATAAAATATCTTAACATGTACATATGTGATGGTTTAACAAAATAGGTCCTGTTATCGCTAATTTTATTTCTGAGCAAACGTGGTACGCAACTATTACATCGACAACTGTATCCATTTTAATTTTCAGTGGATTTATGATTATACTTATTTATACTCTTCGTAGTGCTAATTCAAAAATAAAAAAATCTGATGTGGGAAACGCATAACTTTCCTTATATAATACAATGAATTTACTACTATTACAGTTGTTAAAAAATGATACTCTTATAGTAGATACTTATATACTTTCAAAGATATTGAATTTACTTGAATTAGTCTACATTTTCATTGAATAGCGTCATTTAGTCATTTGGCGAGATTTTCGTTAATTTGGCGACATTTAAAAATGTCTCCAAATTAGAGACATTCCGCCAAAATATCGCCAAGCATTATGGACGGAGAAATGATATTAAATATGAAAGTGAACATGTTTCTTAACAGTTAATATTTTTTTTTAATTTATGGGACATTTTTATAAATTTATTTGAAAAATGTGCAATATCTCGAGAACGGTTCATGCTAGCGTTTTAAAATTTATGGCAATAGCTTTCTAAGGAAAATTTACATAAGAAATGTCTATTTGCGTAACTTTATTAAAAGTTTTGATGTTTTGATGATTGTTTCAAAATTTCATTCGACAATTTAGGAGGGTTCTGAACATTCGATTGTGTTTTAAAACAATGAGCTCCCAGTATTCATGGATTGTAATTTTTTTATTAAATTTCATTCGAATCGCTTTATTCGTTCGTGAGATATCGCCTCCACAGACACACTGACACACACACATACACACACACACACACACACACATACACACTTACTTTCACACACACACACACACACACACACACACAGACATCACCTCAAAAGTGTTCGATTCGTGATCAGAGATGCTTGAAACGTGCTCTCCCGTCGAAAACTCGAATTCGAATTTTCTTCCCCGTCACAATACTTTCCTTATACATTATGTATATAAGGAAAGTAAAAATTATAAAATCAGGATCGTGGGTCCATATTATTTCAAATATAGCGTGTTACCCTTCATTTTAAAGGGTTTTTAAAATCTTCCGATTAATCCCATACTTGACAATGTACATCACCCCCGGTGGGGTAACTTACCCTCAAAAGGGGGAACAAAAATAATCTGATGTGGGCAACACATGACTTTCTTTATATAATGCAATGGATTTACTACCTTTACAGTAAAAAAAATAGGTTTTTCTTATATAGTAGATATTTATATGCTTTCCAAGATATTGAATTTTCGACAATTAGTCGCCATTTTCGTTGATTTAGCGTCATTTTAATCCATGTGGCGAGATTTTCGTTAATTTGATAACATTTCAAAAAGTCGCCAAGTTGCCGACATTCCGCCAAATTCGTCGCCAAAATCTCGCCAAGCTTTACTGACGGAGAAATAAGTTATTCTTATAGCAGATAAATGATTATTGGCGTTCAAATACAAAAGTATTACTCGCAGTATCTTTTCTTATGAATGGAACGAGCTATATCCGCGAGAATTGATCGCATGATATTACATATGAAAAGTGAACATGTTTCTCAACAGTTAATATATTTGTATTAATTTATGGGATTTTTTGATAAATTTATTTGAACAAAATGCATTATCACGAGAACGGTTCATGCTAGCGTTCTACAGTTTACGTAAATCGTTTTCTAAAGAAAAATTACATAAGAAATGCCTATTTGCGTAACTTTATTAAAGGTTTTGATTTTTTGATGAATTTTTCAAAATTTCACTTGAAAATTTAGGGGGTTCTGAACATTGGATTCCGTTTAAAAACAATAGACTTCCAGTATACACGGATTGTGATTTTTGTACCAAATTTCATTCGAATCGCTCCATTCGTTCGTGAGATATCGTTTCCACAGACTCACTGACACACACACAGAGAGATATCACCTTAAAAACTTTCGATTCGTGATCAGGGATGCTTGAAACGTGCTCTCCCGTCGAAAACTCGAATTCGAATTTTCAACGCCGTCACAATACTTTCCTTATACATTATGTATATAAGGAAAGTAATAGTTTTTTCTATCAAGCAGGTTTGGTAAAATCGGATATTGGTTGGTTAAAACAAAATGGTTTAGACAAATGCAGTCGGATTTAAACCTGCCGACATTCCTATCACCCCCAAAACTTTTCTTTGTTTTAATTTTATAGTTTGATTAATAATTCGAAATGTGTAAGATCAGTTGTAATTATCGTAAAGACATACAGTTTGTTTTTACTGTCAGCATGAAAAATTGCACTGTCATATTCTCAATATTGAAATTTCCTACAACTGGATCATTCATCACATATAAATGCTGCGTAAATGCCATATAATTGTCACTGGGAATAAGTAGATTATCCATTGTCAAACCATCAAACACACTGTAAAAGTTATTAAGCCGGAACTCTACCGTTAAGCTACTGGGACGGTATTTTAAGCACTTATCTTTGAAGTGAACCCTGTAACGTTTGTAATGTATTTTCATAGGGATATGTGCTTGGGAATCTTGTTCCCATCTAACATAGATACGCACACATGCAGACACACACATAAAAACATCCATATATGTATATGGGTATATTTATGATTTTGTTTACAATGTGCTCAAAATATTTTGAAACATTCCTGTTCATCAAAATCTTGAATGCGAACATTTTTAGCAAAGTTAATGCATTTTGAATACATGTGAATCAGGAAAAAAAAAATAAAAATAATTTTCGAAAAACGGTATTTTTAATCCATGCATGTATCTTTAAAATCTGCACTGTAATAGAAAAACAAATACAGTAAACATTGAATTCATACGTTATCTATTTCTAGTGTATACGTTTATAATACACTTTGATAATGACACGTGCTCAGTAATCTTATTCCCATCTAACATACGTACGGACACATGCGAACATACATACATAAACTGATATATTCCTGATTGTGTTTACACTGAGCTCAAAATGTTCTGAAATATTCTTATTCTTCAAAATCTTGAATGCGAAATTTTTAAAGAAAGGAAATATCTTTTGAATACATACACATCAGGAAGATAAATAAATAAAAATAATTTTCGAAAAACATTATCTTTAATTCCATGTATGTATCTTTAAAATCTACGCTGTAATAGAAGTAACAAATTCAGTGAACCCTTATGTTAATGATACATTCCATAACCATGAATCAAAGAAATATGA
Organism: Amaurobius ferox; assembly: GCA_951213105.1. Classification (NCBI taxonomy): domain Eukaryota; kingdom Metazoa; phylum Arthropoda; class Arachnida; order Araneae; family Amaurobiidae; genus Amaurobius; species Amaurobius ferox. Next base: position 127,768,412 of record OX578148.1, read on the forward strand.
TTAATCAGGATACTCCTGAAAATTCATTATTTACTTTAAAATAAACTTCGTCTTTCTGCAGTCAATGCACGTCTTTTTTAGAATTTCGAAAGATACGCATTTCTTTTCTCATAGTTTCCGCACAAAGAAATGGTTTAATTAATCATATTTTATTTATTTCTTATATTTTTATCGTGCATTTCAGTTTCTGGATTCTGAAATGAAATGGATCATATATTTATTCAAAATATTTTCTCGCCATACGGATCATGTTTCTTTACAAGTTTCATTTCAGCGGAAAGTTTGAATTTCTAAAGTGATAATTCAATTTTTTTGTATCTATTTGCACGATATAACATGAGCATCATTCTTTTCTTGTGTACTTGTCACCCATAATCACTCTTATAATGCATAATCATTTCAACAGCCTAGTTTACGTGGCTTTAAGAAAGTGTTCTATGAGTTGCTTAATAATATCTTTATTCGATTTTTTACTATAAATCTTATGAGCGAAAAAAAATTGGAATATGTTTAAATGGTTGAGATATTATTTATTAGAGTATAAGTTCTCTAGCATATGGAAAACGTTACTCAAATTAGACTCGAACGCAGTGGAACAGCATTCACAGGGACCGTACCTTCCTTCCCCTAATACCAACCTGTTCTAAGGACTTACGGATCCACATATTTAACGTGTTAGTACACCGTGTGAACATGCGACCAGTTTGGGCAGAGGCGAGAATTGAACTCGAGTCGTCTGAGTGCACTCCCCGTAAGCAAACACACTGGTCTGCCCCCCCTCCGAAAAAATGTTTAACACCCACATTGTATTTTCATAAGACATTATATGAGGGTATATAAACTCTATTGACAAGAGGCCAATATTGTATTCTCGGTTCCGGCCAAGTAGAAAAATGTCCTGGCCAAGTGGCTTGGACAGAGATGTTTCAACCTTTACTGGAGAAACTGGTTCCACATTTATACGGGCCACTTTCTCTACTCTCTGAAATTTTATTATTATAAAAATAAGTTTGTTTTGATTCATAATATAATTTACATAAATACCATTTACTCCCTTCTGCTTTATTAACAATGATATTTTTTCACAATAAATATCATGAATTTTTTCCACACTTGCAGAAAGTACATCTAAGACGAATTCTTACTCTATTTCTTTTCGCCGTAAATGATTGATGATTGATTCCGTATTCAATTATGAGAATAATCCGGACAGATTTCTGAGTTTGTTCTCAGACAAATAAATTTGTATACATGGCAACACATTGCAAATAAGTTAGACATGTGGTAATGCCCGCAATACATTGGATTAATTCTGCAGACATGCCGAATGCGATACTTTCTGGAAACAATACACAAGCTATATATTATAATTAGGAAATATGTTACACCACGGTGTAAATGGAAATGTATGAGTATTGTAGATTGTGATCTTTCAGATATTTAGTTAATTAAAGTATTCCAGCCTGTTAGTTAGTTAAAGTATTTCAGATTATTAGTTAGTTAATAGCTTTTTTCATGTCACAAGGCGTATTAAAATTCCTCATACATTGCTTACGAGTATCGACTGTGTTGTAAATCAGTGGTTTCGAAACTGGGATAAATATTTATTGGGGATTATTTATTATTTATTATATATTATATATTATATTATTATTATTATTAATAATAAATAATAAATATATATTATATATATTATTATTTATTATATATTTATTGGGGAAATGGGAAGTTTATTGGGTGTAAAAAAAATAATTCGAAAGGGGAATACTGCGCAATTAGTTAAATGTATACGCCCCGTACCCACATAAATGAGTTATTTGCAAAGTTAGCATTACCCTCTCACTGCAGATACCAGCATATGTTGGTCGCTTTAACGTAATTCTTATCTGCATGACATAGTCGAAATCGGCAATGACAGATTAAAACCGCCACTGGACTGTTTTTTTAACACTTTACAACATAGTTGAAATGTGTTTATGACTTTGTTCATTCATTCTGTCTGTCTGGCTGGCTGACCGTTCGCATGATAACTGCCGTAAAATGACTTTATCAAAATGAAATTTTAGTATGTTGTTCAGACGGTCTATGGGGCATATTGGAATGTAAATGAATAATATCACCCAATTAATTCTGGATATTTGTTCGGATTAGTTTTGGCTTCTAAGAAAAAAACAAATGTAAACCTGAATGACATAGTAGTATTTTCTAATTATTACATTATACTCCTGTGTACCATGTTAGTATGTGCACCATGTCTTACGAGCCACGATTTCCGAGATATGGACTAAAGATCGCTCTGCCACTGCAGCAGAAAGTATTGCTAGTCTTTCTTGGATTTAGCTACGAATATAAGTTTTCCCCTATTGGAAGTAAATTTGTGCAGCTACAATTAGCGAGGCTAAGAAAGCCAAGTAAACCGTGCAGTTGACTGGGTAATTTTACTTCAGCGAAGCAAATGTTTTTGTTGATAAATTTTGTCGCTCTTAAAGAATTAATTCCGGATTTGAGGTACCCGTATCGACGAATTGCGAATTATGAAGATACTATATATTCTATTGAGTTACACAAAGGAAAATGGTCACCGTATCATCCTTAAAAGCATATTATTTTCCTCTGATGTCTTTTGAATAAAAATCGTTTTATTTGTAAACGGCATAATCTGTGGGAATGGCACAATACATTTTAGAACGAATTTATTGAAAAAAAAGCTTAAATTAATTAAAATAAAGTTCTAATAACAAATTAGTTTATAGAAACAAAGTTATCATTTGCTGTAGTTATATGTTGTCTGTTTTAGTAGTTACATGATCTCTTTGTATATATTTTCAAAGAGAAATATTATTATTCTGTAATTAGAAATGTGTGTGAAAACCACGAAACTCGCATTTCTATATGAAAAATAAGCATTATTATTAATAATAAAGGGGGAAATCATCAATCATTACTTTTTACCGGAAAAAGAACAACGAATAAATACTCAAAGAAAAAACGTACATTTACGTCTCTTTCAAAAATAAAGTCTAATGTCTCAAGAAAAAAAAACGATTCAAAGAACAATTGCAGTGGCTTTAAATACTCCTGTAGCAAATGTTAAACATAATGTTCACAGCCATTTGTCTAGACGTAATCCCAGAACTTGCTGTGAATTACTCTATAAAAATCATTTCCCTGTGACATGTGGATATATGTTGTGCAAAGGATGATGTATGTATCTATTTCAGTGATTGTAACAGAAAATATAATGATCAAATTGCTATCGAAAAAGAGGAGAAAAAGACCTAAAATCTCGGTTCTAAGAATAAAGCAAGGTGCCAGTAAAGGAGTCGTGATTATTACTGGCTTTTCATATAATGGTAAATAAAAGTTAAGAAAAGGCGAAAAAATGACAAAATCAATCCGATATGTTACCAAGAAAATGTTTTAATGCCTTTTATTTAAAGAATAGATGTTATCCCTTTTTCCACATAATTTTAGTAGAGTAGAACTTCATCAAGATAAAGCCACTAGCCACGCTTCAAAATCTACCGCTCAATTTCTTAAAAATGCGGCAAACGATACATATATTAAATAGTCTCCCATTTTACTCATATGCCTTTAAGGACCTCTGATGTGTCAGCAATGAGTTATTGGGCTTTTGGATTTTTAAAAGTAGAACTTTTTAAAGACAGATCTAAAACAATGCAAGGACTAAAGAAAACTGATTTTATCACTCTTAATATACATATGAAAATATCATTCGTATATATTAAAATATAACTAATAACTCTAGGATAAATGAGCCTTTCTTTCAAGTCTATTAAAAAAGCTTTGTTGTCTTAGAAATTAAGTTCTAGAATGATAAGCCAGAGAAATGGCCATCAGATGCAATATTTTAGAAATAAATTTAGTTGCTTCAAATCTTAATTATATTGCTTTATATTTGTTCCAAACCCGTGTAAGCAGCTTCTGTACTTCTAGGCTGTGTCAAAAGAATTTAGGTAAATTTTGAGTTTATGATTTCAGTGTTAAAAGAAACTACTCGTTATTTGCGGTTTAACATAACAATCTCTAAACCTGACATAAAGTCATAATCTATAAAAGACAGAAAATAGGCTAGCCAATTTCAACCATAGAGATATCCTAAACAGACGGGCTTTCATTAGTTATCTGTCATGTGGTAAACATATGGGCTTCATTCTGTGAAAAATTTATTCTCACATAATGAAAATCCAGAATTGTATTTACAAACACTCTCAGTTGTCAAAAACGATATTTGTCAAATTGCAATCTAAAAACTGGAAACAAACTAAAATCACCGATTTTCCAATGTTTTTAACAAGTGATAATTTTCGTCATTAATTACACACGTAATAAACAATTTCATTTTCCTTTTTGACATTTTTGATGTTTATTTGATATGTACGTATTTGTCTGAAATATTTATCTTCCTTTAATCTTGATTTTACGTTTTTCGTATTGTATGATTTTTGCAGCTGGGCCGATGGAAACCGTAAAATCGGGGATTCGCTGTAATTATATTTATTGTCTAGCAATAATACAAGGATACTATTAAAGAGGGATGCCTGCTTTATGGTGAAGGTTTAAGAAGGGTTTATGGGCCATCCATTGGGTGCTAAAACATTTTGAAATTATGGAAGTAAAATAAGATGCCCAATTGTGTGTAGAATTTAGAAGTAATTTCTGATGTAATTAAATCGTCAAAAGAGCATTCATCAAAAGAAAAGTTTTCTGTTTTCGGAAATTAATTCCTAGTAACATTCTTTTGAAAATTGAGTGCGCTTGATCAATACCTTTGTCAAAAGTAATGATTTTTAACGCTTTCCAGCATAGTTGTAAAGTGTTTATGATTTGCTTATTTTGTCTGTCTGTCCATTTGCAAGATAATTGCCATAAAAATTAATATAACAAAATGAAATTTTAGTATGTTGTTAAGACGATCAGTTTGATATATGGGAATGTAAATAAATAATACCACCCAATTAATTTCGGATATAACTCTGGCTGAAAGCATTAAATACATTGAAACCTATTGAATCCAATCTTTCAAACCTTTTTTAAGCGAAGTTAATATTCATCAATTGCTTCGAATTTTTTAAGAAATATTCAAATTATCACATAAAATGTATAAAACTTTTTAGCCAATTATGTTTGGTAGTTTTTTAAATAAATATTGAAATAATAATTAGATCCATGATATATGAAGAGATCACGTGACTCATTACAAAATTACAAAAAAAAGTGGCATCTATTTTATTTTCAATGTGTAAACACCGTGACTTTTAGAAACCGTTATATTTGTTGTTACGTCCGTCATACAGCCACTTTATTTATTCGCATTATTTGTGTGTCTAAATTTTGAGCCAACGCAATTACAATATTTTTGATTTTAAATGGTCACTAAAATATGATTACTTCAACGAAGCCTAAATTCTATAGCATGCAGAATGTAAACAAATCAAGCGATTGTAATATGAGTTGTATAAGAATTTCTGAATTTTTATTGCGTAAAATTATTTAGCTCTAGAGTCAGGAACATCAGTGTTGTGAACGACATAATCGTTGATTTTACATAGAGAAGCAGACGATTCATAGCATAACCTTTTTTGATCAAGTTTTAGGTTTCTAAGTACAATAAATTATCGTAGTACTGTGATAATATAAAATATGCACGTGTTTAATGTAACGTATTTTAGAGATGTTTGAACAAAATTGCATTTCAGTTGAAAAAAGTTTCATTATCAATGCTTTATCCATGATTGATTTTTCTTGTTTAAACTTTCCTTTTCATGAAATCGTTTCAGCGAGGTTTGATTGGTAACCCTACTTTTTGGTATACTTTGCGTGAATAGACACTGTGGTGAACATAAGGTTGGAGTTTATTTATTTTATAAATATAATTATATTTTGTAAATTAAATTATAATTATTTATTATTAGTGGCCGTGAATCATATAGTTCATACATTTTTCATCGAGGTCGCAATAACCCCCCATTTTCTCTTTCAGGAGTTCCTAAAATATTATCATTTATTAAAACACTACACATTAAATTCCACATTATTAATTTTTTAAATAAATATTATTTATTCACACATATTATAGATAAGATTAAAATTACATTAATTTTAATAAACTGAAAGAGAATGCAGCGTGTAAGAAAATGGATAAAAGGAGAAAGTGTGAGAAAAAGGAGAAAATGCACCGTGGGAGACCAGGATTTTAGAATTATCACTAAGATAAAAAATTGACATAATATATTTGACAACTGGCATATACACTACGTGACAGTAAAAATGAAATACCAGGAAGGAGTGGGCAGAAAAATATGCAAATTGCAGGGTAGACGCAGCTCACCGAGTTATGTAAATGATGCGAAATGCGCAGCTGTCCAGGGCACGTTGAGTGAGATATAATTGAAGGAACCTACAGAATCGGCAATAGTCGCACCGCTCTGTCTGCCAGGGAAATCGTTTTACAAATGCTTTTGCCTCAGAGGAAACGTGTTGTTGCAGAGAATACCAGGCCGTCGCCAACCGAGGCAGTTCCAGCAGACATATTATTTCACGAGGGGTATTGTGATCGGACTCAGAAGGGCAAGTTGGACCATATGTCAACTCTCAGCGGACAGCCACCTACACGCGTCCATGGTGCACCGGCTGTGGAGAAGATAGTTCGAACAAGAAAATGTACCACGTTTGAGGGGTGCTGGTACGGCCAGAGCTTATTCAGCACGCGTGGACCGACGTATCTGTCTGTAAGAGTTGGCGGCCTCGCAGGCCACTTATGTCGCCTTTTTACATAAGTGGCTTTTTACATAACGAGCTAGATCTACGAGAATGATGTCACCAAATTGATCGCATGATATTAAATATGAAAAGTGAACATGTTTCTCAACAGTTAATATATATTTTTTTTAGTTTATGGGATTTTTTGATAAATTTACTTGAAAGAGGTGCATTATCTCGAGAACGATTCATGCTAGCGTTCTAAAGTTTACGTCAATCGTTTTCTAAAGAAAAATTACATAAGAAACGCTATTTGTATAACTTTATTAAAGGTTTTGATTTTTTGATGAATTTTTCAAAAATTCGCTTGAAAATTTAGGAGTTCTGAACATTGGATTCCGTTTAAAAACAATAAGCTTCAAGTATACACGGATTGTGATGTTTGTGCCAAATTTCATTCGAATCGCTCCATTGGTTTGTGATATATCGTCTCCACAGACTCACTGACACACACACAGAGATACATTACCTTAAAAATGTTTGATTCGTGATCAGGGATGCTTGAAATGTGCTCTCCCGTCGAAAACTCGAATTCGAATTTTCGACCCCATCACCATACTTTCCTTATACATTATATATATAAGGAAAGTAATAATCATATATGGCGTATCGGAGACCTTAATATTTGTTAACGAATTTCAATAAGCGATATAATTTAGTTTATCTATGTTTATACTCAAATAATTCACCCCGCCTTTTATTGTGATATATGATTGATAAGTGACTTCGTATTCAATTATGCAGTTTCTCTTATCTTTATGCTTTCCTGTTTCCAGACAAATGAACGTCTAGATGTGGCAACATATTGCATAAGAATTACATATAATCTAACGGCCCCGATACATTGGATTAATTGTCTGGGTTTTCCGGATATGGTAGTTATAGAAAATAATGAAATCTCTATGAAACTGAGAAATATGACTTATTTTATTGTGTAATCAAAGCTATAAAGTATTTGTAAACTAATAGTGATTACACTATTGTATTTAGTTAACGAGTGTACATCTGGTACCCTAAAAAGGATTGTGTAAAAAATGATAATTTTCTGAGTATTATGAATATATTGAAAATATCAGAAGCGTGAGGCTAAGAGAAATCAGAATATTTCTGAGAGACAACGAAAATATTCCCACTGTAGAAAGTAATACCCACCAAAACTGCTGAACAGCAAAAATGTACAGATAACAATTTCATTGTTTGTCGAACAAAAAATATTCTTTAAAAACATGACAGCACTAATTACACAGACCTGCGGTGGAAACGTTGTCTGAGAAGTAATAATTAATTCTTATAAATATTTAGGTGCTCAGTTCAGAAAAAATAGTAAACAAATTCCATCTTTACTCAATTTCAAATATTTAGTAGTGTTAGCAATAAAAAGTCATTGGTACATACCAATGCACTTAATTCTAATAAAAAAAATAAAATATATTTCTTGTAAATCTCCATTATTTGCAGCTAATTAGTTGTATTAGCGCTTTATTGAAGTACATTTTTATGGTAAATAAACAAATGTTCATGATACTTCTCATTCTTAAGATAGGATAAGGAGGGAGGAATTAGAGTTGAGAGGAATAAGAGTTGAGGACGTGATTGATGGGGAGAATGGAAAGATGAAAGTGTAGGTGGCTGATGCAGGTAAACGTGCAGGTAACCAGATAAAAATGCATGTGGAAAAATTGCTTTCTATAGAAGGTCGTCGAAGGGGCACGCCAGCTATTCCTATTTCGAAATCCCCATGGTATGGTCGGAACCCCACAACCATTCAAATTACTTTTACTCCTAGCAGAAACAATAAGATCACAACTATAATAGAAGGTCTTTATTTCACTTCTTTAAGACGTACAAAACTTTAAAAGGCCATAGCGCTTTCGAGCGTAAATACGCTCTTCATCAGTGGCTACATGGAAATATTTCCATGTAGCCACTGATGAGGATCGTATATACGCTCGAAAGCGCTATGGCCTTTTAAAGTTTTGTACGTTTTAAAGAAGTGAAATAAGGACCTTCTATTATAGTTTTGATCTTATTGTTTCTGCTGGTTGAAATCAGACGTGATGCCAATTTTATGTATTTACTCTTACTCCTGTTTTTAATATTTGAGGTTTAAATATGAAAAACAAAAAATGCATTTCACATCCTAATTTACATCCAGTAATACAAACGGTGAAACATGGTCATGAAACACCCATGCTAACACCTCCACAAATGTTAGAAGAACCGCTCACTCAGCAGAGATTGAAACGAAGAAGTTGAAGATTTCAATGATGACAAATATAAGGAATGTGGCACACCTCCATTTTTTCACAGACCGATTTAGACCACTTGGTTAGAAATTTGGGTCTACCCAAAGAATCTGCTGAACTGCTAGAATTGAGACAAGACAAAAATGATTTGTTAATTCCTGGCACTTATTTCTCATGGTTTTAATATAAAGCGATTTTCTTCCTAACTTTACAGAGGTGATTTAGTTTACTGTAGCGATATTTCCAGACTGATAAGTACATTCAAAGTAAAATATGAAGTCACCGATTGGAGGTTGTTTATCAATTCCTTAAAAAGAAGCCTCAAAGTTGTGATTCTCCATACTAACAATAAATACGCTTCAGCACAAGTAAAACAATAAGTGGATTTGAAAGAACACTACGAAAATTGTTCCTTCATTCTCAGTAAACTTAAGTTCAATGATCATAGATGGATAGTCTATGATGATCTTAAAGCCATATCTATGATTTTGGGACAATAAAGTGCCAACAACACCAACTACTCGTGATTCTTGTGCAAGAGGGACATCCAAGTTCGTCAGCAACCCCGGATCAAGAAAGAATAGCCAGAAAAAGTCATATTACAACCTGGAAGTAAAAATATGTTACACAATGTTTGTTTTTTAATTGCTCGGGAAAAATCATTTTACTTCCGCTTCATATAAAACTGGGATTGAAGAAGCAATTTGCCAAAGCTTTGTGGAAAGAAGGATAGTTTTAATTGCATATGTGCAACCTTTCCGTTATTATCTACAACAAAATTGAAGGAAGGTACTTTTGTCGATCCAGACATCAGGGAACTTATGGAGGATATACAACTTCAAGAACAAATTGAAAAAATTGAAAAGGAAGCGTGGAAAGCTTTCAAAGAGGTGGTGCCCAAATTTTTAGAAAATACAAGGACCCCGACTTTAAAATAGGTTGCGGAAAACATGTTACAGAAATTCAAAGATATGGGGTGCTTATTTATAACTGCACTTTGTCAGCTCTTGCGACAACTTTCCCGAGAGTCTGAGAGCTGTCAGCGGAATCATACTTGGTGGAATCAGCACGGAGACTGATTCCACCAAGACATCAAGGAGAGGGAAAGAAGGTAATCAGGGCAGGTGGAACATCATCAACATGATGGTGGACTCGATGCTGTACAGAGACGACATCAGAAAAGATCAAAAGGATCTTTAAAAAAAAGAAAATACACCACAAAGAAACATAATTATCTATCAGTATGTATATTAATCTTTAATTACTTTAATTAAAAACTATTTTGTCCAGTATTTTTATTCCCAAAATGTTTATGGAAAATTTTAAATGATGCCAGTTTACTTAATATAATGTATTTTAAAGCTATTGTACTGTGATATTGATATGCATTTTGTGAAAAATCCTTACTTGCTAGAGAAATTGGAAGTGCTATTTTGTAAATAATGGGTTTTTTTATCAAATGGCCAGGCACTTTGTCCTTCGTCATTCGCCTTTATACAGCGGCCAGAGTGTGAACCATTTAGCCGTCCATTGACGTTGCCCCAGGCGCACCAGAGGGGGGCGGATCACATTGCGTCCACAACACAAACATCCATGCCTTACGTGGGGTTCGAACCCACAACGTGGCGGTTGAGCGATTGCTACGGAAACGCTTGCCCTGATCACTCGACTACCACGTCGGCTGTAAATGATAGTCAAATTTACATCATAAACTGTTAATAGTTCCCAGACAACTTTTTATGGCTCTAATTTTGCCGGCCTGTGTTATTTGTGGGAAATACACAGTATCATGCTAAGAGTGCATAAAATAATTCAAAGTCATTTTCACAGGGATGGATGGAAAGTATCATAAGGTGCAATTCAGAAAGTCCGAGTACAATTTCTTCCTCCGGCCAAATGACCTTAAGCAAATATAAGTTTATATTTTACAATTATCTCCGGAGGTAAAATGTGGAACGATGTCAGAAGCAGAGGTTCGATGATAATTCTAACATTGTTCTGACGAGAGAGAATATAACATAATTTAAGACAATTACTTTTCTGTGTAGAGTGGAGTTGTTGGTTGTCTAACTGGTCACTATCATATTCTTGGTTCCGACTCATTATTGTTTTAAAGAGTAATTAAGTCTAATATTCTATAAGTGTACTTTAAATAGTTGCTTAAAATATTTATACTCCTTTTACAATAATACTAGAATGAAAAAGCAAAGATACATATTTTTTGTATCATCAGTTTGATAGGATAACATAACAATTAACAGTAGTTAACTGAACATGAATTAATTACCATCTTATAGCTTTCGATAAAAATATATCGAGCCATAAGTTGTGAATCAGGAGTCCTTCATGCATTAGTTAATGATATATAATAACTACTATATTTATGTTTATGTATGCTGACTAAAAGAGAATTCAGATTTCATTTATCCCTCGTTTCCTCCCATGATGAATGATTGATGATTGGTTTCGTATTCAATTACAGGAATGGTGTCCACATCTTTCTGCCGTCTCTGTTCTCAGACAAATAAACCTTGCAGCTGTGGCAGCATGTTGAGCAAGAGTCAGACACTTGTAATAGACCTCGATATACTGAAATAAATCTTTTAATATGGGGAATACGATACGATCAGTGAATAAACAAAGCTGAATGTAATGGATTATGAAATATTATTGTGCAGTAGTGTTGGCAAAGGTATATGGATTTTATATTAATACATAATAATTGGGGTATTTTAAAACTAGCCAGTGTAAATTGATTATATTGGATAATGGCTATGACATTAATGGCATAAATGACGATACATACATGGATAGTGACTTTTGGGATATTTTGTGATATATCCATCTATGGATTATACAATAATTTTTTCCACTTATATAGTGGGAGTCAAATCAAGTCAACGGGAGAGAGTTTGAGTCTCGACTAAGACGGCCTTACTGTAGTTGTTATTATTTGAATTCTGAAATTCATATGTATTTGGCAACTTTTTGGCTTTAACGAGTGTTAATAATTTTATTTCTTTATTTAAATTTAAAAGCAATAGTTTTGATTTTATGTAAATTTAAATAGGACTTATTAATTTCATTATTGCGTCTTTCATTATCTTGAATATAAAAATTCTTTAAAATAAATGTTAAAATCATACTTGGTGACTGTGACTCAGTCGGATAAAAGAAATACGTTTAGCTTTCTTTTGATGTATGTATTATTGTAATATTTATTTAGATTTTTAGATAAAAAATAAATTTTATTTTAATAATCGGAATAACAGCGGGGCTGGGTCAGGAAAATGGTTAAGTCAAGAGAATCGCTCGAGGAAGTGCCGAGTTCGATCTTGGATGCCTCTCAAAACTATTCCCGTATCTGTGTGGAATATGGGTATGATAAAACTCCTTACTACAAGTAATGGATCAGAGACGGATAGTACGGTCCCTGTGGCTACCTGTCACACTGGGTTATGGTTCACATTAGGCGATATTAGGCAAAAATCTGACTTCCAACTACGAGTGACTGGAGTACTTCGACCAATAGAAGCTGCAATATATCTTCCTTTATCACGGGCTTGTCTTATAGTTTTGTTCTAACCAAATTCCAGAACAAGTGGGAATAGTCAACAACAATAACACAACTGCCTCAATTCATTAGTTGGAACTTAAGGGAGATGGAGGTTTTGCAATTATCGCAGCATAACTCGGCGCATAACTTTTGGTTTTCAGTCTCGTGGATGGCGGCGAGGGCAATTGAATGTTGCACTGCTGTGCGCAATTGCTATTGTCTATTGGAATATTCGATAATATCTTACTTGAATTGTGATAAATAAAATACGCCATGCGGGGATTTATACAACATATTAAATGTTTTTTTATCCTATGCCGTCTCCAACCTCTCGGCCGAAGAGCAGCGCAATACAAAGTAGAACGATAAAAATAGTCACTAACAGCCCTGTCAGTAACACATAATGGAAAAGAGTCAAGAACAGCAGGGCATATGTCGAGGTGCCCTACAGTCATGGGAACGCCATGGTAGCAAAGTGGGCAGACATCTGTATCTGTCAGTCCCATTCGATATAGGTGGCTCTGTAAGAAATCATGACCCGTGGCAAGTCTAAAGCAAGCCACGCCAACTGCTCTATGCAAGGAACTTGCCGACTTATTTAACAGGAAGTGCCACTTTTTCCTGAAGTTCTCTCCTTGTACAGACTGAAACGGCTAGCTTTAATAGAGAAGGATACATATAGTTTTATATGTCGCACAGGCTAGGGAGGATCCGGCTCCATTATTTGAGATCCATTCTTAGCCAATAAATCTGTCCGCTCATTACCATATATCCCGCAGTGGCTTGGAATCTACTGCAAGACAATGCGGTTCTTGATGTTCAGCAGCTTATCTATTTTTTCCGCACTATTCTTGGAAATTTCACATTCCCAGAGATTAAAAGTTGTTAAGGTCATAATTGCCGCTCTGGAATCAACAAAAAAGACTATATTTTCCTTTTCACACTGCTCCATTTTGTCTATGGCTAAAGAAATAGCGGAATCTTCTACTATTCATATTGCACTTGTCAAGAATATAGAAAGAAGGACTGCTTTCAAGGTGGCAAGTAGTCAGCCGTTTAGCAAGAACAGGGGGCACCACGTGTAGGCTACAGACATCACCCCCCCCCCCTAATTCAGTTCATATTCAGAAGAAAATGTCTTAAAATCGCATTAGATTTTTCTCCCATAAATCAGAAGTCATCGCAATTCCCCCAATTCAGATATTAAATGTATAGCAATCTCATTACGGAATTTGTGAAGGATCAAGTAATGTGGGAAAATCCATGGTGATTTAAAATTGTAACAAGCTAACAGAAATATTGAGTTTTAGACTCCTAACCGGTGGCCTTTAATATTTTATTTCGATATTTGCTACTTAGAATTGAATTCTCAGTTCATCCTGAGGCTTCCTAAATCGTCGTTTTCCAATTGAGCTAGTGTTTAGATCAAGAATCGACTTCTTTCGAGTCGAAAACTCGAAAGAAGGTTGTGCTATCACACTAATTTCTTGACTAAAGTTTTATTTTCTATTGTGTTTCGCAACACTTTGATACATTGTTTCTGCAACAGTAACCACAATCACATTAAACTCGAATAATGCCATTGACTTAAAGGACATTTTTGAAATTTATAAATGTGTACCTTTTGAAACGTTGGAAACATGTTTATTAAAGGTTTTTCTACTTGGTGATGTTTCTGAAGCTGGTTAATTTTATAAAGTAAAAGTGTGGTTTATTTTCTGGCGGTTAATTTTTAAAACTGTTGTTAATAAGAATTGTTGATGTTGAAAATTTGAAAGATTAAAACCCTACTAACTATTTAAAAATGGATTCTGGTATGCGAAAGTCGAATTAAGCAACACCCCAGTTAATTATAGTTGAATACATTTTCTAGGGATCTTGTACGAAAAGTTACATTTAGAATTTTTTTACTAAAATGTGTCGCATGGCCAAAATTTGCATACACTTATTGTGTATCTTAATTAAAGCATTCATTTATTTGGACGCATCGTTCAAGAGATTTAGTCTCTCGTGTAATCTTTTTGAAACAGCCTGTTTTGTGTAGTAAATGTATACATGTTTCATTTGTGAGGTGTAAATAACCTTTGGTTATTTTTTCATCAGTTTAATTATGATTAATGTTGACTTTTTATTAACAACTTCTGACTGGTTTGGTTATGGAGACCAATCGCTGAGCCAATTAACATCTGCGACCGTCTGACATTAGTTGATACGATAAGTGTCGGATCGCGATTGAGAGAGGAGGCTACGTACAGTATGGGTATTAGTCTGTGAAGCAGGCACTGGGAATGATACAACAATGATCATGAGTATCTAGTATCACATATTGGCTAAGACAAGGTTAGATGTCCTAGGAAGAAGTTGAATAAGCATTGATGATTTTAAACTCTTACTTAAATATTGAATATCACCATGCCCGTCAAAGTTGTATAATGATCCGTTGTGTTAAAGGGCATGGGTAATACACACTTTTTAGTATCTGTATAAATTTAGTTATTCAGCCAGCTGTTGTAGTTTGAGTGAGTACACAACAACTGTGTTCATTTAATTTCTTGCATAAGTGTTTTATTGCCTCTAGCTGTACGACCCTTTTGTATCTTATGTTAAAAGTTAAAGCTAAGTCATTATTAAACGGAATAAGACTTAAATAAGTAGACCTTTCCGTTACAATTGCACCCGATCAGGGTAGTTGCGTGATCACTAAATCTGAGTTAAAAGATTGACCTTCATAAAATTTTCAAGAAATTAAACAATTTCAGAAGTCATAAAATAAGCTGAAATATACTCCTGATATTTGAAAATAAACTGAGATTTAAAATCCTATAAGATAACCACAAGAAAATCCATACCGATGCAAATATTTAAAGAAAAGCATCGTTTAAATTATAAAAAAGGTTCGAATGTCAACGTTACAGCTGATAATCTTTTGAGTTTTAAATTTAATTTTCTATAGTATAAAGACATTAAAATCAAAATGTCAACGAATAGGAAATAATCTAACTTTGGAATGAAAACTCTAATGTCGTTCAGATTGCATTAATCATATTGGAACGATTTTTGCACAAGATGTCTTTATTTAAAAGAACATTCTTCGTTCATCTGTCACTTTTGTTCTACTAAAAATGTTTAAAAAAATGTTCAGTACTACGTATAAAAATGGATAGCTCATGAATCATGTTCAAGTTTCTCATTTTAATGTCCATTCTACTCAATACAGACTTCATACCGAATTCGGAACGAAATTATTTTTATATTGTTGCAATTATGATATGTATTTCTGTTTTTTTACTGTCAGAATAATGCATAGTATATGTAAAGGGTTAAAAGTATTCGCGTTTTTATGCTTGGTCATTCATGTACAAAAATAAAATGATTTTTGGAATCATGTATGTGTACCTGTCGACGTAAAATATATCGAATAAATTTGACGATTCGAATAAAAGTTTGTACTATTATTTTATTAAGTCAATATATGCGTCTCATGGTTTCTTAAAAAAAATTGAACGATGGAAATGTCCACATGTTTTTCAGATTTGTTTTGAAAATGCTAGAGACAAAATGAGCAAGCAACTCATAAAGAAGTCTCTATAGGGTGGTAAATGGTGAGTACACTTCATTTTTGACAGAAACGGAGGCATTTTATTCTTATATTATTTATTGCGCAAGCCATACATCTCCTTCAAATGGAGTAGAGAAATTACAACGGATAGGCGGAAAAATCATAGAATAAATGACATCACAATTTTCAAATACATACACTCAAAGCAGATATAATGCAACGGAGGAAAAACAAGGAATTATCATACCACAAAACTGACGTTGAAACAGAAAAGGCATTATAAAATCAGAATTATACACACTACACAACTCTCTATGTCATCAATGTTTTATTTAGTGTGATGTACAAAACGTAAAGTAAACAGCGAATGGTCTGGAAAAAGAAAACCAATTGCAAGTGGTCATTTAAGTTAATCCAAAGTCCTAGACAATCAGCAAATAAACAATGCAAAATGAAAAGTGTTTCCAAGGAAGCATCGCAATCTAGCCACATCGATGATATTCTCAAGGAACATCTCGTAAAATTTGAAAATTGCTCTTGAAAACTATTTTTGACAGAGGAGCTGATTGATAGTTTTTATAATCCTAGAACTCCTAAGTTTTCAAAATCATACAGTAGGTTAGTGTGCAGAGAGAAAGTGCAGTGATAACATGATGTGCTGTGATAACCAGATGTGCTGTGATAACCTGATATGCTGTGATAATCTTGTTCTACGATATAGCCTGATACTATTCCTCAAAATGAATATTGGATATCTTGCAAGCTACTATTCCCAGATATCATGCATTAGAGAAAGATTCCCAATTTCGAGAAAATGAAGACAAAATATAATTTTTTAATTTTAATTTGAAGTATGGCCTACAAATTATCTCATGCCATTATATATCTACCTTCCTGAAAAAGACTAAAATCTCTCAAAATTGAAAGACTGTAATGTAGAAATTACCTTCTCTTTAAATGAAACATAAATGTTATTTTTTGAAAATGAAACTAAAAATATATAATTTTGAGAACTTAACAATTAGATCATAATTATTTAAGATTGCCCAAGTTCATGTTTATAGTTTAGGTATTTTAGGAGCAGCTTGCAACTGATAATTAAAGGTGGATTAAAATGGAATAACACAACGCAATTGGAAATATTAATGTTAAACTATGGTACTTTAAAAATAACATCCAGTCTTCACACACACACAAAAATTATGTCAACAAATCGTACAATAATAATATTTACAATTGATAAATTAATTACCACATATTTATATAAATTAATACATATAAGTTAACGCAGTGGACGAATATCGATAATTCACTAAGGTATTTAATGTGTGAATAGTAATATTTGAAAAGGATATTTGTACAATCGCTTTTTTGTTGAGCATGATATATTATTGTCAAACTACTTACAGTCCCTTTATATATTTTTTTTATTTTCTCTGTGCATACAGAAAATATCATTTAGCAGAGGGTTTTTTATATCAAATACAATTGTAATTAGGTAGAGAATGTGAATATGTTTTATAATAAAAGTATATTAAATTAAAAGCTAGAGGCGTTCATTATGACTATGACTTTTAAGCTTAATTTAGCAGTGACTTAGTTCTTTAAAAATAAGTGAGAGTTATATGAATAATATAATATTTTCGAGACATTTTCATCGTTTTAGTAGTAAAAATTAAACTTTTCATTTCATTTATTTAATAAAAGACGAGAAATGAACCTACCGTAGCAGCAGTAAATGACATTAAGTAAAATTTAATTAAATATTTGGTTGGAAAGTGCAGCTTAAATTAATCCGTTTCCGCAGGTTTATTTTGAAAACACGAAACACTGAAAATTAACTTATTCTTTAAGATTTATTGTTTTTGAAAACAGAAAACAGGTTTTTAGATTAAAAGTAATTTAATGTCCAACAATGCACGTTATTAAGTACATTGTTCATCGTGATAAATCTATAGTTTCGCCGAAAATATAATTTCATTACTGTTTGTATGCGTGGATTGATTGGGTAGATGAGCATATGTGATTTATTAAGGCAAAACTCAGTTCCGGAAATACTGCATTAAGAATTACGTTCACTTATGCTTTTGTATGAGACACGTCAAAACAGCTGGGAATAAATAAAAATAATTAAAATATGTTAAAAACATGCAGAATTAATACTTTAGGTTGCGCATTCATTATCACTATAATTAAAATATATACACATTTTTTATTGTTTTCCAACAGTTTGTATGCAAAGTGACAGTATGAACCATTGTTTATAAGTTATGCCAAATTTTCTTGAATTGAAACAGTCAATGAAGATAGTCAAAATGAGAAGTTGACCTTACTCCTATGAGTGTAGGTCACGCTATCATAAACCTGAATAAAAAAGAAAAGAAAACGAGTATTTTTCAAAATACACAGTTTTATCTATATGCAACTAAAATACATGGAATATGTGTTTATTAAAATTAATGTAACTATATAATGTATAAACGTATAACTATGAACTATATAGGTGTGCATGTAATGCATAAAAACATATATAACATATATGGAATTTCTAACTGCTCTGATTTTTGTTTTATGCTACAAAAACGAGTACATTTCATTCACGGGCTGAGACCGTAAAGTTCAAAATCCAAAGAATAATAATACACCACGAAAGGAAGCAATGTCTCGAATTTGTGCTTACTAGCTATCTGTATTTCGAGTTCATCCCAGATAAAAACGACTCCATTCTTTTGACTGATTCAGTACATACTAATCTGCAAAGGTCAAAAACTGGTTCCTATATGATTAAGTATCGCTATTGCATCGGGTATGAATAATCGTTTCTATACGAAAGTTAAAGAATAGTCCAATATTCAGCTTCACTTAATTTGGTAAGATTTTAAATATATTTGGAAAGCGAGCACATTCTATGGAAGGTCCATAACGAGCTAACCCCATGAGTTTGAAAATTTAATTATAACATTTCAATGGCGTATTGCAATTAAAATTGACTTTATTATTCAGAGTTCTAAAACTGAAGCTATTGTTGAGACGTTTGTTATAGATGTATAACAATATTTTAAAGGGTTTTGATAGACATGTCGCCAAGGCAAATTGAAATCTGAACCATATGCTTTCTGTTTCCGTTAAGTTGGAATAATTTGTTTTTGCATGTTAATTAACGATTAATTATTTTGGCGCAATAGAGCGTCCTATCATTACAAAGAAATCAATACACTTGTAAATGTTTACTTTGCCTACCATACATTACAATGTATAGAGAAAATATAGGAATCATGTCAAAGATCACATTCTCGAGTTTTTGAGGATTCTACAGCTTATGAGTACTCCAGAACACGAAACACTATTTTTAGCGCGACATCTGTGTGTGTTTCAGTGTGTCTGTATATGCAATGCATTTATAACTATTGCACTAATTACTTAAACTTTTGCTTACGGATGGGACAGCGTCCATCCCAAAGGAAGAATCTCTCAAGATGACAAGTATTTGACATACCCTATCCCAAACAGTTCGATCCCCCTTAGCAGGCATTGGCGTCCTCGGACGCCGATGTCTGCAAATCAACGTTACAGCTGATAATCTTTTGATTTTTAAATTCCCTTTTTACAGTCCATTCAAGTTGAACCACTAATTGAGCAAAATTATCTACCAAATTTCTCAAAATTTGGTAAATATGTCTCATGTGGGTGACTCTGGATGATGGTGGATTAGAGTGTAGATAGATTTTAGTGGTGGTAGATTCCGACATTCATTCCTGGTGGTAGATTTGAATATAATTTGGAAAAACTGACCTATCTTTTTTTAGCAATGGCCCTAAAATGTATGTATTAACTCTAGCTGAAAAAGTAATTGACCAAATTTAACAATTTGGAGCTGATTAGATTTTTACATCCGAAAGAAAGGCCTGCCCTTTATGCGAAATGACCCGCAAAAAATTCCTAAATATTAACTAAAATGCTACGTAAGCCTTTTAGTTTGTATAAGTTTAGTTTATATAAGTTTTTATATTTAGTTTATATATTATGTATATAAGCCCGTAACTCAAAGTGAACCGTTGTCGAGCTATTTTAGCTTTTTTGCATTTTTGCCCCTTCGCTTTTAAAAAAAATCTGATGTTTGCAGCACATGACTTTCCTTATATAATGCAATGAATTTACTACTTTTACAGTAAAAAAAATCTGATGTGGGCAACACATGACTTTCCTTATATAATGTAATCAATTTAATAATTTTACAGTAAAAAAATAGGCTTTTCTTATAGTAGATATTACTATTCTTTCCAAGATATTGAATTTTCGACAATTAGTCGCCATTTTCATTGATTTAGCGTCATTTTTATCCATTTGGCGAGATTTTCGTTCATTTGGCAACATTTCAAAAAATTCGCCAAGTTGGTGACTTTCCGCCAAATTCGTCGCCAAAATCTCACCAAGCGTTATGCACTAAGAAATAAGTCATTCTTACAGCAGATAAATGAATATTGGTGTTTAAATACAAAAGTATTATTCAAAGTATCTTTTTTCATGAATGGAACGAGCTAGATCCACGAGAAACATGTCACTTAATATATCGCATGGTATTACATATGAAAAGTGAACATGTTTCTCAATAGGAAATATTTTTTTTTTATTTTATATGCCTTTTTGATATTTTTTTTTAAAATGTACAATATCTCGAGAAGGGTTCATGTTAGAGTTCTAAAATTTATGTCAATCGCTTTCTAAAGAAAAATTACATAAGAAATGTCTATTTGCGTAACTTTATTATTGGTTTTGATTTTTTGACGATTTTTTTCAAAATTTCATTCGAAAATTTAGGGGGTTCTGAACATTCGATTGCGTATAAAAACAATAGGCTTCCAGTGTTTACGGATTGTGATTTTTGTAAAACATTTGGTTCGAATCGGTCCATTCGTTCGTCAGTTATCGTTTCCACAGGCTCACTGACACACACACACACACACACACACACTCACGCACACAGACATCACTTCAAAAATGTTTGATTCGTGATCAGGGATGCTTGAAACGTGCTCTCCCGTCGAAAACTCGAATTCGAATTTTCGAAGCCGTCACTATACTTTCCTTATACATTATGTATATAAGGAAAGTAATACATCTATTAACCAATTGAAAATAAAAATGGAATTAAAATTGCAAATTCAGTGTAATTGGAAATAATTATATTTGTTATTAAGTGCTATTAAACTCAATTGAATTAAATATGACAGAAATAAATGGAAAATAAATTTGTGTATGTAGCGCAAATCATGTGCTGTGCACCTCAGATTGTTTTAATTTTTACTTTCCTTATATATATAATGTATAAGGAAAGTATTGTGACGGGGTCGAAAATTCGAATTCGAGTTTTTGACGGGAGAGCACGTTTCTATAACCCCTGATTACGAATCAAACACTTTTGAAGTGATGTCTATGTGTGTGTGTGTGAAAGTATGTGTGTGTGTGTGTGTGAAAGTATGTGTGTGTGTGTGTGTGTGAAAGTATGTGTGTGTGTCAGTGAGTCTGTGGAGACGATAACTGACGAACGAATGGACCGATTCGAACGAATTTTGGCACAAAAATCACAATCCGTAAACACTGGAAGCCTATTGATTTTATACGCAATCAAATGTTCAGAACCCCCGTAAATTTTCGAGTGAAATTTTGATAAAATCGTCAAAAAATCAAAACCGCTAACAAAGTTACGCAAATAGACATTTATTATGTACTTTTTCATTAGAAAACGATTGACATAAATTTTAGAACGCTAACATAAACCGTTCTCGAGATATTGCACATTTTTCAAAAAAATTATCAAAAAGTTATATAAAATGAAAAAAATTCCTATTGAGAAACATGTTCACTTTTCATATGTAATACTATGCGATAAAGCGAGTAATTTCATTACTGTTTGTATGCGTGGATTGATTGGGTAGATGAGCATATGTGATTTATTAAGGCAAAACTCAGTTCCGGAAATACTGCATTAAGAATTACGTTCACTTATGCTTTTGTATGAGACACGTCAAAACAGCTGGGAATAAATAAAAATAATTAAAATATGTTAAAAACATGCAGAATTAATACTTTAGGTTGCGCATTCATTATCACTATAATTAAAATATATACACATTTTTTATTGTTTTCCAACAGTTTGTATGCAAAGTGACAGTATGAACCATTGTTTATAAGTTATGCCAAATTTTCTTGAATTGAAACAGTCAATGAAGATAGTCAAAATGAGAAGTTGACCTTACTCCTATGAGTGTAGGTCACGCTATCATAAACCTGAATAAAAAAGAAAAGAAAACGAGTATTTTTCAAAATACACAGTTTTATCTATATGCAACTAAAATACATGGAATATGTGTTTATTAAAATTAATGTAACTATATAATGTATAAACGTATAACTATGAACTATATAGGTGTGCATGTAATGCATAAAAACATATATAACATATATGGAATTTCTAACTGCTCTGATTTTTGTTTTATGCTACAAAAACGAGTACATTTCATTCACGGGCTGAGACCGTAAAGTTCAAAATCCAAAGAATAATAATACACCACGAAAGGAAGCAATGTCTCGAATTTGTGCTTACTAGCTATCTGTATTTCGAGTTCATCCCAGATAAAAACGACTCCATTCTTTTGACTGATTCAGTACATACTAATCTGCAAAGGTCAAAAACTGGTTCCTATATGATTAAGTATCGCTATTGCATCGGGTATGAATAATCGTTTCTATACGAAAGTTAAAGAATAGTCCAATATTCAGCTTCACTTAATTTGGTAAGATTTTAAATATATTTGGAAAGCGAGCACATTCTATGGAAGGTCCATAACGAGCTAACCCCATGAGTTTGAAAATTTAATTATAACATTTCAATGGCGTATTGCAATTAAAATTGACTTTATTATTCAGAGTTCTAAAACTGAAGCTATTGTTGAGACGTTTGTTATAGATGTATAACAATATTTTAAAGGGTTTTGATAGACATGTCGCCAAGGCAAATTGAAATCTGAACCATATGCTTTCTGTTTCCGTTAAGTTGGAATAATTTGTTTTTGCATGTTAATTAACGATTAATTATTTTGGCGCAATAGAGCGTCCTATCATTACAAAGAAATCAATACACTTGTAAATGTTTACTTTGCCTACCATACATTACAATGTATAGAGAAAATATAGGAATCATGTCAAAGATCACATTCTCGAGTTTTTGAGGATTCTACAGCTTATGAGTACTCCAGAACACGAAACACTATTTTTAGCGCGACATCTGTGTGTGTTTCAGTGTGTCTGTATATGCAATGCATTTATAACTATTGCACTAATTACTTAAACTTTTGCTTACGGATGGGACAGCGTCCATCCCAAAGGAAGAATCTCTCAAGATGACAAGTATTTGACATACCCTATCCCAAACAGTTCGATCCCCCTTAGCAGGCATTGGCGTCCTCGGACGCCGATGTCTGCAAATCAACGTTACAGCTGATAATCTTTTGATTTTTAAATTCCCTTTTTACAGTCCATTCAAGTTGAACCACTAATTGAGCAAAATTATCTACCAAATTTCTCAAAATTTGGTAAATATGTCTCATGTGGGTGACTCTGGATGATGGTGGATTAGAGTGTAGATAGATTTTAGTGGTGGTAGATTCCGACATTCATTCCTGGTGGTAGATTTGAATATAATTTGGAAAAACTGACCTATCTTTTTTTAGCAATGGCCCTAAAATGTATGTATTAACTCTAGCTGAAAAAGTAATTGACCAAATTTAACAATTTGGAGCTGATTAGATTTTTACATCCGAAAGAAAGGCCTGCCCTTTATGCGAAATGACCCGCAAAAAATTCCTAAATATTAACTAAAATGCTACGTAAGCCTTTTAGTTTGTATAAGTTTAGTTTATATAAGTTTTTATATTTAGTTTATATATTATGTATATAAGCCCGTAACTCAAAGTGAACCGTTGTCGAGCTATTTTAGCTTTTTTGCATTTTTGCCCCTTCGCTTTTAAAAAAAATCTGATGTTTGCAGCACATGACTTTCCTTATATAATGCAATGAATTTACTACTTTTACAGTAAAAAAAATCTGATGTGGGCAACACATGACTTTCCTTATATAATGTAATCAATTTAATAATTTTACAGTAAAAAAATAGGCTTTTCTTATAGTAGATATTACTATTCTTTCCAAGATATTGAATTTTCGACAATTAGTCGCCATTTTCATTGATTTAGCGTCATTTTTATCCATTTGGCGAGATTTTCGTTCATTTGGCAACATTTCAAAAAATTCGCCAAGTTGGTGACTTTCCGCCAAATTCGTCGCCAAAATCTCACCAAGCGTTATGCACTAAGAAATAAGTCATTCTTGCAGCAGATAAATGAATATTGGTGTTTAAATACAAAAGTATTATTCAAAGTATCTTTTTTCATGAATGGAACGAGCTAGATCCACGAGAAACATGTCACTTAATATATCGCATGGTATTACATATGAAAAGTGAACATGTTTCTCAATAGGAAATATTTTTTTTTTATTTTATATGCCTTTTTGATATTTTTTTTTAAAATGTACAATATCTCGAGAAGGGTTCATGTTAGAGTTCTAAAATTTATGTCAATCGCTTTCTAAAGAAAAATTACATAAGAAATGTCTATTTGCGTAACTTTATTATTGGTTTTGATTTTTTGACGATTTTTTTCAAAATTTCATTCGAAAATTTAGGGGGTTCTGAACATTCGATTGCGTATAAAAACAATAGGCTTCCAGTGTTTACGGATTGTGATTTTTGTAAAACATTTGGTTCGAATCGGTCCATTCGTTCGTCAGTTATCGTTTCCACAGGCTCACTGACACACACACACACACACACACACACTCACGCACACAGACATCACTTCAAAAATGTTTGATTCGTGATCAGGGATGCTTGAAACGTGCTCTCCCGTCGAAAACTCGAATTCGAATTTTCGAAGCCGTCACTATACTTTCCTTATACATTATGTATATAAGGAAAGTAATACATCTATTAACCAATTGAAAATAAAAATGGAATTAAAATTGCAAATTCAGTGTAATTGGAAATAATTATATTTGTTATTAAGTGCTATTAAACTCAATTGAATTAAATATGACAGAAATAAATGGAAAATAAATTTGTGTATGTAGCGCAAATCATGTGCTGTGCACCTCAGATTGTTTTAATTTTTACTTTCCTTATATATATAATGTATAAGGAAAGTATTGTGACGGGGTCGAAAATTCGAATTCGAGTTTTTGACGGGAGAGCACGTTTCTATAACCCCTGATTACGAATCAAACACTTTTGAAGTGATGTCTATGTGTGTGTGTGTGAAAGTATGTGTGTGTGTGTGTGTGAAAGTATGTGTGTGTGTGTGTGTGTGAAAGTATGTGTGTGTGTCAGTGAGTCTGTGGAGACGATAACTGACGAACGAATGGACCGATTCGAACGAATTTTGGCACAAAAATCACAATCCGTAAACACTGGAAGCCTATTGATTTTATACGCAATCAAATGTTCAGAACCCCCGTAAATTTTCGAGTGAAATTTTGATAAAATCGTCAAAAAATCAAAACCGCTAACAAAGTTACGCAAATAGACATTTATTATGTACTTTTTCATTAGAAAACGATTGACATAAATTTTAGAACGCTAACATAAACCGTTCTCGAGATATTGCACATTTTTCAAAAAAATTATCAAAAAGTTATATAAAATGAAAAAAATTCCTATTGAGAAACATGTTCACTTTTCATATGTAATACTATGCGATAAATTTCTTGACATCATTCTCGTGGATCTAGCTCGTTCCTCTCATGAAAAAAGATAGTTTGAGTAATACTTTTGTATTTGAACGGCAATACTCATTTATCTGCTGTAAGAATAACTTATTTCTCCGTCCATAACGCTTGGCGAGATTTTGGCGACGACTTTGGCGGAATGTCGCCAACTTGGCGACATTTTTAATTGTTACCAAATTAACAAACATCTCGCCAAATGGATAAAAATGAAGCTAAATCAATGAAAGTGACGACTCATTGAAGAAAATTCAATATCTTGGAAGGAATATAAGTATCTACTATAAGAATAACATATTTTTTAACTGTAAAAGTAGTAAATTCATTGCATTATAGAAGGAAAGTCATGTGTTGCCCAAATCAGATTTTTTTCTTTATAATCGTAACAATAAAACGAACAAAAGTGATGTTTCATAATTACTAAACTAACAATCTTTTCAGATATTTAAAGAAATGCTATGCCAAACCATCATACATTTTCACATTTTGTGATAATATAAGAAGTTCCGATATATTTTCCCAATCCTTTAAATCCTTGAATATTTTACTTGTATCTTTTCGTCCGCGTATGCTTGAAACAGTTGTAAATTACCTTCATTTTACTTTCAAATTTTCGAATGTGGAGGAAGCATTGTTCTTTCGTATTGAATTATAAAATGTCTTTTTCCGCAAAGTATGATATGGATTCGAAGTTTGTGTAATATCCTGAAATTTCTATGTTGTGCATAATTAAATAAATTTAGGCACTGAAATTTCCTGTGTTAGAATGATATGGAAGAAATTGAGAATAAGAATTTATTTTTGGTGAATGAATCTGTATTCTGCATTTCGTGTTTTACAGATCTACACATGTAAAAGTTTTATTGAATTTTTTAAACCTGATATTTAATTTTACGAAATTCAAGAATGGCTTATCTTTATGTATTTACTAGAAATAATGACGCTGCGTTGCCCAGTGTCATAAGGTAAAGTTGTCCTTATAAAAATTATTATACTAGGACTTACCTGTGATGCCTTCACTAAGGGTGGGGCATGTAAACTCCCGGTTCTCAAGCCGGAGAGACAGATACACAAGATATAAATAAATACACTTATATAAATTTGATCAATTTATTGAATATTTAAGTTATAGATATCTATTTATGTCTTTATTATTAATACTATTCATACATCCATTATTATAATACATCTAGCGCTACCAATATTTCATTAATAAACATATTTACACACATAATATAATTGATACATATATTTAGACATTTTCTTTTAATTTACCGAAAGTCAAATAGTTCTTTTAGTTTAAAATATAAGAACTCGTTTTTACGCCATAGATTCGTACGAACTAAATGTTCATTATTAGATAACCGTTAAATGTGTGCCTTCCGTGCTAATAAGTGACAAATGAAATACATAAATACCTATGCTTTCTTGCATTCCAACACTTATTCGCGCAATCACTATGCTGTAAGATTCTATTGCACATCACACTTCTGAGCCACGCTTTCTTTTAGCGCTCACAGTAGATATTTTTTTGCACCAACTCAAGGGACATGTAGCTTGTTCATTGTCGCAATTCAGATCTGCTGAACTTTCTGGAACAAAACATTGGGGCACTTTTTTATTTCCCCCTTTGGTTTCATACCACTTCTCCCATTTGTGGCTGATGCAGAAGGGGATGAACACTGTTTATCTATGATTGTGTTCTCATTGGTTTCCTCTGCTGCATTTAGATTGCTCATTATCTTTCTTGGCATTTGTAATTGGGAGTGCAACATGCTGTAAAAGTATTGTACTACATCCAGGTCTTAAATGAGTGGCCACTAAGTAATGCCACTCAGTTTCCAAATCGCGAAATCCGTTTCAACCCAAATCACCACAAAATGCAAAATCCACATGTAAACAAATGTTGAACGGAATCCATACGACAAATAGACTTAAAGTTTAAAGTTTCGTGAGGTTTTAAATATATATATATATATATATATATATATATATATATATATACATCAAATTTTTTACAAATTTCAATACAGATTTTTAATAACAAATCCTGAAACCATCTATTTCATTAAAAAAAAAAAAATCTTATTTATTCTAAACTTTAACCAAAATCCATAAAACATATACACGAAGTTACAATGAAGTAAAGCGTCACGCTGCTTCGCAACAAGGAACAATATATATATCCAAAAGGAAAAAGACCAAATGCTGGCGTAAAGCATGCTGAACCGGGGTGAGGGGGTCACAACACCCCCTCTGCCAATTTTTGGTACTTTTTCTTTTTCTTATTTCTTGTATCGTATTAGAATTTCAGATTTGGACATTTCCTTTTGGATATATATATATATATATATATATATATATATATATATATATATATATATGTATATATATATATATATATATATATATACTTTGTGTGTGCTTAAAACGCCTCCAATGTTTATATTGGGATACCCAAAATTGACTGACGATCCGAAAATTATAATTTAAAAGTAGCTCTTTAAATATTACACACTCCTCCAAAAATCCCTCTAGCCATTCATTATTTATTACCATTTATTAAAATATAAATGTATCGTTAATTTTTATGCGATTATACTACGTATAAGCGCAAATAGCACCTCTCTACAAACTTCCTCCCAAAATATGAATTTTGAATGTGAATCCGCATTTGAAGCACGCTCTCCGAAAATGCAGAAAGAAAAATAAAATAAAATAAAAATACAGTGGAGGAGGCTTCTGAATATATTTAGCTAATAGTTGGCAGTAGCTGTCAGCCGTGATGAAAGGACGGCCAGATTAGTTCCAATATCAAAATTAACGATACATTTATATTTTAATAAATGGTAATAAATAATGAATGGCTAGAGGGATTTTTGGAGGAGTGTGTAATAATTAAAGAGCTACTTTTAAATTATAATTTTCGGATCGTCAGTCAATTTTGTGTATCCCAATATAAACATTGGAGGCGTTTTAAGCACACACAAAGTATATATATATATATATATATATATATATATATATATATATATATATATATATATATATATATATATATATATATATATATATATATATATATATATATATATATATGTATATATTTAAAATCTCACGAAACTTAAAATTTTAAGTCTATTTGTCGTATGGATTCCGTTCAACATTTGTTTGAAAGAGAATTTTTCTATTTTTTCCATGGTGTCAGGATAGAAACTCGGTGATAATGTTCTGTGATAAGGAACCGATTTGTGTGAAAAATCTTCGAAGTCGTACTAAATCGTGCTAAAACATATAATAAACATAAAACGAAATCGAATTTGGAAAAAAAAGTAGCACTGGGGTACACCTTCACAGGTCCCAAAGTATCTGAGTACTACAACATTTCATGCCTCTCCGATGCTTATATTTGCCGCTACAGACTGCAAACACAAACACATACTTTCACACACACACACACAGACATAAATTTTAGAACGCTAACATGAACCATTCTCAAGAAATTGCATATTTTTTTTTAAAATATCAAAAAATCATATAAAATAACAAAATTGGGTGACATCATTCTCGTGAATCTAGCTCGTTTCATACATAAAAAATATACTTAATACTTATTAATACTTTTATAGACAAAATAGACATCTCTTATGTAATTTTTCTTTAGAAAATGATTGACGTAAACTTTAGAACGCTAGCATGAACCGTTCTCGAGATATTGCACATTTTTTAAATACATTTATTAAAAAATCCCATAAATTAAAAAATATATATTAACTGTTGAGAAACCTATTCACTTTTCATACGTAATATCATGCGATAAATTGGGTGACATCATTCTCGTGGATCTAGCTCATTCCATTCATGAGAAAATATAATTTGAGTAATAATTTTGTATTTGAACACCAATAGTCATTTATCTGCTATAAGAATAACTAATTTCTTCGTTTATAACGCTTGGCGAGACTTTGGCGACGAATTTGGCGGAATGCCGCCAACTTGGCGACTTTTTTAAATGCTGCCAAATTAACGAAAATATTGCCAAATGGATAAAAATGACGCTAAATCAATGAAAA
Source organism: Amaurobius ferox (assembly GCA_951213105.1). NCBI lineage: Eukaryota > Metazoa > Arthropoda > Arachnida > Araneae > Amaurobiidae > Amaurobius > Amaurobius ferox. The sequence goes on from OX578148.1 coordinate 127,798,466, forward strand.
TGACGACTTATTGACGAACGTTCAATATCTTAGAAAGACTATAAGTATCTACTATAAGAAAAACCTACTGTTTTACTGTAAAAGTAGTAAATTCATTGCATTATATAAGGAAAGTCATGTGTCGTCCACATCAGATTTTTTTAAATACAGTACACACATTCATTCATTTTATTACATTTATTAAAAATAATCATTCATATTATGTAAAACATATACACTTGCAGATCTCTGAAAACAGTTTGACATCTGTTTAAAAAGATATTCTAAAACAAAGCATTGTTATTTGATCATATTATTTAATGAAGTAAAATATTTTTGTTCCTTTTTCAACACCATTAAATTAATAATGGGTTTCTGAAATCAAATTTATCAATGTCAACAATGTTGCATTTGCAAAACAAACAACATGAAATTTCTGCCTCTCTACACACACAATTCGATGCCGTGCACATTATGTACGTACATGCCCCAATGTAGTCGCCTGGTAGTGGATTAATTTACTTTGAAGGCTTTAGAAGACTATCTGTCATTTCAAGGCCAAAGTTAAGTGGATAGATACACTGTATCTTGTGCTTCATCAAGGCAGTGTATCATTAAATAGGTGTAGGAGAAATACGTATAAGATGACCCTGTGCACTGGTACTGGTTAGAGGTAGATCATCAAGAGAAATATTTTTCCAGTGGAGAAACTTCCATAGCCTGAACTCATCAAGTGTCTTGCAAGACTAGCCTTTTTTCAACAATTGCACTAAGTACTCTTCGGCAAGTGCCATGATTTTGTCGAGCTCTGGAAATAGCGGTGATGTGCCAAACTCTTTAACATATTGCTCAGAGTTACAGTCAATTGCAGCTTTTTTGGTTCTAAACTTTCTCGTATAATCAGCACAAGAAAGAGGGTGCAGTGCTGGTAATGTCTGGTACATGTCTTGTCCCAGAGTTTCGGATAACATGTGGATTGAAATGAGTCTTGTTGTGTCACTAACTCTAGTTCTTATGCAAATTCCATTTACTCCTAGGGTGTGGAATCTTTTGGAGGGAAATAGAGTCAGGACCTAGATGTCAGTATCAGTACTTACGAATACAATTTTCTTTCGCCCATTAATTGGTGCGTTCTCTGTATCATCATCCTGAAGCCTGCGTCTTCTATTAGAAATCTGTACATGGTACGTATTGGTTTTTCAGCACTTTTTTCAATAACCATGCAGCTGACTTTAATTTCATCCGGTGAACAAGAAAATGCACTTAACACTTAAAGCTGACTAATAGCTCTGGTCACCGTCAAGGAATTTAAACTATGTGTTATATGTTTTTGTAGAAACAATTTGTTTGCTGATGTTGCGATTTTCGCCATGATTCCAATACTTTCCCTATATATCACCATGTATTGCAGGAAAAGTAAAAATTGGCCACTGTGTCTCGCTCCTCCAAGCGATCTGCACATCCGCCAAGTAATACGGCTTACACACACGCGATTCAAAATTCATAATGAAAATCATTTTCCTAAATGCAACCAACATAGTTGAAGCTTTTGTGCGTTTTCATGTTTTTCCGACCTTTTATTCTTCATCATATGTATGCGCTGAAGTCTTACGAATGTAAAGTTAGTAAATTCAAACATAAAACATACACATTTATTTGGGGATCAATTTTGGTACTTCACGATGGTGTTAATCTTTTTAACTGGTCGATAATTTTTCTGATCGTTACCAATGAATTGAAGTGGAATTTAGGAAATTACTCGAATTTCGTCATTGATAATAAATCATTAAAGACTAAATATAATTTTAAAACGTCACTCCGAGTTGTGTTGGAACTTAATTGTGATAATTGGAAAGAGAACAAGTGAACGATGATAATTATAAAAAGCGTAATATTATTAAAGGATAACACTGAAAAAAGAACCTATAGAATGAATGCAGCTTACACTGAAATTGCTAGATTGGCACCAGAATTGACATTTTAAATTGAATAATTTACGACGAGTAATTATAATCTAAAGAACAAATCCTAATATTCCAGTAGTATGATTACCAGATGCAATCTACAACCAATGGAAAAGCTGCATATGATTACATGCGTCAGAGCCGTCTAGAAAGTCAAGCAGACGTAAAGGCATTTCTTGACCTCAGCATGTATGAACTGAGCAAAACGACCTCCATAAGAAATGATCAAGCACAGTAAAATCAGTAATTTAAAAAGAACAGTCATATATAGTGCAACAATCAGCTTGATTAAGTTGTCGGAGTAGTTCAAGTGTAATTTGAAACGTTGCTCCTAAAAGCGATGACTTTCAGCTTGCCCTAAAACAGACTTTTGGAACAAAGATGAACGAAAGAGTCCAGAACATACTACTATATCATAGAAATGATTTGGATGATGCTCCATCAAGATAAAATATACGATAGGAGGTACTGTACCAATCTTTTCTTTTACCATCAGGTAAAGTCTCTCAGGGATAGAAATGATTTATATCAGACTATTTGAAATTGACTTTAGTTATAGTGTGTTATTTAACTGAGCACGAGTTATCAGACTGCTAATTTAAGATTACAGGGTTTCCCGATTTTAATCATGCTGTATTTTCCTGCTGTCATATTTAAAATTATATTTGCATATTGGTGAATCTATCAAGGTAAATTTGTTTGGTGAATAACTATCTATAATCCAATTAAAATATGTAATAATTTATTTAAGCATTAAATAAATGCAATGTTATTTAAAAAACTGTGCATTCATTACTATTACTAACAAGTTTGCTTTCCAGCACGATCAGATTTGAAGAATATGTAGAACATCGAGGCCACGCCCTTAAATAGCAAATGTACATAAATTTAATATTGGGGTACTTAAGAGAAATTAATTTTTAACGCGACATACATCGCTAATTGGAGAATGTATATATTAAGGGTTGCACTTTGATATAAAATTGATAGGATAAAACTGTGATCTAAACTTCAAATATAGAGGAATATGTGCTTAAATTCCTTTCAAAAGCATTTTTAAAATCTGCAAAGTCCACTTCGACGAGAAGAGCTTGTAATTTCGTCCCAGTAGCTTAACGGTAGAGCATAGGCTGGCCAGTCCGAAAATCCAGGGTTTGATTCCCAGTTTGCGCAACAAGGCTCTTTACAAATGTCTGAAAAGATATCACTTTAGATCATTCTAAACACCTATATGTATGTGATGAATGTTATGGATACCTATTCAGAAATTGCAAATAAGACGATGAACCAAAGTAAAAACAATTTATGATACTTCAATATCAACAAAAATATCCTATTCACTAACTCGTTTTCTATAGAACTTTATAAATATAAAAATATGTTAATTTAAAACAAAATCACACAGTAACAGCATATATTTATGTAAATAAACGCAATTACGTTTTTCAAATATAATGATAATTTGGTAAGCCCAATTGATTTCTCTCAAATAATGCATAGTGTCTGTTGGAATGTCCTTATAGAAGTGCATTTTTCATGAATTACAATACATTCTTTAATACTAAATTCAACACTGAGAAATATATCTAGTATGCATTTTGAGATCGTCGTAGTATTTATTATTCTATACAAAATAAATAGACACACATCCTGTCTTATTCTTTCATTTTATTCCTACAGAAATGCCAGTATATCGGTTGACGTATAAAAAATTTATGAAATATTTCACTTGAATTCTTCATATTATGTATTCCAAAATATATTGTAAATTGTCTTGGCTTTAAATATACATTTTGGAAAACGAATCTCGTTTCTGTTTTTACTTTTAAAGTAAATAAAACATGACTGTCAAAATTATGAAATGCGTTTCAAATTCTCCAGACGTAGTTATAAAATTGTTTTCTGTCGAAATATTATATATATGATAGATAAAGTGCTTACATTGGTAAGATATACACACTTAGCATAGAAGCAATTCACATTTGTATACTTAATTTCAAAGCCTGCAAATGAAAAAGATTCCTATTACACATTTAAATTGTTAGATGTATATAATATTTTATCGAACAGCATTACTGGCTAACCATTTTAATTCTATGTTTAGAATTTAAAATTTTGCATTTTTCATTGGATGGCATATGTGTTAAAATACAAACATCTGATGTGGACAGCACATGACTTTCCTTATATAATGCAATGAATTTACAATTTTTACAATAAAAAATAGGTTTTTCTTATAGTAGATATTTATATTCTTTCCAAGAAATTGAATGATCGTCAATTAGTCGTCATTTTCACTGATTTAGTATCATTTTTATCAAATTGGCGAGATTTCCGTTAATTTGGCAACATTTAAAAAAGTCGTCAAGTTGGCGACATTCCGCCAAATTCGGCGCCAAAATATAGTCAAGCGTTATCGACGGAGAAATAAGTTATTCTTATAGCAGATAAATAACTATTGGCGTTCAAATACAAAAGTATTACTTAAAGTATCTTTTCTCATGAATGGAACGAGTTAGATCCACGAAAATGATGTCACCCAATTTATCGTTTGATATTACATATAAAAAGTGAACGTGTTTCTCAACAGTTAAAATATTTTTTTAATTTATGGGATTTTTTGATAAATTTATTAAAAGTATGTGCAATATCTCGAGAACGGTTCGTACTAGCGTTCTAAAGTTTATATCAATCGTTTTCTAGGGAAAAATTACATTAGAAATGTCAATTTCCGTAACTTTATTAAAGGTTTTGATTTTTTATTGATTTTTTCAAAATTTCACTGGACAATTTAGGGGGATTCTGAACACTCGATTACATTTAAAAACAATAGGCTTCCAGTATGCACGGATTGTGATTTTTGTACCAAATTTCGTTCGAATCGGTCTATTTGTTCGTCAGTTATCGTCTCCACAGATTCACTGACACACACTCATACATTCACACACACACACACAGACATCACCTCAAAAATGTTGTTTGATTCGTGATCAGGGTTGCTTGAAACGTGCTCTCCCGTCGAAAACTCAAATTCGAATTTTCGACCCCGTCACAACACTTTCCTTATACATTATGTATATACGGTAAGTAATAATTGATTGAATTATTTGCAATATCCACGACTAGATGCTGGGCATAAAAATTTAACTAATTGAAAATATTTATTTTTATAAATAGAGCCATTTAAATAGATGCTAACTATTTCAGAATCTTGGAAAGATTTTTTAAAATATTTTGCATTTCTTGCATACACACACACACACACACATATGTGCTTAAATAATGAAAGATCTGAATTCGGTATTAAATTCTGTAGGTGTTTAAATGACTCACTGAGGATTTCCACTTTCGGTTTTGGGGATGTTACTTCGGATAGAAAAATTTTACATTTTCCTTGAAACATCTATTTCTGAGAATCTACTATAGATATAGCTTAGATGTTGACTGATACGGATGTAGTATTGGGAGTGGAGGAATATAATCTTCACTAAAGATTTTCACATTTGGATTTTTTTACTTTCGGTTCAAATAGATTCTTTGAAACATATATTAATATGGATTGTTATAACAAGAGCTTAAGTGATGGATAATATGGAGTCAGTGTCAAATTCTAGATGGCATAGGATATTCAATAAGGATTTATTTTTGCGGTTCTGGAGATAATATTTACGGTTTTTTGAAACTTCGTATGTCTGTACGAAATAAGTATCAAAAATATAAAAAAATGCTTAATAATTGTGTCAAAAATGTACACATTATTTACCACCGTATGAAGTCTCGTCTATAAATCTCTTATTATAAGTAGGAGAGACCGGGGTAAGATGACGATGCTAACGAATTTGTTTTTTTTTTAATTCGTAAAACTTATAATACATATTTTTTGGTAAATAAATAAATTATTCATACGTTCCATCATAAATAAAAAAAATTATATCGGATAATCTCCCAATTAACCCATACATAAACATGTTTTAACATATTGTCAAAAAAATCATCTTGCCCCAGTGCTGGGGCAAGATGACAACTCGTAAATTTTGACTTAACAAGGTATTTAAAGAACGTGCAAAACACTAATAGAGTTTAAAGGTGTACAATCATTAATGAATTATGTTATTTACAAAAGTCACAGATGAATTTCCTTCCTTCTTATCCAGTGCAGCTTTCATGCCACCAAAGCTACGCATTGTGAGCAAGCACAGTATCCAGTCTTCGTCGGTTGGATCAATATAAAGTTCATCACATGCTGGGCAATTAATATCCTTGCTTTTGATCTGCGCTTACTTCGAAATCAAATTGTTTAGCAATTTTCTTCTTATTTCTGTGCGTTTTCTGTTTTTCCATTTCATCCTTTGAATTTTGTTTCTCAAGCAACAAATGTCTTATTTGTGAACTTGTTAAAGCACTAGTTGACATTTTTCTTCACTTTTTTGTTGATCTTTTAATTTGTGGTAAGGGTTTAAAGTTAAATATTGATGGAAGAGGGGATTATCTTGATCCCGAAATTTGTTCACAGTTGGGGTTATCTACATTTTCAGTGTCGCTATAATTAGCACGGAGTGCTTTCCTTTGTGGAAGATGACGAACTTTGTCCTCTTGCCCCAGCCGACCTTCGTCACCTTGCCTTCGTTACCTTGCCCCGAATGACTAAAAGAAACGACATAACTGATGTACAGTAAACTATGCATCAGATTAAAACTATGATAGATTAGCTGAATATTTAATACTATAAAGTGTAACCATAAATTATATCATAATTTTATGACTTACCTCTAAGTAGCTCAAGCATATTTAGTACAAGTCGAAAATAGTTTCACGGCCCTTAATAAAGTTTGACTAAGAATATAAATTGTACGTTTAGCAAGAATGGGGCCTTCCGCATGCAATTAATTACTTTGATACAATGGATTGTACCTATGATCGTCAAGTGCTGCCACCTAAAAATGAAGTCGTTAAAATGGTTGTTCGTCATCTTGCGCAGCTCGTCATCCTACCCCGGTCTCCCCTATATATTTCTTACAAAAGCTCTCATTGAATTCAAATTCCATTTTTACACACAAATTTATTCTTTTCTGTACAATGTATGAACAATTCGGTTAAATCCTCTAATGCACACTTGAAACGATGAAGAAAAGTTTTTATATATACATTGGATTTACATTAAACATAATACATTTCATCGATGAAATATTTCTTTATTTACATTTCTTAAATCTAATTATTCAATGTAATATAATAAGTCCCACTATAACATATTAGAACTGCATAAATAATCTATTATTTATACAGAATTCATAAAGAAATACTCCTGGCATTCATCAAACTTTTCAATGCATAACTGTATTTCGCTTTCGAGTCTATTCTCTGCTCACACTACAATGCACTTTCCGTGCATTTCATATGCAAAGAGGATTTTTCTGGATAGGTGCACAAAGGAACTTTCAATTAATCACAATACATTTCTTTTCATATTTTAATTATATTATGAAGCTGAGTGCAGCCGGATATTTCCATTTAAAAAGAAATGTATTTCTATTTGAATAGTTTTTTTGTCCATATCTTTGTAATTTTTTACACGCTTAGTTGTACGAAAATAATAACACTTTTACTTTCCTGTATAATATAATTTGATTTTTTTCCCTAAAATATATTGAAATAATGATTGTTGCACATTTTCGGGAATTATGAGGAAAAATATATTATTTTGTTCGATTTTTCAAACGCACTATTATGTTATTTACCCCGCTTTCATCGTATATGCAGGGCAAAAGTAACGGATTTTCACGTTTTGGTCAACTTGAGAAGAACCTTGCTGCCTCAACCAGAAATAGAACCATGAATCTTGACAATGACCATCCGACGTTCTACCATTGAGCTACTAGGACATAATTGTAATTTGCTTATTGGTGAAGTGGACTCTGCTTTCTCCACATTCTAATGAGAGACTGGGGTGCAACTGGAAATCTGACTAACCACCTTCTATTTTTACCTCAGGTTAACCTCCTGATGTTATTTTTATCCTCCAGGTTAGCATTCTTCTGGGCCGTTATCTGCCAAATTTGAAAGGGGTGCTCAATTTCTCAGAGTTCACTAAATTCGTGATAGTCGTACTAGGGTCACTTTCAGCCCTCTAAAATATTTGCACTAACCTATAAGGATCGGGCGCCATTTTAAAGAACTTTGCTGCTCCAACCGGTAATCGAACCACGGATTTTCGTACTGCCTATCAGACACTCTACCGTTGAGCTACTGGGAAGGAATTACAAGCTCTTATTTTTGAAGTAGACTCTGCAAACTTAGAATGCGGATTACTAATTTATTATACTCTAAACTAATTTCTATTTAATTTGAAACATAAAAATAATGATCCAAGAAAGAAAATATCATATCTTCAAATCATTGATGTATTCACAACACACACTACCGGACACAGAATATACAATACAATGGAAGAGCAATTCGAGTGTGATGATAAAGGACATTTAGACCTGGATGGCATATATAAATAAGTGATGGTAATTCAAAAGGATAAGGCAATACAGTAATGTCATAAACAGGGTGATCAATAGGCAGTAGACAAGCGAGGAAGCGATGCAGTGAGCTTGCGGATAATTTCCTGAGGGATGGATGGCCATATGACTTCAACTATCCTCACAGGGGGTCCTATGTTTAAGGCGAGCGTAGGGCAGTCAAACGACGGCTAATCACGCCCCATACATGCTAGATGGGTGAGAGGTATGGAAACAGGGAAGACCACGGAAACACCAGGCTACCATGCAAGGCTTGTATGCTGATGACTGCCGTGTGATTGTGTGACCGTGTGATGATTGCCGTTATCTTGCTGGAAAACATCATTTTGAAACCTCTGAATGTAGGGAAATGCAACCTCATCCACATATAGTCATGCCGTCATTGTGCCTCAGATACGATGACACGAACCACAATCGAAGCTGATGGCACCACAATCCGGCAATCGAATCGGCAATTGAAGCCGATGGCACCACAAACCATGATGCCGCTTTGTCGAACAGAATGGCGTTCAACAGTCATAGCAGGTTTGAATCTGTTTCCACGTAGTCTCCACACTCTCACACAGTTATTGTCATTCTACAAACAGAACCGAAACTCATCGCTGAACTCGCCCGAGACTCACCCTGTCCTATTCAGTTGTCCAACAGGCTTCGGTCCGACACCATTACTATTCTTCACGTCGGTGTCTTGTCGTCAATGCCAGTCTTCGTAAGTGACGGTTTAAGTGCAAGCCGCTTCAAGAAACAGTTCTTGCTGATATTGTAACATCCAATGTGGCCTGCAAATTCTGCAGAATGTCGACAGTCGTCTTCTGTGAGGCCGCCATCGCATGCTTTCGAATGAGCCGATCAACGCGTGCTGACGTACGCCTGGATGAACCTGTTCTCCTGCGACGATTCACATGTCCTTCTTCATTCCATCTTCTCCAAACAGTGGATGCAGGTACGCGTGTGTCGGCGGCAAAACACCGGTACGACCACCCAGCCGTACGTAGGCCTAAAATAAATCGACTTGCAAAATCATCCAAATGCTGAAACGGACTTCGTTGGTCATGTGTCTAAAATGGAAAACAGCTCACAAAACGGATATCCGTAGGCGACAGAGAGTAACAACTGTTGATTCATGTGCCGTTTCCATCCTTTTTATCCCGCGCTCTATTACTTGCATTTCAGATCATTTGCATACATCGGCCAACTGCATTTGTCTCGAAATTTGCATGATTATACAAATAAAGCTTCATGTTGTTGCATTTTCTATATAAGGTAGTGTATAACCTTTTATCTGTATAAAATTTACTAATGAGAAACAACATTTAGCACGGGTGCTTTTAAATATTTCCAACGTAAAATTTGAAAAAAAACTCGCGGAAAATGTCACCTTCGGCTTCAATACTGAAAGCTCCCCAAAATCCTCATTACTTTTCGTCCTGGTGATATGTTACCAAATTTGTGACTAAAGTCAACTAACTTAGGTCGACTAAGGCCATTTGATACAGAATTCAGAGCAAAAAAATTTAGATTAAAATCTGTAAAAATTATTTATACAGATTTGATACCAGGTAATTAATATGGCACGTTACTTTCACCTCATACCAAATAAGAGCATGAGCTTTAAGATATTAACATTGCTTTGTTGGAATTGAATAATTTTTCTATTAAAATAACGTAATCCATACACGTGTCATGTTTGTTTGAACATATTGTCACTGATTAAAATTATTTTATGAGAGTTTATCACTATTTATACATATAATTTGTTTAAATTAAAGATGTGTATATATACAATAATATACCGCTTATGACAATATTCTTACGACATCTAACATATCTGTACGACTTATAGTCTATCTCCGAGGAAAACAACCTTTACGGATAACATATGTTATTTGAAGAGTTAGTTGTTTGACCGTGACGACGATTTGGTAATCTTACTAAAAACATTTTCAAAATATCTACAACTATTGGTTAGTTTTGGAAACTGATCGAATTTTGTAGTTTGGTTAAACATTTTAAGAGTTACGTTCGTTCTGATGTTGTCAGTGTGGAAGTCGCCCACTAGATTACGATCTAAATTGGGTAGCACTGCTTCGACGGTCCAAACAGATTCCTTTCACTTTCGGATTGATTGGGAGGTCTGAGTTGAAAGAATCTGACGTGAATAAAAGATCTGATGTGGACAGCACATGATTTGTCCTGCAGACTCTTGTTCCGGTTATCTTTATTTCTTCAATACTTTATTAAATTCAGTTTAATTCCACACATAACATCCATAATTAATTTAAATTACACTAAATTTGCACTTTTATTTCAATTTTCGTTCTCATTTGGTAACTGCACTTATTTTCAAAGGTGACGTAGCAAAAATGAGAAAAAAATAAAATATCTCGTATAAAACACGCATTTAAATGACATATTTGAGCATACGCAGTCTTTTATTTTAGATTTTGTCATTTTTAGCTGGGCATTTTGCAAAAAAGGCAGGTTATTTTTTTACGAATCGACTTATCTACCTAAATTTTATGAAATTCGGTCAATTACGTTTTTAAAGAGTAGATATATGCATTGCCTACACAGACACACAGACAGACACGCGCAAACAGACGTCACGCTAAAAATGGTAGTTTCGTAATCTAGAGTAATCTGTCAAAACGTGTTGATCTGTCGAATACTCGAGTTGCGATTTTCAACAAGATTCCAATACCTTCCCTATACATTGCCATGTGTTACAGGGAAAATAAAATGAAAGCTTAAAGGGTACATCTAATTAAAAATACCATGAGCTCTGTATTGAGTTCGGCAGATGCTTTTATCGTATCGCATCAGCAACTGAACAATGACGAACTTATATTCTGTGGAGAGTTTTCATCTTCTTCGTCGACCCAGACCGTCCGACCTACCCGAAAGTGTAGGGTATCTGATTGAATGGCTAGAACAATGCCACCTATGTTAGACAGGAAGCCAGTGAGGATAGAATTCACAGGGACCGCACCCTCCTTGCCTTGCTACCAACCTCCCGGAATGACGGACGGACCCACATATTTAATATATCTGTACTACGCGTGACCACGGGGGCAGTTTGGGAATCGTAATCGTGTCATTTGAGTGTAATCCCCGCATGCTAACCACTCGGCTGTTCCGCGCCCTGTGAAAAGATTTGGAAACGGACAGTAACTCGTGAAATTATTAACAAATCTACAAAATTCGAAAAGTTTTCAGTAATCGCCAAAAGTTAAAAGTTTATATAGCTATCTTATATCTACTTTATCATTTACAGCTGTCAAATACAATAAAATGGGAAGTACATATTCAATTAATTCACAACATAACGGATACTATTTTCATGATCTTGAGGAATTTGACGAATCATTAAATTCGTCAAGATCATGAAAATTATAGCCAAAGTCATGTAACACAAACTTTCAAATGATAGCCTTGGCTACTTGGTTGGGTATTCGTAGAAATGTGATATCTGTTACATACTACTAGAGTTTCACCCAGTCACATGTTCATGAATTTTCTCCGTACTTCACACCCTAAGATGTTTCACATCAAAATAATTGTAAAATGCGTTAAGGTTTCGAAAGCATAATCTCCTGTTTAGTGAATCAGTTGGGTATTTGATTAACTTTTTTTTGTATTTATAACGAATATTCTACGAAATACGAGAGGCTTCTAGAAATCTCTACGGAGAGTACTTAAAGTGAGCCGTCGTTCAGTTGGAAAATGTTGACTCGATACGAGCTAAATAGGTATGTGAGATGCGTCAGTGTTTCGAGAATAGTATCCGCTATATTGTGAATTAGCTGAACATTTAATTGCTATTTTATTAGTATACCTGTCAGCTGTTTTATCATAAGGTAGCTATAGAGTTATTAGATGTATAATATTACTGTTTAAACTTATTGTTGCGTTAAATAAAATCATTAGATTCCCAAAATTTTAAACTTATTCGTGAAATTGAGAGTACGACTCGTTTCAAGAGGTTACAACGTTATACAACAAGATACATCGTTATACAACGCAGTTACAACGTTATACAAAAAAATTCAACTTACACTTTATTTCAGATAATAGACATACTGCTGAATACGCGGGATTAACGTACCCTGTCTGGAGTACTTCTACTCCAGATTAATTCACATGAGGTACTCCAGACAAATTACAAGAACAATAGAAGATGACACCTTTTACGTACCATTACAATGTCGGATTAAAAGAAAGGGACAAGTCACTGATTAAATGCCACTGATCTTGGAACAAAAGTATCTCTATTCGAAATAAAGATTATGCAATAGAGTGTGTACCATATTATAGTACAAATATCGAGCCTCTCACGGAATTACAATTACTTGATGTGTATGTGTAATTATTTTCTTTTTAATAGTGTTTTATTCATTGTATATTTTTATATTAATAGTATGTATACTAGCCGAATACCCGTTGAATATAAACGATCTTGCAAAAAACAATCCCTGAATGAGGTAAATTTTTGAATAATTCGCGTTCCACATTTATTCTGCAAATCGAATACTTTGGTGCGCAGAACCCCCTAAAGGAGAAAATATTGAGTAACTTAATTTGCCCATTTCTTCCTTTTGAACTATCTACACGTATACCACATTAAAGGTATCTCATCCCTAAGCATGCTTTTTTATTATTTATCCTTTCGAATGTTTTTCTGTGAAGCACACCTATAAATGAACATTTATAAAAAAACTCTGTTTGTCATTGGTTTTTATCAGATGATTGGCTCATATACCAAATATCAAGCCTCTATCACATTTATAAGAAAGCGTGCCTCATTTATTCGGAAAATCGAACATATTAGTGTGCGGCGCCCCTTAAAGTAGCAAATATTGAAAATTTGAAATTTCACACTTTCTTTCACTCAAACTATCTACCTGTACATCATATTTGAAGTCTCTGTCCTATCGCGAAGCATGTTTTTTCCATCACTTCACATTTCGAACGTTTACATATTTAGTATCCCGTTAATGAACATTTTTGCCACACAGTATTCATCTTTTGGTTTTTTTTTTGTTAAATTGTTAGCCTATATACTAAATTTCAAGCCTCTGTCACATAGTAAAGGAAGAGTTTTTCATTTGTTCGGCAAATTGAACATTTCAGTGAGCGGCACCCTCTACAATAGCAAAAGTTGGAAAACTGAAATTGAACACTTTCTTCCCTTCCATCATTTACCCGTACACCAAATTTGAAGTCTGCATCTCATCGCAAAGCATGCTTTTCTAGCAGTTCACCTTTCGAATGTTTTTCTGTTGAGTACCCAACCCCTTGAATATACATTTTTGAAAAAAACTCTATGCTTCTTGTGATTTCTATCAGATGATTCGCCCATATACCAAATATCAATCCTCTATCACGTTTTAAATGGGGAGTTTTTTCTTTATTCCGAAAATCGAACATTTTGGTGTGTGGCACCCCCTAAAGTGGAAAATATTGGTAAACTGAAATTGTACACTCTCTTTCTTCCAAACTAGCTACTGTTACACCAAATTTGATATATCTATCACATCCCGAAGCATGTTTTTTTTATCAATTCAATTTTCGAACTTTTTTCTTTGGACCACTGTCGCGAACGTTTTGGTATACCCGACAGAGAAGACAAAGTTTTGAAATCAAACACATTTATTAAACATGAAATAACAAGGCAGTTGATCGAAAACAGTGGAGTACAAGCATTTCTCGCAATAACTCAGAGTTACACTCGGTAGGGTGACCATTAAGAACACCCCTGGAGGAAGAGGAACCAAGAGAATACACATATTTTCTGATACATAAAATAAACACGATATTCCTCATATTATACTTGACATTTATATATCACATTTGTATACTTTGAACATATACGACATTTTCATATAACATCATCAATGATTCGATGCTCACGAGGATTTGACAATTAACACTCTATTCGTTAGGTGGAAGACTAAATATATATAAAACTTTACCTCGTCTCTTTTAAATATAACATTTACAATTCTGTACCATGGGAAAGGATATCAGGATGGACTCTCGGCATAAACTCATCGAGATTCTTGCGCAGAACAAAATCCATAATGGTCGGGAAACTTGACTACACAACATCATGCTGGCGGAATTCGACATCTTGGTTGGTTACGGAGATTGGTTGATTCGTACCTTAGGACACAAGGAGTAGTCAGGCAAATACAAATCGCTGTAAAATGAGCTTTCCCTCTAGCCCTATTAGCGATTCAAGCCGACCAGTGAAAGAACCATTTTCTCTTTTCACAAGACTCATTATTCCATTACTACCAGGCTGATTCATTTAAAAACACGAGTGACTCATCTCTGAACCGAGCCAAACGACTCTACGCACAACTTGTCGAACTATGTTACATATTTTAATCACATCCTTCCACTTTCAAAATTAATCCACCTTTATAAAATTCGCGATCATACGCGAATCAAACACACACGTCTACATTTTTCCACGACTCCTTCCACACTGCCTCCAAAATCCTTTTTCAAACGCGCGCGTGCGCAAAACCTGCAAGTTCCCAACTAGCGACTGAGAAGCGAAAATACAAAACTATTACTATTTTTCTGGAACATAAACACTTTTGCGATTTTAGAGTTCACTTCCCTTAAAAGTCAATGTAATTGAAAACATGTAGAAAAGACATTTACATTTCGAAATTGACACTTTCAATCACACAGAAATAAAACAATACTTTAATATACAATTTTAACACAGAGGTGTGAAAGCCTTATCACACTCCTTCGGGGCCCGGGAGAAAAATTTCCTGCAAAGCGGGGAATTTTTCCACACAATACTAGGAAAATACCTGCATTAAGTTCCCAATGACATATGTTCCATTGAGAGGAATTTAGTGTAAATTTTGAGCGATGTACATGTACATCAAAGAAAAAAAACAAAAACAAACAAGATCATGACCAGCATAATAACCAAAATCCAAGAGTGGCCTAAAGTTTGACTCGTGAGTCAAAAAAAAAAAATAAGTCTCAATACAAGCATAGACCTTTACAAGACAACACCAAATTAACAAGACACAAATGATGAAATTGCCCCTTTTAAAACTTAAACACTAATACATTTTCTGGTGAGTACCACAGAGACATGAAAATTTAATTTACTCAACTCACAAAAAGTTTAACTAAACAAAAAGTTTTCTTTCTTCAAAAATTTTACAATTAAAATTCTATAAATTTACTTTTCACAGAAATCAATTTATTAACTATTATCCAACCTTGCCAACAAATTACTTTAAAAGACATTTAAAAAAATTACTAATTTAGAAAATGAGACAAATTTTCAAACCAAGAATGTTGATCAGGCACCCAGGCAAGAAACAAGTCCATTAGAAAGTTGCAAACCTAGAGGTGGCGGTACCCCCAACCAATAAGTCAACAAACACCAAATGACAAAAAAAAATTTCTAAAATTTACTAGACCTTTAAATTAAAAAAAAATCATTCACACATTCATAAAATAAAACAGAGATAAAAATTATCAGTTATCCTTAAAAATCCTTACCAAAACTCTAATCCATCAAGTACTTAATTATCTTAAAATTACTTTAAAACATTACTGCTTATCATTAAAGTAAAGCAAAAAAAAATTATTATTTAAGTATTTAGAATTTTAAAACACTACTTCAACCTGATTAACATGGCACTCACATTCAGAAAGCTGCACTGGCACAGAACTTGCAGTACAGAACATTCAGCTGACTGACACATAAAGCAAATTACACAGAAGTTCAGAAATATTGGATCCATTTTAACATAGCATACAGTTTTGCAAAACATTTTTTTCACTACTCATCTGCGAGTCAGGCACAGCAATACGCTTTGCGACACTACTTAGGTTTGAGTCTGCAATTTCCGACTCATTTGCCGGTTCATGATTTGAAATCGAAAGTAAATTACTCGTACATTGATAACCAACAAAAGGAATGGAAGAGTTTGAAAACTTAAAACAGAAGTGATTATAATCTATAATAGCATTATGTTTATGTAAAAACTTGTTACCAAGGATTACATTATATGAAATAGGAGCTGGTGATTTTAACACAAAAAATTCGGTAGGGAATCTTTCTTTTCCCAAATTTAGTGAAATAGTGGCTAAACATTCAACTTTAGTATCTTGTGAACTAAAGCTACGCAAAATTGTTGGTTTGTATGTTAGCAACATATGTGCAATGGGTACAGTATTTAAAGCTTCCTCATACACTAAATTAATTGAACTACCCGTATCAATCAATATTGACACTTCACTGCTCACTAATTTTCCTTTTATAATAGAAGAAGATGACAAAGAATTTGTAATATTATGACAAATATTATTTTCCTCAAAATGTGATGTTTGCCTATCAAAAGTTTTTCTATTATTATAATTGTGCATGGGATATCTACTCTGATTCCCAGAAGAATGATTTTTGGAATTTTGCAAAGATTTATATGACTCCTTATTTTTATAATTTTGCGTTCCTTGCTTTTTATACTTCCACTCATTTGCAGACATTTGCCCTCTGTGTCTTTCACCCTGGTGATACCTAGTTCCAGGACTGGTATAAATTTTCCTACATTTTATACCGTACACATCTTTTTTTTGAAAAACCTTTTTCCAACACTGTTCTTGAACGTGACCTAATTTACCACATTTGTCACACTTTGGACGCGGTGAACGCTTTTCGTTAACTTTATCTGAATTAAACTTAAATTTTTCTATTTTACCCCTAAGAAATTCAATGTCCCTTTCCTGTTCTAACACTTTTCTTTTTAAATCTGACATACTTTCACTTTGATCTGGTGTGAGAACATATTTTTCTGGTGTGAGAACACCTTTTTTTGTAAGTACCGGATTAGTCAAGTACATAGCATTATTTTCATTTAAAATAGATTCCTCAAGAATTGCAAGTTTTCTAGCCGAATAAAAATCTCTAGGGTTTTGTGACAACACCAATCTTTTTAGTTCCGGATATAAACCATTAATAAATGAAGTTTTTAAAAGTGTTTGCCTGATTTTATTCTCACTTTCGGAATCTACATCTTCCGGAACAACCTTAAATGAAGCAGCTTCGATTCTCATCGAAAACTGTTTAACCGACTCATTTGGTCTCTGTGTAAAGTTCACGAGTGAAATTATGTTTTTAGTAACATTTTCGGTCACTTCAAAATGATCTTTCAAAATGTGAATAATTTCCTGCAAATTTTTACAATTTCTGTGCTTTGGATTCTCTTCAATCAATCTATTTGCTTCCCCCTCTAAATTCAATCTCAAACAAACTAATTTGTCACACTCACTCCAGTTTGCATGAGTGGCTACTAAATTTAACTTTTCCAAAAACTGTGACAACGAAAGCTCTGAATTTCCCGAGAATTTTGGAATATGATGTGCGAACTTAGGTGTGAAAATATGGAATGATTTTAACATGTTATCATTTACCGATGAAGCACTGTTTTGATTTGGCAAAGTGCCAGAAGAAGAATTCAGACATACCGGCGATTTATCTGATATATTTTCCTCATTAGATTTAGCTTTGTGGCTAACATTTTTAACTTTACTTCTAGAATTAACAGTATCCGACTCAGTAGCAATATCAAGCGACAAATTCAAGGAGGAATTTAATTTTTTACTTGAATTTTTACTCATCTTACCGACATTTACTTTTTTGTTTCTAGTAATTGGAGCCATTTTGCATAACAATCAAATATACTCGTATAGTTTAACACAATATGCAATTGCAATGTTCTTAAACAGTATTTACAATAAAACCAGTTTTTATCAAATCAAATGACATAAATATGCAAACAAATCAATTTTTTTTATCAAATGGCACATATCAAATTCCAAGAACACTCGTTTTTGAGAATACCGAAAGCAGAACATGGAACTCTGTTTACTTAAGAAAACACTCATTTTAGCACAACGGTAATTTTTAACCTTCAAAATTTCAATTCTTAAGAAAATTTTTAAAAATTTTAATTCTCTCAGCTCTTCCCCACTCACCGAGAAAAGTAACGGCACCAATTCTGTCGCGAACGTTTTGGTATACCCGACAGAGAAGACAAAGTTTTGAAATCAAACACATTTATTAAACATGAAATAACAAGGCAGTTGATCGAAAACAGTGGAGTACAAGCATTTCTCGCAATAACTCAGAGTTACACTCGGTAGGGTGACCATTAAGAACACCCCTGGAGGAAGAGGAACCAAGAGAATACACATATTTTCTGATACATAAAATAAACACGATATTCCTCATATTATACTTGACATTTATATATCACATTTGTATACTTTGAACATATACGACATTTTCATATAACATCATCAATGATTCGATGCTCACGAGGATTTGACAATTAACACTCTATTCGTTAGGTGGAAGACTAAATATATATAAAACTTTACCTCGTCTCTTTTAAATATAACATTTACAATTCTGTACCATGGGAAAGGATATCAGGATGGACTCTCGGCATAAACTCATCGAGATTCTTGCGCAGAACAAAATCCATAATGGTCGGGAAACTTGACTACACAACATCATGCTGGCGGAATTCGACATCTTGGTTGGTTACGGAGATTGGTTGATTCGTACCTTAGGACACAAGGAGTAGTCAGGCAAATACAAATCGCTGTAAAATGAGCTTTCCCTCTAGCCCTATTAGCGATTCAAGCCGACCAGTGAAAGAACCATTTTCTCTTTTCACAAGACTCATTATTCCATTACTACCAGGCTGATTCATTTAAAAACACGAGTGACTCATCTCTGAACCGAGCCAAACGACTCTACGCACAACTTGTCGAACTATGTTACATATTTTAATCACATCCTTCCACTTTCAAAATTAATCCACCTTTATAAAATTCGCGATCATACGCGAATCAAACACACACGTCTACATTTTTCCACGACTCCTTCCACACTGCCTCCAAAATCCTTTTTCAAACGCGCGCGTGCGCAAAACCTGCAAGTTCCCAACTAGCGACTGAGAAGCGAAAATACAAAACTATTACTATTTTTCTGGAACATAAACACTTTTGCGATTTTAGAGTTCACTTCCCTTAAAAGTCAATGTAATTGAAAACATGTAGAAAAGACATTTACATTTCGAAATTGACACTTTCAATCACACAGAAATAAAACAATACTTTAATATACAATTTTAACACAGAGGTGTGAAAGCCTTATCACACCACCCACTTAAACGAACATTTTTGAAAAACTATATTCGTCTTCGGTGTTTTCGTCAAATGATTAGCTCTTATACTAAATTTCAAGCCTCAATTTTAAAGCAGCCTTTTTTCATTCATTCGGTAAATCGAACATTTTGGTATGCAGCACCCCCTTAAGAAGAAAATATTGGAAATCTGAAATTGCACACTTTCTTCCTTTCGAACAATAAATTTAAAATATCTATCTTATCGTAAAGCATGCTTTACTATCATTTCATATTTCGAACGGTTTCATGTAAACCACTCCTTCTAGAGACGTGTCACAAAAATTCGATTTTTCCAGGGGGTTTTATCGAACGATTGAGCCGTGTACTAAATTACAAATCTCTATCTATTCGGGAAGTGTCTAAAAATGCGTGTCAGACGGATCGATGGACGAACAGACAGACAGACAGATAGACAGACAGGGAAACACACAGAAGGACAGATGAACACTTGGTAATTAGCATATACCGGGTGGTCAGAATTAAAACACCCCTACTCTGAGCTCTCTATAGATCGAACTACTCAGTGTAAAAGCTCCAAAAGTGTTGAACCTACTTTTCAAGACATGGGAAAAGGGATTACGCGAAAAAAAATGAGTTCCAGAAACACCGATAGGTGGCGCTGTACAACAGAAAATATGCTCAACACACATGCGATATGAAAATTTTCCTTTTTAATTTATTTTGCTGGCATGAGAAAAAGGAAGACAAAGAAGTGAAGAAACTTAAACTGTCATTGTAACATTCATAGCACAAGGACCTTATCGATGCAGGGAATGCTGTTCAGTATGGTTGGTACCCTTCTTCAAGATGTAAAATCTGCAGTCTGTGGACAGCTTGTTCAACTGCGGATCGTAATTGGTCGATCGAGATGTTTCTCACATGCAGAGTGAAACTGTCTTTCAAATCTGCCAAGGTTACCAGACGCCCTCGATAAACAAGGCTTTTTAAGTATCCCCACAGCCAAAAATCACAGGGATTAAGATCTGGAGAACGAGATGGCCAGGTTGTCGGAAACACAATACTAATTACTCTACTATTAGTAAAATGCTGCCGAAGAAACTACTGTACACAGAGTCCAATGTATGGAGGCGCTCCATCTTGCATATAGGTAATTGAATCAAGACATTGGTGCTGTTGCAGTTGGGGTACAACAAAATTTTCGAGCACGATTTTGTACCTCCTGGTCGTCACGGTGCATGCCACGGGGCCATTGGGAGTAGCCTCTTCGAAAAAGAAAGGTCCAAGAATGAATGTGGCTGTGAATCCACACCAGACTGTAACTTTATGTGAGTGAAATGGAATCTCTTGGAAGGTACGAGGGTTTTCCGTGTCCCAAATGCGACAGGTATGGGTATTGACTGTTCCACTTAGACGGAAATGTACTTCATCGCTCCATAGAATCTGCCATTACCACGATGCATCCACTTCAACTCTAGCCAGAAATGTAAAACAGAGGTCAGTCGCTTCTCCCTGTCGATGGTCAGCAAGTGGTGATTGAGACTAATTTTGTACGGCAAAAAAATGCACTATGTTTCTTAGTACGTTCCGAACTGTGCTGTAGGTAACACCCAAGTGTCGTGACACTCCACGTGCACTACTACAGTCTATAACGTTATCCATTGATTGTTCAACAATAGTGGTGGCAGCATCGTCAACGACATCTGAACGAGTCGATTCGCGTCCTCGACCCGGCTGAACTCCAAGATGTTCAGTTTTCTCGAATCGAGCGATCATTCTCCTGAGAGCTTGTGGAGGTAATGGTCCTTTGCGCAAATTCTTAGGTCGACGAAACTCTCGAAGTGCAGCTGCAGCATGTCCTTTGTTTTCATAAAACAGCTTCACAAGCAAAGCGCGTTCTGGCAGTGTGACAGTCATCGCTCATAAGAGTGAAAATTTCCCACATAAGAGTGAAAATTTCCCAGGTTTATCCACTTTTATGCCCAGAACATAGTAGCTGCAAACCAAGGGTTTATGCAAATTTTTGTGCTTACAGTGCGAAATTGCAGGTACAATGACAGTTTAAGTTTCTTCACTTCTTTATCTTATTTTTTCTCATGTCAGCAAAAGAAATTAAAAAGGAAAATTTTCATATCGCATGTGTGTTGAGCATATTTTCTGTTGTACAGCGCAACCTATCGGTGTTTCTGGAACTAATTTTTTTTTTCGCATAATCTCTTTCCCCATGTCTTGAATAGTAGGTTCAACAATTTTGGAGCCTTTACACTTAGTAGTTCAAAGTATAGAGAGCACAGAGTAGTGGCGTTTCAATTCTGATCACCCTGTACTAGCCGAATACCCGTTGAAAATCAACGGTTTTGAAAAAGCAACCCCTGAATAATGTAAAGTTTTGAATAATTCGTGTTTCACATTTATCAGACAAATCAAATATTTTGGTCATTTTATCTATTTCATCTATTTTATCATTTTATCTATTTTATCTATTTTATCATTTCCCTTTCGAACGGTTTTGTATGGAGCACACCTATAAATAAACGTTTTTGAAAAATTTTGTTCGTTTTGGGTTTTTTATCCGATGATTGGACTATATACCAAATATCAAGCCTCTATCATATTTAAAAAGAAGCTTGCCTCATTTATTCGAAAAATCGAACATATTAGTGTGCGGCGCCCCCTAATGTAGCAAATATTGCAAATCTGAAATTTCACGCTTTCTTACTGTCAAACTATCTGCCCGCACACCAAATTTGAAGTCTCAATCCTATCGCTAATCATGTTTTTTCTATCACTTCATCTTTCGAACGTTTTTCTGTGTAGCACACCCTTAAATGAACATTTTTGAAAAACCGTATTCATCTTGGAATTTTTATCAATTGATTAGCCCATATACTGAATTTCAAGCCTGTATCACATTGTAAAGAAGACGTTTTTATTTGTTCGTCAAATCG
Source organism: Amaurobius ferox (assembly GCA_951213105.1). NCBI lineage: Eukaryota > Metazoa > Arthropoda > Arachnida > Araneae > Amaurobiidae > Amaurobius > Amaurobius ferox. The sequence goes on from OX578148.1 coordinate 127,821,079, forward strand.
AATAATTTAGTTAGCGGCACCCACTACAATAACAAATGTTGGAAAACTGAAATTGCACACTTTCTTCCTTTCCAAATATTTACCTGTCCACCAAATTTGATGTCTCTATCTCATCGCGAAGCATGCTTTCCTATCATTTCACTATTCGAAAATTTTGGTGTGGAACACCCGCCCCCTTAAATATACATTTTTGAAGAACTCCAATCTTCTTGGATTTTCTATCAAATGATTCGACCATATACCAAATATCAAGTCTCTATCACTTTTTGAAAGGGGCGTTTCTCCTTTATTCCAAAATTCGAACATTTTAGTGTGCTATTCCCCCTAAAAGAGAAAGTATTGATAAACTGAAGTTGTACACTTTCTTTCTTCCAAACTATCTATCCGTCCACCAAATTTGAAATTTCTATCTCATCCCGAAGCATATTTTACATCAATTCACCTTTCGAACGTATTCCTCAGGAGCATCCCCTTAAACGAACATTTTTGAAGATCTATATTCGTCTTAGGTGTTTTCTATCAGATGATTTGACCATATACTAAATATTAAGCCTTTATCACGTTTTAAAAGGGGCATTTCTACTTTATTCCGAAAATCGAACATTTTGGTGTGCGGGACCTTCTAAAATAGAAAATATTAGTAAACTGGAATTGTACACTTTATTCCTTTCAAACTATCTACCCTTACACTAAATTTGACATCTCTATCTCATTTTGAAGCATGTTCTTTATGAATTCACCTTTCGAATGTTTTTCTCTGGAGCACCCCCCATAAACGAGCATTTTTGAGAAACTATATTCGTCTTGGGTGTTTTCGTCAAATGATTAGCCCTTATACTAAATTTCAAGCCTCTATTAAATTTTAAAGGATCCTTTTTTCATATATTCAATAAATCGAACATTTTGGTGTGCGGCATCTCCTTAAGTAGAAAATATTGAAAATCTGAAATTGTATACGTTCTTCCTTTCGATCAATTTACCCAAACAGCAAATTTAAAGTATCTATCTTATCGTAAAGCATGCTATCCTATCATTTCACATTTCGAACGGTTTCGTGTAAAGCACCCCTTCTATAGAACGTTTTCGAAAAAAATCGACTTTTCCAGGGTTTTTTACCAAATGACCGAGTCGTGTACCAAATTGAAGTCCCTATCTATTCGGGAAGTGCTTAAAAAAAGCGTGACAGACTGAAAGATGGACGGATGGACAGACAGGCATACAGACAGACAAACGAACATACGGACACTTGATAATTAGTATATATAGATAGATGAGAAATAATTTAGAAAGGATCCAGAATTCGATTTTAGCATTTTAAAGAATCTTTTGTGCATTACCAAATCGAATAAAACGGGTTTCGAACTTTCTAACAGTAGCGTAAAACCTTGATCTTGTGATTACTACGTCGGGTTTCAATTAATGGCTGCAAAGAGCCTCCGTTAATCACGCCTAAATGTGTTAAAGATTCGAAGCTCTACAGAGGTTTGAAGCTTTCAAGTCTTGTTGACGGATGAAACATTAAACACTTATCGAGTTGCGACAAATGGTTTCACATTTCGTTAACGTCCTAAATTCTGCATTTTGGATCTTGTTCTGCCTTGCAGAATGTTTTGCTAAATGATCTTGTAGAAATTTTTGCTAACTTATACTGTAGAAAATTTCGCTAACTGATCTTGTAAAAAGTTTTGCTAACTATTCTTGTAGAAAGTTTTGCTAGCTAGTTTCAAGTTTGGATGGAGACTGTTGACTCGTTAGACCTATTCACAGCGCCTTTTCGGCAGTTTTTTTCCAAACTGCTATTCCCTCACTTATAAGGTTATACGTGTACTTATTGTGGCAAAATAAATATTATTATTATTATTAAAACCATAGTCGTTAATTCACTACACTGTGAAACATTCTGAAACCTTTGCTAATTTTTTCAGCTACTTCATTGATCATTTCGGCAAACTATTAGAAAAACCGCAATTACTGGCGTTCATAAAAATTCCAGCTTCATTTCTGAAATTCATCATTGGCTGTATTCATTTCTAAAATATTCAGTTAATTATCATTTGCCGATGCGGTATTTGTATATATATATATATATGCGTGTGTGTGTGTGTGTGTGTATCAGGATCCTTACTCCCCATTACGAACAAATGATTCCCCTGAAACTTTCAGTTACATACTTGCAAATGTTTTACATTGTAGTGAATATATAGCTTAAGATAAGAATACTAATATTCTATGAAATAAAATATCTCAGAAATAAACCACTGCTGAAAGAAATGTAACAAAACTTTGAACTACTTTTCAATACATTTTTATGATGTACCTGGTTCATTCTCTATTTTTACTCTACTTAAGATTATTTAATTTGACATTTCAAGAAACTCCGATTTATCCAAGGGCTTTACGAGATGAGGAAGATCTTGCTGGACTAATTATCGGGACAAGAGAATTGAACCCTTTCCATTCACCCTTGCAACACAGGATTAAGAGGAAAGGACAGTCACTGATTAAACCTCATCGATCAAGGACAATATTTGGCTGTATCATTTAATTTCTGGATGATTTAAGAAAATAATCGCCGAGAATAATAGTAAGGAATCTTAAGTTCACGATCAGTATTATTCTGCCTAAAGGATTTACTGTTAGTATTAAAAACTAACTCTTTTAAGAACGAATTTGAATATTTTGATAATGATTGCAGAAATAAAAGAAAATATTCTAAAAAGCATTACATTAACTTAGTAAATTTGACATAATAACTATAAATGTAAGGAATGGTTTTTAAAGTGTAAGTCCAAGTAATAGCAGTCAGACGATATTGTCAAGCTGCATGCTTCGTTCTTTAATAAACACACAACTCGCCTTTAAGGGTCGTTCCCCAAATTTGAAAGACATTCCCATGGCAGATATCAGTATCCAGGAACCGGTTTTGCGCTTTTTATGCGTTCGTCGGCATGGAATCAGCGATATTTGTAATGGCAACAAAAATCTAGCTATAAACCACAATATTTGTGAACTTCTATGCTAACTGACAATTTCATTTCTTGCACGGGGCCATCGTAAAATTTATTAACAATTTAGCTCAGGCAGCACGACACTGCAAAGACAAAGTTTATAAACACGAAACACACCTATAAGAGGCTTTCCAAAAATGCAAAGCACACTCTCATCGCAAATATGATTATCTATGTACAGTTTTCGACCTTATTATGCGCTCGACAGCATATAATATCATATAACTTCAATGGAAATAAGAAATTTGTTATATTCCATAACTTTTTCGAACTTCCATCGGACATAACATACAAATATACACAAAATTACGCCTTGTGTGTCTGAGTAAAAATATGTTATTAAATAAATGGATGCAATTTAAACATAAATGTTGAAATCAAGTGGCAGTATCCTGCTGACTATGGTTCTGATATGGGCTTCGGTCAGTATCTATGTCACACTTAGAAAGCTGGAGCTTAATGAGAATCTCCCATGTTTAGCACATTTTAATAAACGTACAATTTACGTTTTACATATTTTAATTTTAAATTATGCCTTAAATCCTGAAAAAAACTTTATTGTTTCAATGGTATTGAAGTGTGTAAGATAAAACTTCGTCAATAACGCATCATACAGTAATTTACTAAAGATTTCAATACGTTCCAGAGGCATGAAACAAATCTTCTGCTGGACAACATGAGAGCAATCACGTCAGATAAAACATGAAGGGAGCTGTAAATAAAGTGCTTCATCACTTATTTGAGTTACACAACTTATTTGAATTGGAATTATTGCCGAACTAAGAAAAAAAACTAGCACGGGCGAACTGATAAATAATTTTAAATCTTACTGTTCATTTTCACGTTTCCCTTCTAAAAATTATGTAGTTAAATATTTTATGGTCGTTGGGATAGTGTTAGGTGTACTACGGATTTAGTGTTATTATGTCTTATTTAAGAATTATTTCCCTTATCTTGAGTCTCACCGTCTATCTCGTTGTTTATCTTGTCTTCCATCTTTTCTACAGTGACGAGTTATCTGAAACAACATTTGAATTAGCGACGAGTAAACAATGGTTTAATTACAATGTCTTTAACTCCAGCCAAACGGGACAGAAAAAAGGTTACATAGAGTGCAGAGTTATATATATATATATATATATATATATATATGTAAAATACAGGGTGTCTCAAAAACATTGAAACACTCTTTAATTGTTTACCTGTTGAAGATAAGTGGGCATTGTAAATTGCAAAAATGTTGAAAGTATGGTAGGAAATAATACTACGTTAATGAAATGGTCCACCCATTAATTTTCAAAAAGTTACACATTTTAAATTTTATACGACCCCCTTAGACAAATTTGGTGAATCAGAATATTTTTCTTTTCAATGCAGCAAGATTATTAAAAAAAAACGCTTATCCGTATCTTTAAAATCAACTGAATTAAGATAAAGAAAAAACTCTGACTTATAGCACTTTTCCGTACCATGTGAATAACTGTTTCATCAGTGAAAATAGGGATCATAAACAAATTGGCGATGGAAATTGTTTAGATCAAAAATACGTTAATATGTATCAAAATTTTTTATCACAAATGCATCTAAATAAAGCATTACACAGGCAGATATCATATAAAGCAGTGGTACTGACTACGCGATTGGCTATCCTATGTATTATCATCCAATTTTATCTTTTTGTGATATGTCACTGTAGTGCAGTAAATTAAAAGAAATACTTAAAGTTGGCTTTTTGGACATATTATTTTAGTAAGATTGGCATGGTCGTTAAATTGTACATAGAGGAACTCATTATTAAATTAAACATTGCGTTGTTTGCCGCTATTAAAACCCATCAATTATTTTATTTAGCTTGAGTTCTGTAAAGGAATATTGATTAACATAATATTAAATTGATTGCACCATTTTAACTTAGCAATAAATATTTTATTAACAACATAAATTACTAAATTACTAAAATTACAACAATTATTCCTCTTGTTCGCGCCGGAGAGAGACAATGTGAGACCATTAGTTAAAAATGCCTAAAATGTATTTAAGATTTGCAATATTATTTGAGGACCACATACTTTCAAGGCTGCCTTGGACTTGGTCACCAGCACGTACTTAATGTCGCTCATTTTACTGGAATTAACTAAGTGTAATCCGCCGATCATATTGTACTGCTGGCTAGGTGTTAATATCGCACACTTCTGGAATAACTGTACTCCGAACTTTGTCGTTTATATTCTGCAATTGTCGTGCAGAAGTCATCATGAATTTCCATATCACCTCTCATGTAGAATTCATGCTGCAATCGCTGTCGAAATCGTTCTCTAAAAGTATCGTACTTATGTCATTCTTTTAGTCTGTTCTTTCTAAGTGTGTCGTTCTTTATCTGCGTTCTTATGTCATTCTAGTAGCCGTTTTTCTGTAAGTATTGTCGACCTATATTTTCGTTCTGTTTTAGGTTGTGGCCTCAAGTCTGACACTCTTCTTTTGCTCCTATTGGCCGCCTTCACAGCGACGCTCAAACAACTTCTCCGTTGGTCAGTCTTTTTATCCAATGTCGTGATTTCACCTTTCCTTAAGAGTCATTCGACCCATTCTGTTTTGACGCCCCTAAATTTAAGGTTTTATCTGACCTTTGGGTCAGCATGTTGTAAACTTTGGCGTCATTGAGACTGAAGGTATTGTCTGACGTCTCAGACACAATAAATAATGCACATAAAACTGTCTCACAATAACTGGTGTGAGACCGATTTCTGGTCTCACAGTCACAAATTTACATTTCTTATTTGATATATGGTCCCCATTCACAATGTTCAATTTTTAATTAAATATAACTCGCTCAATTTTAAAGATACAGATATGCAGTTTTTTTAATGATCTTGTTGCATTAAAAATAAAAAATTTCTGATTGACCAAATTTGTCTAAGGGGTTCGTATAAAAATTTAAAAAGTGTAACTTTTTCGAAAATTAATGGTGGACAATTTCATTAACGTAGTCTTATTTCCTACCTTACATTTAACATTTTTGCAATTTACATTGCCCACTTATTTCGAACAGGTAAAGAATTAAATCTTGTTTCAAACTTATTGGGACACCCTGTACATAAAAGTTACGTGGAGGAAAATTTGCGTTGAAGAACGCACATCTGTAAATGATATAGTTTTATAAATAAACCATAAAATTAAAATAAAAATATATTTTTAGACAATATTAACAATTTTAAACAGAGCCATATTTAGCTTATGCACTTTAATACAAAAATCTTATGTGGGTATCTCATGACATTCCCTCATGATATCATCTATCTCATGACATCATCTCATGACAATACGTGGGTATCTCATGACATTATGAATTTGCTCGACTTCTTTTACACGGAAATAATGATGTACAAATTCCACAGCACAATGTTTCTTGTATTGAAATTTGCCAAATTTGGCAGCGCTTTAGACAACCAAATGCAATCATTCATACCATTGTCAAAATGGAATTGATATTCAGTTAATATCATGTCAAATAATTGAGCATGTGCAAATTCTTGAGCGTTAAAATAGAAAACTCGATGTCGAATCACGCCGACGTTCTAAATGTGATGTAAGTCATTTTCTATTCAAAAATTACGCTTTAAATGATTTTTTTATTTACCTTTATTAAAAATCTTGATGTTTTAACGTATTTCTCAAAATAATTATTCAAACGTTGGTGTCGGGGGTTGGGTCTCTCGAACACTCATGCATTAAAAATCAGTAAGGTTCCAGCATTTACTGTTTCTGACAACCGTACGAACTTATTTTTTAAAAGTTTTCATTTATTCTTGGCATATCACGTATAAAGATGCATACTAAGTACAAACTAATACACATCCACACATCCACTAATATATAGACACACACACACACTAACATACTCACAAACAAACCAACATACTCACACACACACACTAACATACACACACACACTAACATACACACACACATACATATACACACAATCTAACATACACACACACATACATATACACACAATCTAACATACACACACAGAGATTACCTCGAAACGTTCGATTCGAGTTGGGAGATACTTAAAACGTGCTCTTCTGTCGAAAACTCGAATTCGAATTCGAGACACCCGTCACAAATGATTGCCCTGCCACAAATGATTGCTCTATACATCACGATATGTACTGCATAGGGAGAGTAACAGTAGCAAGCTTCATTTTTACATATTGGCTCACGTAGGATTGTTCAAGACAGACAAAGTTGTGAACAGACGATGCAGGTCATTTATATAAAATCGCGTGTTTAAAATATAACCAGCGTTCTTTCGTTTTTAGCTTGCACTTTATTCAGGAATTAAAATAATTGTATTCGCCGTTTCGCCTTTAAAATAAACTGTGGGATTAAGTTACAAAATCGTGACGTCATCCCAGTGGAAGTCGATGTTTCTTCATCAACGAGTGCGGTGTCGTGTAGTAATGGCGGATTGCCCATATTGTTATTTGTGATTTGTGTTGGACTGTATAACGATGCTATCAGCATTGTGATTTTGAATGATTAAATCTGTGTTCTAAAGGACCGAAATTTACTTTTGTGTGATTACGTATCGTTCGCTAAGGATTCTAAATAATAAATTTAACTTTGTAACGTAACGGGTATGTAGAACGTTACTAATATGTACTGTTGACAATACCGTTAAAGGATTTAAATATTCGGTAATAGACATTTATGCTGTGTGTGGTATGTACATTCTGGATCTTACGTAGTTAATTCTGAAGCCATTGTATATAATGTTATGCTAACTAAATGTTTTAAAATGTTTTTAAAAATAAATATTACGAGGGAAATAAATAATAGTATTTAGATGATCCAAACGATACAATTTCTATAAATACTATATATTATGATGTATCCTTGCTATCATGCATGTGACTTAATGACTTTTATTTTCTCTAGATACATAGTATAATATATGTATAGTACTGTGATCAGGCCGAAAATTTGAATTTGAGATTTCGACGAAAGAACACGTTTCAATTCTTAAACTCGAATCGATCGTTTTTTAAGGTGATGTCTGTTTATGTATGTTACTGTGCGCGCATGTTAATTGCCTATTTCTACAAAAGAAATAATGATATAACAATTTTAAAGTTCTAAAAATTCAAGTTTAATCAAGAGTCTAATCACTTTTACACTCAAAAGGTGTTTATTCATAAAATAACGAAAAAACATTAACAATTGATTATCATTTGCTAAAAGTAAAGATTTGCAATCATAATTAACATTATACAGAATTTTATTATATATGATTAGTGAATTTCTTGATAAATAATTAAATTGTCATTTTGGTGGGCTAAAACAATTTTAGCTTGTGATTTTTTTTTTGTTCAAACAAAAATTGGACATAATTTCCTGTTATGACATTCTTTATGAAACCGTTAGTTTGGTAGTTCATACTTGATTATTGTATATAAGGACGTGCAACATACCAGATACATTAGGAAGATAAATTATCCGACTTGGTGATTGATATGGTGATATTTTCTCAAAATAGTATAGTGATAGATTAAAATTTAGCCTTCTTGACTGTTGTCACTTTTGTAATAAGTGAAAATAAAATATTGTGACATTTACAGGATAATTTCGAAAGCAATTTACGTAATTCTGAGAAGTATGATTATAATTATTATTTTGTTTTAAATATCACAAATCTCATTCTTGGAAAAAACACGTCCACAACTATGCAATACGTATTCAGTGATTTGTTTGCCTTTCAGCGAAATCGATATTTCCATTCTAATGATATATTCACTTGTACGCATTCTGCATACAACTCATTAGAAGTTCTGTTCCGAGTATGAAATATTGTGTGCAGTGTATAGTTCACCAAACCTGGATGGGAATCAGAAGAATGTTATTTTTTACTGCAATCGCTGTAAAGTTGGAAATATCTGCAACGTGCTTGGAATTTCCACGTGCTTATATAATATTTCAAAAACTGAAACAGTAGATAAAAATGTGATACATTCCTCTAAAATGGTGCTTTATTATTTCCACCACGGAGGAAATTATCTCTCTCGGGGAAAGTAAAAACAAGTTATAGAAGACGATCATTTCAAAGATCGTATCACTTTGTTGTAAATTATAGTACTTTGAATAATTATTCGCTAACTACCAGAAATTAGTTGATAAAAAATATCTATTAATTTATGCAATATTTAGCATTTATAATTTTTAAACAAAATTTATTTTATTGTTAAAACATAATGTTATATTCGTGCTGCTCAACCTGCTGTAAACGCTTGACATACAACGACGTCATTCGCGTCTGTGGGGGTGCGGTTAGATTTAAATTTTATCATGTTCAAATCTAACAGAGATATAAGGGGCGGGGTTTGCATCCTGACACTATACTTATCCTTGACATAGGGGGATATTCCAGATTCGTCATATCTTTCACAAGCTATGTTAGAGCCAAAATTAAAAAGCTAGCGCTTAAATTTTACAAAAATTTGCCATCCGTTCCAAATGAACTGTTATTCAATCTGCATGACTATGGTCATCGCAAGGCCAAATCTCGTAAGAGACCCCGCGCTGTTCTAAACATCGATAATCGGAATTAAAAATCCCACCCCAAACATCTGATATTAAATAAAACTCGCGACTAATGTTCAAAACTCTAAGCTGCCAAAATGCTAGATAACCCTTAGATCTGCAACAACCCCCCAAACTGCTTAAACTCTAAATGTGCAACAAACTGCCACACTAGGAGCTAGGACAAATAATAAAAAGTAGTAAATAAAAACCTCGAACCTCCAATTAGGGTCACAGAATTAATGTCACAGTTTGACGATAAGAACCACATATTGAAACTGAAGATTAAAGGCGCTTCACGTCTGGTGCTCTGTCCTGTACGACACTCGACTTTCACAAGCTATTGTAGATATTGACGTCTGTGGGACGATCGCAGATTTAAATATTTTTGTGTGCAAAACTTACAAAAATATAGGGGGCGTGGTTTAAAGGTTGAAACTTGCAGAAATATAGGTGCCGTGATTTATGGCTTGATTGTTGCAGAAACACAGGGGGCGTGGTTTATATCCTGAAACCACTTAATGCTTCTTAATTCGGTACTTCCTTATCGTAGCGACCCCCGAGGACGAATCGACAAGCGGCTGAGATGTATCGCCTAGGTAGGTTATAAAATTTCGCCAAACGTTTGCAGTCCTAAAGGAACAGCACGTGTTTATATTATGTAAGTATTATATTATTTATTGTTATATTATTTATTTTTTATTTCTCTGTTACGCTTTCGAGCTACGGACCTTGGCGAAATCGTAACAGCGACCTTGACGTAATCGTAATTTCGGGGGCCGCTATAATAAGGAAGTACCCTTAATTCTTATGTCAAGGAGTTAATGTAAGGAAACAATAAAAATTCGTATAGTGCAACGTATGCAACACAGTGCTGCCGCCATGGATTTTGTGTGCTATGCCGCTTTATACAGGTATTTATTACATCCATAGTAGTATTTTGTTATTTGAAATGTGCGTTTATTCTATCATACCACTCTATTTTATGCAAGATATCTATATTATGTAATAATGCAGATCACAACGTAAAATACTACGTAAATAATGCTTAGTATACATATACGTTTCGGAAATCTTTGGATTTCCTTTGTCATTACCAAAAACCTGAAATTATTACTCAAATGAGAATTACACCACGCCAGTCAAGCACCCGGCCGTCCAAATAGATACTCAAGTCCTCAGGATGAGTCGGACGGTCTGGGTCTTCAACGCCAGTCAAGCAGGAAAATGGCTAAACGACAGACATATTGTGGTAACGTTATCTGGTGTGACGAAAGAGAAGTAACGCGAGTAAAAACGACCTTGGAAAGCAAATAAGCGAATAGTAAATATAAATAAAATGCAAACAATATTCGAATGCAACAATACTCAAATTGCAAGAAAATTAATAAGACAGAGAAATAAAAAACTAGACGTTATCTTGCTATAGCAAATATTTTATTGTAGCGAACGCGCAATATTTTCTTTGGCGTCTCCCCTTTCGTCTGTCTCCAAGGCCAGGCGAATAAAACACAGCCCATGACGTCTGCATGAGTTGAGCTCAGGGTTGCCAGGATGTCGCATTTAGAAAATGGGTTGCCAGATGTGGTGACAATTGGCGACATTTTGTGACTTCAGGAATATTCCAGAAACTTCTCGATAGAACGATTATTCTTAGAGATTATTCTTAGATAGAGATTTTCATAAGTTTCTATAGAGATACAATAAATACGAGTCATCACTGAATTGGCGAGTTCAGTTGACGAGTGGACAATATACGAGCGACAATCGACTGTGACTTGTGTCAATGTTTTGAGAATAGTAGCTGTTTTGTGAAATTATTTTCACCAGTATTTTGAGAACATTATCGCTTATTTTGTGTAACTAGTGCAGCATTTAAGTGCTGTTTAATTGTATACTGTTCCTGTTTACTTTGTGCTTGTGAATAAACGTAAGTTATCCTTGGTGACTTGGACTCATTCTTGTATACTGCGTATACACCCACTATTCCAGAGGATAGGATAAGTTTGTAACAGTATTATTAGCAAATTATTACCCAAATAACTGTAATTTTTATTGCCATGAAAAGCTTCATTAAGAAGATGATCTATATCCTCGAAACAACTCTATGCAGCATTTTATTTCTATTCGAGCTTAAATACGGTATTCAAGTTATCCTTATCTTTTTCACAAATTGTAGTTTACATGCCGGGAGAGAAAACATTTTGTTTCGTAGTATTTAATCCCTAGGTGGAAAATTTTCCTACTGTGTAAACTTCAATAAAAGGAGTCACCATTAAAATAAAAAAATATATTTTATCATATCCTTTTGACACACTAATGGCACACGTTCAATAAATAACTCTCTGCATTCTAAATCCTAAAATTGTCACTACTTTAGAACTACTACTTTAATGCAGTTTGTCTTATAAAAATGCCATATGCGTAATGTAACGCATATGGTATGTTTATGTGGCATAAAGTGCATGTTGTAGATATATGCCATTTATTTACTAGATAATTTTCATATTTCTATTCCCCTTTTTCGCTTCGTGTAATTTAGTAATTATTTATGCCGCATATTAGGTTCACTTTTCTCTTTTTGCGCTTTCATTTATCTCTGAACAGTAATATATATTTAAATTTTGGTGGTGTTTTGCGGAAAGAATGTGTACTAAATGACATTTTTCAGAGGTAAGAGAAGTTTTTGGTATAATAATGCATATTGAAGAACTCTTATCGAATATAAAAAGAGATTAAAATATCCTAACACAAAAGATGAATATCATATTTATATTTTGTGATGGAATTTATATAATAAGAAGATGGTTATTATGGATTAGTCAGCTTTAATGTAATATTAAATGTTAAATATTCATATAGTACTATATATGAATTTAGGTAAAATTAAAATATATTTAATTTCCTATTTATAATTTAATTTTCCTTTAATCGTTATCACAGCATTTTTTAAAATGTATTCTCTTAAGAGATAACAATGAGACTTCTTTATATATAGATAAATAAAAACTTCTTAAATACAGTATAATACAAAAAATATGATGTGGGCAGTACATGACTTTCCTTATATAATGCAACGAATTTACTACTTTTAGAGTAAAGAAAAAAAATAAAGGTTATTATTATAGTAGATATACTTTCTAAGATATTGAATTTTCAATGTCGACATTTTCATTGATTTAGCGTCATTTTAATTCATTCGGTGACATTTTCGTATATTTGGCAACATTTAAAAAAGTCGCTAAGTTGGCGAATTCCGCCGAATTCGTCGCCAAAATCTCGCCAAGCGTTTAGGACGGAGAAATAAGTTATTCTTCTAGCAGATAAATGACTATTGGCATTCAAATACAAAGTATTACTCAATGTATATTTTCTCATAAATGAAACGAGCTAGATCCACGAGAATGACATCACCAAATTTATCACATGATATTACATATAAGAAGTAAACATGTGAAATGCATTGAAAGCTATGGGTACTAATTTTTCAAACATTTAAGCGAAATTAAAATTCACATATTTCTTCGAAAATTTTAGAAAATATTCAAATTATCCCATAAAAGATATGAAAAAAAAATGTAGCAAAATATGTTCGGTAGTTTTTTAAATAAAAATTCAAATAATAATTACATCCATATTATATGAAGAGATCACGTGATATACCCACTTTAAAATAAAATTTGGCATCCATCCATTTTTTCTAGTATGAAAATCGGGATTTTTAAGGTTCTTTTAAATTTATGTTTAATTTTGCATCCTCCCTAAAACCTCTTTATTTTTGCTTATTTTCTGTGTATCTATATTCTGCGCTAACGCAATTACAATATTTTTTAGTTTAATTGATCATTAAACTTTGATTATTTCTACAACGAAGCCTAATTTTCACTTATGGAGAATGTAAACACCAAAATATGTAGAATGAGTTGTATAAGAATTACTTCTTCTTCGACCCAGACCATCCTACCTACCAGAAAGTTATAAGGTATCTGTTAGGCGGACGGGAAGAGCCACCCAATTTAGACCGAAACAAAGTGGGGAAGGCATCCAGGGACCATACCCTACTCCCCCTACCCCCAGTCTCTCGGAAGGACTTACCTATCTACACGGTAAACGTGATCGTACTCCGCGTGAGCACGGCGTCAGTTTTGGCCATAGTGGGAATGGAACCCGAGCCGTTCCTCTAGAATTCCTGTTCGCTAATCACTGGGCTGTCGCGCCCCTATATAAGAATTGCTGAATTTTGTTGCCGCAAAATTATTTAACTCTGGAATCTGGAATAAAAATGTATGAATGAAACATTAACTGCTTTTATATAGAGAGCTGGACGATTTATATTTCGATGACGTCATTTGAATAAAGTTCACTTTTTCGATGATGTTTGAAGTTTTCAAGTAAAATAAATTATTGTAGTTCTGTAATAATTAAAAAAATATCACCGCTGCATGTATTGCATTTTAGAGATGCCATATATTCAGCAGATTGCATTTCAGTTGGAAAGTTGTTTCATAATCCATGCTCTATGCATGATTAATATTTCTTATTCAATGAATAAACTCGGTTTTTAAATTATTTACGGACAGAATACCGGCGGACCTCACTAGTTGTGTTAATATAAGAAATGTTTAAAAACAATATGAAGATGAAAATCAAATGTTGGGATAAGAATAGGAAATAGAAAAATACAGTGTTATGTCTTTATTTAAAAAAAAATACAATCTTTTAAATAAAAATCTTCAATAGCATTGCAAATAGTGAAAACCCCAGCTACCCTTTGAAAAGTTAGGATGTTTAGTGTGTTTACATTTCACTTCCAGTTTTCTGTGAGGAAGTCTTTGTGTGAGCATCACGTTCCTTGATTCAATTGCATTACGTTTTCAGAAAGGATTTCACAAAAAGAAACGATATTCTCCGTGGTTTTTCTGTTTAGATTAAAATCTAAAACTGCATTCAAGTAGAGATGTACATTAAGTAAAATGATGCTTTGTAAGAAAATTGATCACAATGTAAGATGCAGGGCAAATGAAGATAAGTAAGCATACGCACGTTTCGGAAATCATCGGATATCCTTCTTGGGTGAAATACGATTGAACCAGAATGACATAATGAACACAAACTAAGCCTGTCAAAAAAAAGGATAAATGACAGAATCCAACATAGTGGCGCCACATAGTGTAACTAAAGGGGAAAAATGATAAAGGAATAGGAAATTAAGGAAATGTGAAATTGAAAAGAAAACAAATAAAAATAAATAACAAGCAAATTAGATTATGTGAACTCAACATACGGAAAAAGCGCTAATTTAAGAGAGAAAAATTATACATGGTCATGCCATACCATACAGAAAAAGGATGTAATTTGCAAATGGTTAACAATGTTACTCTTACCTAACAGTGATTATCGATTGACGATTAATTTTCTGGTACTTGTATGTACATGTATGTAAATGCATGTATGTAAATATATATCTACCGAACGCTCATTAGGCAGTATTAAATGCTTTGAGCTGGAGACTTCTTTAGCTGAACGCCATGATACTGATCTATCAAGCTTTGGCCCCTGGATCAAATCCCGGCACTGTCAAATTGGTGATTTCACATCCTCGTTAAATTGGTGAGCTTTAACACGAGCACAAATCATCCTTCGCTCAATTATTTCTAGTTATTAAGCTTCCTGAGAATGCATTGCATAAATGTACTTTAAGTACTTAACATGATATAGAGCAAATTCCGACCTTCCGAGATTCTTTGACATCGACTCACCGTACGTCATTGTGTGTACATCATCAACTTGTGACTCACTACGAGGCCGATTGTAACAGCTCCTTCTCTTCAACCTAGAGCTCGTCGCTTCAACTGCATCCCCAGCAACAACTACGTTCGTTTCAGCGAAACTCTTACTATGAGGGGGAGTACTGTAGCGAACGCTCATAAGTCAGTATTATATGACTAAATTAAGGACACAACATCGTTAGACAAAGTCATAGTAGTAAAAGCATAGTAGTAGACGTAAAAGTTTTAAAAACATGACCAGAGCTTTTTCGGACATTAGTATACCCTTCATCAGTGGTGTAAGCGCGGAATCGTGTCAGATTACCCACACTTACATTCAGAAAAATTGAAGGAAAGTTAAATGATCATAAAATATGTTTATCTTCAATTGGCCTAATGGTTGATCGTAAAAGTTAGTGGTAGTAGCAAACACCATGTGCGATCCTTTCCCTGATGTGAAGCGAAAATACTTACACAATGGCTGGAAACATAAGTATCTGGCAAGTGAAACAAAACAGGAAATAATAATTCCATTTTTTGAAGTAAACAAAACTTCTTAAATTTAAGTCAAAATTATCAAGCTCAATACAACATAAATGAAATTCAAAATTCCATTTTTAAACATGTTACTTCTGCGTTCCTTTTTTCTATAATTTCACAAATGATTACAAAAATAAATAGTTATATTTTCATTATTTTACTTAACTTATATTAAATGATCCTTGAAATATATCAAACTATTATAGTCATACTTGAAGGTATTACATTTTATTTGACTGGTGTTTTAGGAAGTTTGCATTATTATAACCAGTCAAGAGCTGGAAGTTTCATAGACCAACTTTAATTAATTAAGTATTTATACTTACAACACTTATCTTTATCCCCGGTAGGGCAGTCATCATAAAAAAATGAGATTTGAACCATAGTTAAGCTTAATTATACAAATATAGCCATTTTTCAATTTCGACGAGATAAATTTTAATTGACTGCCTCTACCGACTCAAAATCCAAATCTGACGAACAAAGCCAAGCGCGACACTCTACATTTACAGCATCTGACGTCACAAAACACATGTACATGAGCACTCGCATGCAGAAGCACTGCGAAACAAATGAACAACATGAAATTACAGCACTCAACGGTTTTTCTCTTCCAAACAGGAAGAGTCAAGGACACGTATATTTCATCAGATTCGCTTCGCCGCAGATTATCGGACGAAGAATCTTTACATTTACATGATTTGAAAGAGCATTTAAAACAGAAATATATACTTTCACAGATTGCGACACCACAAATATCTCCCCCTCCCCTCGGTAAAAAAGTTTTCCACCGCAGGGCAGGAAAATTTTCTCCAAGAGAATCCTGTAGGAGCATCACCTCCATCAGGGCGAATCGCTGAAGCAGCAACTGCCGCAGGCAATTTTGAAACAAAATTTTTTAGGGTGAGCAATGTACGTCTACACTACCACCACACTCAAGTAGTCCAGAGACTTGATCAGGGTCTCCCTCATCCAAGAGTCAGAACACCAAAACATGGCCAAAAGCGAGGACACAATGCTGTCCAAAAACTGCTATAGGATCCTTTCAAAAGAAAAGACAAAGTTAAAACATATGCAAATGCACTGAAATATATGTAATACATTCATATCAAATTTCCAAATTCACTTAAAGATACACATGTAAAATACACAAAGGTTCCTGCTGTGTTAACTTTACAGAAAACATGCTCTTCGAAGGTGTAAAAATCAGCGGGAATCTAGACGGACTGCCAATCACAAGAAAAAGGGAGTGTAGAAAAGTTAAAAAAAATAACCCGCGTGCATAGCTTCCGGTGCACCCAGACGAAAACAGGACAGCCACGGTTCAAAGCACTTGTCAATTCAGCAAAGATGAGAAACCCAACTCCGAAGCGATGAGTCCTCCATCACGGGCATCACTCCTCCAACACACAGGGGTCCCAGATGGTACGCTTCCCGCCTACTCTCTGGAAGACGACGGCGAGATCTGTCCAGCTCGACCAGGGGTAGCAAAAAGCCGGGATTTTAATTTGCTTCATTCACATCCTTCTCGAAACACAGGGTGCAGCTTGTTTGTGTAAACACCTGCAATTCACTCAAAAGGAAATGAAACATTTGCAACACTGAACTCAAGGAACAATGGTGACTCACTAAACTACTGCACTCTTTGTACCAGTAGGGAGGTGAACTTGTAAAAATGTGAAAAATGGAATTGCAGATCAAAATAAAAATATGTGCAAAGCAGGAACAGAAAAAACACATGAAATAAATTTTCAAAAATTCAAATACTTAAAAATTTGTCAAACCAGGTAAGTTGTCAGAAGTGTCAAATCAGGCATTTCACAACAGTTCGTTATATTAGGTAATTTGTCAACATTATTTGAAATTAGGTATTCAAAATTTTTGCACATTTGAAATTAAAACTTTTCATCATCACAGAATAATAAATTACTCGAGATTATTGTAAATTATTTAAAATCATGTAGAAGAGGTTCCATCACAACCTCAACCAGGTGAGCTTGATCAAAACACAGTCACATCATCAATCAGGAAAGTTCAAAACAAATCAACAAAATTCACAGTTCAGAACTCACGAAAGTTTCTAATTACAGATTCAAAAGTAAATTAAAAGTTTTTGTAGAATGAGAGTTTCAGTCAACACAAGGAATCACAAGATTAAAATTGTATACAAATTCAAAAGGGTAAAATTAAAAAAAAAATTTTGTATTTTCACAGATGAAGCATGTTTCACAGATGAAATCATCTTCCATTTACAATTGATCAGAAATGTGTGTAAATAAAATATTTAAAATGGACAATAATAAATTTCAATCAATAATTTCAGAAAAATTATACACAACAATCAATTAAGCTTAAATTTCAATGACTTTAAAATTTGACAAACTGCATTAACAATTACTGTATCACTATTTATTTAAACAAATTTTGTAAATACTGGAAATTTTCATCAAAGAAGAAGAATTTGAACATTATTGTGCACAGATATAGAACTGAATTAATTAAATTGTCTGAGAGAATATCGACTGTGTTCACTCTAGGACGCTGCTGGTTTAAAACTCTATTGTAGACCACTCTGGTATGACGGTTATCACAGTTTGTGTGACTGGAAGAAGAAAGTCGTTTGTTTACACTATTTGGAGCACTAGAAATTGGAGCATGTGAGATAGGTTGTTTGTTTGCATGGCTTTGAGAACTGGAATTTGGTTGCTGGAAGGTATTCAAGGTTGATGAAGACACAGTTTGTTTATCACGACCAAGTGCACTATCTTTTGGAAGAGTTTGAAGCCCAATTCTTCTAGGTGGTAACAAGGTAAGTCTGTTGACATGGACTCTCTGCTCATTTTTCGGATTTAAGACATGTTGGATCACAAAGTTGACTGGAGAGATTTTCTTGATAACCTTAAATGGACCCCTATTATATGAAGAAAGTTTCTTGGAGTGGTCGCGTGGTAAAAATGGAGTGTACAGATACGCAAGATGATTTTCTTTGATCACAGGTTGTTTCGCTCCTTTATGTTGTTGTTGCATTTGACTCTGTTGTGCTTTATCCAAATTGACTTTAACAATTTCATAAATTTTCTTAAGTCTGTACTCTAAATCTTGATCATAGTCATGAATGGAATCATATTTTGTGTTTTTAAATTCTGTAGAAAGAGTATTAGGTGCTGTTAAATCTCTGCCATACATAAGGCATGCAGGTGTTTCTCCAGTTGATGCATGAACAGCATTTCTGTGGGCCAGAAGGGCAAAGGGAACCGAACGGTCCCAATCATCTTTTTCTTTGAATGCAAGGTTCTTTAAACTTCTAAGGAAAGACTTATTTGCTCGCTCGCAGAGGCCATCTGATTGGGGATGGAAGCTAGATGTACTGTGTTTAATGATTACCAACTTCTTATATAGGCTCTGTGCAGCTTTTGAGATAAAATTCGACCCTCGGTCTGTAACTAGGTGGTGGGGAATCCCGTGGGACGCTATGAATCTCTCAAAATACTCTAAAATCCTCTCTGAAGTAATAGATGCCAGTGGGTAAGCTTCTGCCCACCTTTTGAAATAGTCAGTGATGACTAAAATGTATTTTTTTCCAGAATTGGAAATTGGAAAAGGGCCTATACAGTCCATTGCAACTTTTTGAAAAGGAAAATCAGATACGTCAAATTTATGTACTGGTGCTTTAAGATTTTTGAACCCATGATTTATGACACACACCTCACAAGAACTGACATAATTTTGTGTTTGGGTGTACATGTCTTGCCAATAATATCTTCTGCTAATACTAGACAGAGTCCTGCGAAAACCACAGTGGGCAAATGCAGGGCAGTCGTGGTGTAACCACAAAATTTCAGACACCAACGACTGAGGTCCTACTAATCTTTCATTATATTCGCGTCTTCTTTTTAGATGTTTATGTGTGCACCATAAGGCATTTTCTTTCTCGAAAAAGGTTAATCTCTGTGGATATGGAGCTACATTTTTCTCTAAGAAATTCTTGATTTTGTTACATCTGCTATCAGTTTTCTGAGCATTTACTATTTTTGTAAACAAAGTTGGTTCCACTGTTAATTGCTCTAAATTTTGACTTTGACTATTTTCTCCATTATTTAAATTTGCATTTATTGCATTTACTGGTTGAATTTCTGATTTGTTGGAATATTTCTGATTTTGTACATTACTGACTTTTTTTGGTTTCTGGTCATTAGCCAAATTTCTTGTATTTGCAGAATTCTTTGATAATGGATTTTCTTTCTCACCAACTCATCTTGACAGGTAGTCAGCAGCAATATTAGCCTTCCCTGGCTTGTGGATGATTTCATAATCATACTGAGAATGAGAAGCTATCCAACGTGAAAGTGTGGAGGTTGGGTCCTTGAACTTGAAAATGAAAGAGAGGAAGTGCTGGTCACAATAAATAGTGAAGTGAGCACCAATTAGGTAATGTTTAAAAAAAATGGTCGCCCAGACTACAGCCAAAGCTTCACGCTCAACAACACTGTATCTGGTTTCAGCATTATTTAACTTCCTGCTGTCATAGGAAATAGGGTGTAAAAACCCATTTTCATCTTGTTGTGAAATGTATGCTCCAAGCGCATACTTAGATGCATCTGTGTACAATATGAATTTCGTTTTGAAGTCTGGTAAAATTAAAATTGGTTCTTTCAAAAGCTACTTTCTCAAAATGTCGAAGGATTCTAGTGCCTCTTCATTCCACTTGAATTTCTCGCCTTGTTTTGTTTTTAAAAGTTGTGTCAGAGGCAGGGCAACATCTGCAAAATTTTTCATAAACTTTCTATAGAATCCTGTGAAACCAAGAAACTGCCTCACATTCTTTATGGATTTTGGAGTCTTGAATTTTTGAATAGTTTCTAGATTCTGTGGATCAGGCTGCACTTTCCCATCTGAGATAGTTTTAATTCTAAGTGATGTTCCTGTAGTTTTAGAAATACTTCTTCTAGTTTTTGGATATGTTCTTCAAAGGATTTTGATGCTACTATAATATCGTCAATATAAACATTTGAGACTCCTGCCAAAACCAATGACATCAACCTCTGGAAAGATGCAGGGGCGTTTTTGAGACCAAAAGGAGTGCGACACCAATCAAAGTGCCCTTTATTGGTGGAGAAGGCTGCTTTTTCGCAGTCGTTTGGGTCCAGACGGAGCTGGTAAAAACCCAAAGTGAGGTCCAGAGTAGAAAAGAATATTGCTCCAGATAGATTGTCGATTAATTCACTGATGTTAGGAATAGGATATGGTTCATCAATCATGACCTCATTCAAATGCCGAAAATCGCAGACCAAACGATATGACCCATCTGCTTTCTTAACAAAAAGCACAGGGGTATTATAAGGCGAAGTACAGGGCCTAATAATACCTGCGCCAAGAAGCTCTGTAATTTGTTTGTTTAATTCTTCTTGTAAATGATGAGGTACTCAGTAATTTTTTCTTTTAATTGGTATGTCTGTTCTTAAATTTATTTTGTGAAAAATTGTATCACAGCCTTCAATCTCTGAAACTGACTTTGCAAAAACTCTACGATGCTTTTTGAGAAGTTCCAGTAACTTCCTCTTCTTTTCTCTATATAAGTGACTCAAATCAAAGTCACCACCCCACTCTTCAAATTTCTCATTATTTCAATAGGTGTGTGGTCAGTTACTGCATTTACTGGTAAAGCTTGGACTTCTTTAATACTCTGCAACTTAGCAATTTTCATTTTCATGTTTATATTTAAAACAGAAATATATACTTTCACAGATGGCGACACCACAGTGGCTACATGTAAAGCAAACATCGATTACTCATATATAGACCATATACGTAGCAAATTTGCATAAATAAGTATCAAATATAATCTGAAATTGGTAAGTTGAATAGGCTATTAATTAATACAAATAAACCTAAAAAATAGGTACAAAATTTTTTAAAAAACATATGTTAAGAAAAGTACAAATTCGAAAAAACAGTCAAGCATACATTTTACAAGGATGACGTCATAGATAACTATTAAGGTCTTGAATTGTATAGAGTCAAAGGCGAGTCGCCAAGCATAAATTAGAATTTAAACGGGTTCAGAATTACAAATCCATGAACGGTAAATATAAAATATAAATAAAAAGGGATTCATAAAGGAGAATATTACGAGGATTATTACAACGAATCAAGAGGAAAGTTTTTTCAAAGATGGGCAAAAAATTATCATTAGCCACACATTGAGCAAGAGGAGTAGAAAATGTACCATTCCTGACATCACGAGCGTGTTCCGCTAAACGGATGCTGACATTACGTTTAGTGCTGCCGATGTATGTGGTTCCCCTGTTGACTCCTGAAGGTGTCTATAAATTGTACATCGGCAGTACTAAACACAATATCGGCCTGTTTCACTGTTTTCCAGTGAGATAACTCGCAACCGCACACGGCAACTATCAACAAACAAGCCTTGCAATGTATCCAGGTGCTTCCTTGGCCTCAGCTGTCTCCAGAACTCTCAGCTATCGAGCATGCATGAGACGTGATTGTCCGTTGTTTGATATCCCTGCCCTCGCCTCAAACAGAGGGCAACCTGTGAGAGATAGTTGAAGACATATGGTCATTCATCCCTCAGAAAACTATCCGCATCCTCGTTGCATATGTTCCTTTAAGGTCTGCTGCTTGTATCGCCGCAAGATGGGGCCTATTGCTTACTGGTCACCCTGTCTATGCCATTAATGTATTGCACTATCATTTTAGAATTAATTCTTACTTATTTATATATGCCATCTCTGTCTGTGTATCCTACGCATAACGATGTGTATGCATAACGTCGAGACACGACGAAATATATTGCTTTATCATATCTCAATGTTTTCGTAAGAAAATATTCCTACTAATAATTTTCCTACATTCGTAGTATAAAATTTTGTATGCTATAAAATTAAATCAAAGAAGCCTTGATAGGGGATGTAATCTCTCTCGACATTGACACAAGTATCGCACCCCATTGGAGTTTCATTCCTTCAACAAACTGATCCAACTCAGCGGAGGGCAAGAACGACCATTACCGGGGAATAGCAATTTTCAGCTTTTGGAGATTAGTTGGTAGTAGGCGAGGAGAGATAATTTTTTAATGTATTCTTCTAACTATTTTCGATAGTATTTTACCCATTTCCTGTGTCCGTGGCCAGAGAATCAAACATCCGACTTCGTTAGTTTCATCTCATGGTTTATTGTATAAATCAGCAAGTATTCCTTCTTCTAGTTCAACGGGGCTTTTGTAGTTTCTCTAAAGCTTTTCGAAGAAGCCTTAATATTTCTTTTCTTAGGGAGGACATTCTAAAATTCGACTCATTAGATTCTGTCCCTCGATAGATAGATACTATGTGTGCAAAAATTCAGCCTTCTATATCACCAGTAGGATTCTTCTGGAGCGTCTGTAACGAAAAAATATGTTAAACTATTATAAATTCAAAATTTAAGTGTAATGCATAAAATAGTTTTCAAACGATATTTTTCATCTTAAGATGATTTTACGGATTGCGCATACGCGGGTCATTAAGAATATTAATTGCTCTTGACGAAACAATGAATGTGGGAATGTGGCTTATAATGGAAATCCAGAGTTAATGTACCTCAATCGTATGCTCACAGTGTGATAATTCCGAAACCTAATTAAGGATGGACTCTTAGATCACGATGTCGGTTATCTTGTCACAACATAGACCCGGTTAATATAATTACATATAAGGTTTGATTCATGAGGAGGTTATAATGGTATAAAATGAAATATATGTATATACGGCCAATATCATCCCTCTTCTAAGGAGTTTGTTTTCCTTTTAAAAATAATAATGTTAAATAATATATTTTTTTAAAATAAATTATTGATAAGAAACATATACCCTATATACAAAGAAGACATTAACACAGTTTAATGTAAAACACTGTTAATATTTTATGTAACTTTAAAGTACAGTTTGATTTATATTCATTGCAAAATATACGTATACATTCGTGGGTAAAGCCCCTTATAATAAATCTAGATTGATATATTATTGAGTATTTTAATGCACAGGTTAGGCATCGTTTTGAATCCTACTTTGAATTCCTAATATATTGTTTATAATTACACATATCTGAATCTTCGAAATATATTTTGTATACTTTAATGATATTTTATTTATATATCATCCATGTTATGTTTTTTTGATAATTTTTACCAAACGTGTAAAATAGCTCGTTAATTTTGTTTTTATAATTTTTACTAAACATATAAAATAGCTCGTTAATTTTGTTTTTATAATTTTTACCAAACGTATAAAAGAGCTCGTTGATTTTTCTTATATTAAAATTTAAAACTTTTATAAACTTTAAAAGCTCGCCGTTTGTAGCTATTGATTTATTTGCAGTTACTTTAAAATTATAATTTTAGAAATAAATGAAAGCTTAATAGTCTAAGATAAGTATTTAAGTACTGTGCGAACAGGTACTTTTAATAAACAGATTGCCTTAAAATTATAATCGTATCTGTTCTTAACAATTCATTCTTTCTTCATTGGGACTAATAAATAGCAGTTAAAGGAGTAAAGACAGAAGTCTCTAAGAAAATAAAAGGGGTCTCATTACTCAATGTTCTAACTCAAGTTCAAAAGAATTGCTTTTTTAAAGAATTAACATTTTGCTTACGGGTGGTAAGCGTCCATCCCAAATATAGAACTTGTCAAAAAGACATAGGTATTTAACATACCCTATCTCAAACAGTTCGATCCGCCTGTGCAGGCATTGGCGTCAATGCCTGCAGAGGCGGATCGAACTGTCAATCACTAACAGTTCTCGAGATATTTGGGCCTATTTGCATTACTTTTACACCGCCTTTGAAAAAAATATCCAGTTACTAAATAAAAACAAATATTGAATTTAAAGTGCACATTCAGTGTCATTTTATGCAAGTAATTAATTATTAAAGAAATAAAGGAATAATGAATTTGTGGCTGTATGCCATGTGCTGCCCACACCAGATTTTTACTTTCCCTTCAATACATGGCAATGTAAAGGAAAAGTATTGGAATCATACCGAAAATCGCAAATTAAATTATCATCGGATCTACATGTTTTAGGACCTCTAGAATGCGAAAAGCTATTTTTAGCGTAACATTTAGTGTGTCTCTCTGTGTGTGTGTCTGTCTTCCTGTTCATTGTATGTATGCACTCTAACTCAAAAACTATAACGGATCAGATTTTATAAATTTTGGGGAGTAAGTCACCTGTGTGTGACCCTGGTGCTGAGCAGTTTTGCGTACGATTCTGGATAAAAGAACTTGCCTTTTTTAGAACACTTTCTGAAAAATTTGACAGTATCCAATCTAGCTGAAAAATTAATAGACTGCACTTGTGGATTATCCTGGTGCAGATTAGATTTTCGCACGATTTGAAATATAAGAACATGCCTTCTTAACGAAATGCCCCACAAAAATCTTATGTATCTACTTTGGGAAACTAATAGACTAAATTTCACAAAATTTGGTATATGAGTTGCTTGTGGGTTACCTCCGGGTTTGTTAAATTTTGGACGATTCGTACTAAAGGAACCTTCCTTTGTTAGCGAATTAATCAGCAAAAATCGACACGAAATAAAATAAAATACTACAAATGTATCTGCGAGACCAGGATACATTTAGACTGTGTAATACATAAAGATTGATTTCCGAAAAACTTTACAAAGGGCCCAGACTGGTAGACGCCAATGTACAACAGCCCTGACCTGAGAGGTTAGAAATGCCATAAATAAGAGGGCTTCAATTACAGGTGTGGTCGAGTCAGAAAAGTTACTGGAAGCTAAAGATGAAATCATGGGATTGGTTAAAAGCTTAATCAATGAGGAAGTGTGCCACATCGCCCTGAGGTCAACCAATAATCGGTGAAGAGACGTAACTAGACCTCAGACAAAAATAGATGGAAACAGCCAGAAGGTTCAATAGACGATATGCATTAGGTTTCACACAGATGCATAGCGAAGGTGCGTCAGAACAGTGGAGAGATTCAGTATGTGACTCAGATATGCAGTCATGATGCTGTGAGCTTCCTGACAAAAGTCCGTATTCAACAGTCATAATTCAGATTTTTAAGTTACGAATATCTTCAAAGAGAGTCGTATTTAAGGACTGGTGTGAGGAATCACAATCGGAGTCTTATGAAAAAAGTGAAAGGATATGCGAGCCCAGAGTGTGTATTAGCAGTCAGTATGCAAATTTTTAAGTGTGGTGTGACGATATCCAGTCATATAGTAAATATTGAAAGGCGGTTTAATAACCAATGACCCACAAACGCCTAAAGACAAAAGAAGGAATGTGCTTATTAACATATATAAAAGGTAATAATCCTGTTTAAATAATATTATACCTGGTTTCACATACTCAATCGTCTCCTTAAATATATAAGTGTAGTCATTGTAATTTAATTATATTTATAATGTTCTTACATAATATTTAAAGTGAAAGTGAGTTAAGTCAATTATGTAGTAGTATGTTAATATATTTTATTCCAGGAACTCGCACAAAGAAATTATGTTGGGTTTTACGCGGCACAATGCAGTGTATACGACTCGCGATTTACGACCATGTTTATAAGTCTAATTTTAAATATGCGATTTGATTCTTTTCTACCCCCACAGCATCAATTAAATACATGTTTTATAAGTAATTTTTGACTGTGAAAGGAATAAGACCAAAGCCGTTACTCTAAGTTGGACCATTCTCGGTATATTTAAGATTTTTTTTAATTTAGGGGAACTAAAGATATTTTACACTGTAGAAGAAAACTATTTAATGAAAGTTCCAAAAATTTATTAGTCACATCCCCTGACGGTTATTCTGATAATAATTAGATTTTGACATGGTTCAAAAAAATATAACCAACCCTTTTTGCAAAATGATCCTCAAAGATCGTGAACATGTGAAATGCATATAATTGCTAAAATATATTAATTAATTACTTGTTCTTCATGTAATTTTTGACAATACAGTGAATAAAAATAACTCCATCACTCTATCTAGATGGAATCCTCCTCGAGATACTTTATTTTAATGCAATTTTGAACAGCTGAATAATTTAAAGTTCATTAAGTTGCCAAATGAAATGAACATGCATTAAAACTGCCAATCGGGTATGATATTAGAAACTTATGTATGCTATATTCTAAAACTAAACTCAATTTAATGCATCCTGAAATAAAACATAAGATAATTAATTATAATTTGTAGGGAAAGTCATGTGCTGCTGCGTTTCATTCTGTTAAGCAATGTATGACGCATAGTATTAAAATAGTCGTCTTAATCAGAAATTGCTTAGTTAAGGGTACAGGGAACTCCTCCACAATGAAAAAAGTGAAAAATTTCGCCTTTCTTTCTACCCTTCTGGAAGCCTTAATTTTTAAGCTAGGAATTTAATATTTTAAGGCGACATATTAAGTTATATGTAATTGAATCTGTGCAAAAGAAATATCTCTACATTTAAATATTCTTTTTTAAAAGTGTAAAAATAAACAAGCATAACTGGAAGAAATTTCAGACATGCATGACTTTTGGTACACTTTATGAAAAATCTAATGAAAATTTTATCTGAAACTTTGCGTACATAATTTAAATATAGTATAGCAAATAGTGAACCTAAAATTAAAAGGTTACATATTTTAGTTAAAAATATAAAATTTAATGCTTCAAAGCTTTTGTAAATATGCATATTTTTGTCATTAAAAATGCTCATATTAGAAATATTTTAACACTAAATGCATACATTTGTAGGTTCAGTATAAAGTTACGATCTCCTTAAAACATATTATAAAATATCGAGTCTACATACTTAATAGTTATTAAGAAAAGTGTACCGGAATGCTGAAAAAAAAATGTTTTGACTAAATTGAAATTGAATTTTTTTTTCTTATTAAAAGATAAATATTCAGTTGGTTAAAATTCTCCTGCATCATATTCCTGTTGTTTAAGGCATTCGATTTGCTGGGATTGCTTTTTCAATGATATTTTTCCACTTTTAGGATCCTTAAAGTAGTTTTTAAAATGTTTGCCTCTGCTTCTTCATGAACTCGTTTCACATCTATCCTTTCGAGTGCTTTCTTCACATATGCTCCGGGTAGAATTCCAATTTCTTGCAATACCTTTAACTGCTTTGAGCACCATCATTGAAGCATATAACTGCATCCATATCACCAACTTTTAGTGTGTTAGGACCAACAAATATACTTTTGGGCAAAAGCTTCCAAATGCAGTTATTAAAACTCTCATTTGGATTTTGAGTTTTTCCGCGAGAGCACTTTTCAAGAATATTTTTGTCACTTAGTGCTCTAAATATCGGTTTAATAGCTGCGAGTACAGCTTTTGAAAGACTGTGCTTGTGTGTATATTCTTCTTTTTTCTGTAGGGGTTTATTATACCCACACCAACTGTCTTCTCCAGATGGACACAAATCATGTTGTGGAAAATCATCAGTTGATAATTTATGAAAGTAAATTGCCCACACAGCCTTAGACATTTCAGAAACATGTGTGTCAACATTTCTGCGAATGGCAAGTCCATAATATTTTTGTAAAATCAGAATTTCAGAATCAGTGAGACGTCCTCTTTCTGAAATTCTACCAACATCTGAAAGATTTTTATTTTTCAGATTATTTCTAAGTGAAAGCAGTTTTGCACCCATTATTTTCTGTACATGAGCAATGCATTCTAGTTTAGTCACTTTAACATCATCACCATACACACAAGAGTCTTGAACTTTTTAATGCTTCCGAATCCCCGTCACCTAAATTGGCATAATGGACGTTTCGTGAACTTTCGGAGCGTTTGGAAATTTCTGGAATCTGAAGCATCATGAACTTCCATTCCTCCACTATAACCATCAAATGTCTTTCGACAGACATGGTCACTGCAAGCATAGTGTTTACAGTAAAAACAATACTTAGAAATGCATTGAATGTCAATTATTTTACCCGTCTCAAGAAAAGTGGCAGAAACAACACAATTCAAGGAAGTATGTCCCATCTTTTGTCAAGTTCTATCAAAAGCAGCAGTGATGTATCTTGAACCAGTAAAACTACTGTTTCTTCGACTGCTTGGATCATTGAATTATTACATACAACAGTCAGGCTTTTTCAATTTCATTATTCAGTAATGAAAATTTCCTTGCAGGAGGTGGTACATTCATTGCAGCACAAAACGTTTCAGCTGCCTTTCTTCCTCTTCCTATACAACCCAGTGCATAAATAAGACGAATATTTATATCATATTTTTTATATTAGATTTTTTGGAGGTCATCGTACTTGCTCCATTACCACAAAATGTGCAAAATATAGTTAATGATAAGGAAAGTCCACTATGATTATATTTTTCTCCTTTTTTATAATTATACAGTCATGTTTATCGCAATATTTGCATTTCAAGAGTTTTTTTTATCAAATTAGACAATAATGAAAGGTCAACAATAATATTAATTGATTTATCTTGCTTCGAACATCCATCAACAGCACAATTATTGTTAAAACTTGCAATCAATGTTTTTCTTTGAAACAGTAGCACAGCTCAAGCCAGGTGTTCCATTGAAATCCATTTTTTTTATATTGATTACCAGAAAACGTACTCTTTCCAAATTTCTTAGCACTGAAAATATTTAGTTATATTATCATAAAAATAAATTAGATTCAAAATACCAAGATATATTTTAAAAATCTAACCAAAAGAAGCTCCGAATTCTCATTCAAGCAATCACAAATTCGAACACGCACGGGATAGACATTCACAAGAATAGAAACCTTTAATTCTACAGTTACTTGCATGCTTAAAAATAAATAACAAAACCATGGAGCAAGAAAAATAAACTGCATAAGACTCTGATATCTTTCAAAATGTCAGTAAATTGAGGGCAAACAGATGCACGAACAAACTGGCGCACTGCAAACACTGGGGCGTGTCAGATGTGTTTACTTTAATAAAATTGTTATATCTTCGCTTCTAAAATGTCGAAATGCATAAAAGTTACATATTTCGATTTACAGCATTTCATTTTATTTTTGAAAGCAAAATTGAAAAGTCGAAAATTTGAAGGTATTTTACTTCAATGTACCCTTAAGAACTTCCTCTCCACCGATAATACAAAGTATCAAAAGTTTTAGTCTTTTAAATCACCAGAAGATTTCAGAAGGATCTAGAAAGATTTTTTGGGACCGTCCTTATGTTTCGCAGACCACCCCGGTGAGGTAAAGGGGAAAAATAGGCATCTTAACGTTCTATACTGTAGTCGGTATAATATGCAAAGAATAAGTGTGCAAAACATAAGCGATATGTGTACAAAGAATAAGCCACAAGTTTACAAAGAATAAGCATTCTAGGTCAACGGAGGTATTTCCGAAGGATCTAGAAATTTTCGAAACCTCCTTTTTTGCCAGAGGGGGGATAGCAAACCCACCTCTATAAATTTCTACACCGTAGTCGATACTACTCTTATATGTGTGCCAACATTCAGTCAAGATTCCGTTCTACACATTATATACAGGGTGTTAAAAATTGATCGTGTAACAGCCGAAATTTTGTCTGTTTTACAAAATGCCGTGTGGATAATATATCTGCAATTATTTTACTTTTCTTTACTAGAGGGGCTTTATAAAAAGTGTTATGTTTAAAACTATGTTCCTACATAGTTTACACATGTGAACAGCGGTTGTAGGAACATAATATAATTTCCGTTGTTCCGTTTAAAAAATACCGTTGTTCACTTTTTCTTAAACACCTTGAATTGTAATAGTAAGGTGACATTGATCCGAATGGTCAATAGTATCAATCAATAACATCAATAACTGTGAGACCAGGATATATTTTGGCTGTGTATCATATAAGGATTTGCGAGTTCTAACAGACATACAAAGGGTCCAGACGGGTTGACGCCCATTTACAGCAGCCCTGATCCGAGAGGTGAGGACAGCCATAAATAACGGGGCTTCAAGTCCAGGTGTGACCGAACCAGAGTAGTTACTGGAGGCTACAGTTAAAGTCATGGGATTTTTTTAAAGATTTAACCAATGAGGAAGTGTTGTCGCATAACCCTGAGGTTAACCAATGTGATACGGTATAGGCGTATCTAGACCTCAGGCAAAAAGCGGTGACAACAGGCAGAAGGTTGATGAAAATATAAAGTCCATAAGATTTAATGGACGATACGCATCAATGTACTCATACAGTGCAGT
The DNA here is from genome assembly GCA_951213105.1 of Amaurobius ferox. Lineage (NCBI taxonomy): Eukaryota > Metazoa > Arthropoda > Arachnida > Araneae > Amaurobiidae > Amaurobius > Amaurobius ferox. The sequence continues at coordinate 127,852,182 of OX578148.1, forward strand.
TAGAATAAGATATGCATAAAGTTCCACACAAAGGTAGACTGAATGTGTGACAGACGAGATGCTAGAGTCAGCAGTCAGACAAGAGTCTGTATACGCATGCAGCCTTTGTATCAATAGTGGCTTCATAAAATTGAGGCGACGATCGTCGAAGAGGCAGGCGTGGGCGGCTAGAGTCCAAAATATGCAAAAGAGAGAGTTTGTGTTGTGCAATGCCAAAAGGCAACAATAAAAATCCAATATGCAGTTCAGCATCTAATAATAATAACAAATGTATGTACCTATCATCTATTATAAAAGGTAACAGTCATTTTTTTATATAGTATATCTGGTCTCACATACCCACTCTCCATTTAGATATGTTAATACTTTGAACGAACTATTTTAAGAAGGTGACTAATATCGATATTTTAATACTTTAATACTGTATTAAACATATTTAAACAGGACAACCCACTCAGAAATAAAGAAGCTATAAAAAATCATTTCGGCTCCACACGCCTGGAGTGACTGCATATTTATTGTCTATTTACAAAGCAAAACTTTTAAAAGAATATAGGAACTAGATATTGAGTCAATGTAAATTATAAGACATCCTTTTATGGTAAGAGTCAGTAAATTCAATGTAAAAATTTCAAGAAAATATTTGTTGTCTTATCAAGTGGTCCCCAAAACCACTTGTGCTTCATATGATAACACATATTTTATCACCAAGTATTTTCTTCTGAAATTTAATTCACAGTCACGTTTGTATAATCTGTGCAAAGAAATATTACACATCTGAATAAAGCGACAAATTTTGAGTAAATTCCGCGCTTCGAATAGTCCAGAGAAGGGAAGAGTAAATATGCTAACATATCAGGCATGTTTCTTCCCTCGTCGCATGTATGATAGTAATCATCATACATTTAAAAAAGTGTATGATAATTACTATCTTATTTTTACAAAATACTTAAATTAAATACCAGCACTTGACTCTAAAATAAAAGGTTTTATGCCCAGTTTAAAGATCTTCTTTAGAGTTCAATTTACAGTTTCATACATAATGCTGTTCGTATTTATAATACAATTTTACAGACCGTCTATATCCTCTAAATTTTCAAATTTGAAAATGCACGTCTTAATCACTCCATTATTTTTTGACTCGCTTGGAATTATGTCCAAGTATGAGTGAATGCATTTACCTTTGATGCGAAGATACAATAAATCTGCAATGGATTCTCTACGGCCATAAAAAGTATGTTAAAATGAACTATAAAATAAGTAGAACTCCATAGATTTTAAAATTTGAAACACACTTCTGAACTGCTACTAGAAAGGAATTATTAGTAAAAAGTACAGTTAATATTGTTACAAACGTGTAACATTCTTTGAAGACTTTCTTTCTCCCAGTCATTGAAGTACCTTTTGAAAACCAGAAGGAATAAACACCCGTATAGGCATCCTTTCCCATGACATGAGTCTAGGGTTGCAATATGGCGATTTATCGTCAATTTTAAGATATTTGGCGATTTCCCGCACCTCGAAATAACGATCATTCCATGAGATATTTCTAGAGGTTTCGACCGAGAGAATCTATACGAGGAGTCGTCACTCAGTTGGAGAACAGTTGACGTGATACAAGTTAAATGGAACTGTGATATTCGTCAATGTTTTGAGAATAGAAGCAGATGTTTTGTGAAATGAAATACGCCAATGTTTCGAGAATAGTATCGGTAGGTTTGTAAAATGAGTGGCACATTTAAGTTCTATTTTACTGTATATTCTTCCAGTTTACGCTGCGGTTGTGAATAAACGTGTTAGTTAACCAGAAATATGGACACATTCTTGTATTCTGAGCGCACACTCATGATTCCAGAGGAACGTCGTAAAAGTATGCATTATTAAATGAAACTCTTAGAGTATCAACCGGTTTCTGAGACAGCTACCTACATAAATCAGAAATAAATACGTTGATAAAAAAAAAACAGGTACTACTGTGTTTACTCTTTTGATAGACGGTTCATGCTTTTGGGGGGGTTGTAGCTCTGCCTTTTTGTTTCAAAGAGATATATGTTATGTTTCTAAATGAAATAGATATCTTAAGACTATTAGAATTGGTATGAATATAATTTCATAGGGGTTGTCGTTTTTGGAACGGAATATTTTAATAATATTATCTATAGTGAATAAAAATAATTCTGTGAATAAATATAAAGTAAATAAAGAGAAAAACCGGGGTTGTCAGTTTTGGAACGGAATATTTTAATAATATTATCTATAGTGTATAGAAATAAGTCTGAAAATAAATATAAAGACTAGGGTTGTCATTTTTGAAACGGAAAATTTTAATAGTATTCTCTATAGTGATTAGAAATAAGTCGGTGAATAAATATAAAAGTATAAAGAAAAAGACCAGGCTTATAATTTTTGGAACGGGATATTTTAATAATAGTCTCTATAGTGAATAGATATAAAGAGGATAAATATAAAGAAAAAGACCAGGGTTGTTATTTTTGGAACGGAATATTTTAATATTCTCTATAGTGAATAAAATATGTCTGAGAATAAATAAAGAAAAATATTAGAGTTGTCATTTTTAGAATTGAATATTTTAGTAATATTATCTCTAGTAAATACAAATAAGCCTGAGAATAAATATAAAGAAAAAAACCGTGGTTGTCATTTTTGGAACGGAATATTTTAATACTATTTTCTATAGTAAATAAAATTAAGTCTAAGAGAATACATATAAAGAAAAGAACAGTGTTTTTCAAACTTTTTAGGTCGTGGAACCGTTTTGAAATTACATTTAATGAGGAAACCCCAAAATACGAAGAACTTCATTGTGGGTCAAATTATGCATTCAAAAATTACGCGTTTTTGTTAATAATTATTATAATTTATACACACATATTACGTCAAATAACACCTGGGATACTGTTTGGTAACCCCCAGATTTCTATTAAGTATTAAATCTAGGTTGTTTGATTAAGTCTTAATCACGATTAAAAGCTTTGGTCGAATAGTCGAGTCTATAAATTCGACTAAAATTCGATTGAAAATTTTAACCCACGATTTAAGTATCTCCTTTGCAAACCCACAAAACAACGATAGAATATTTGTGAAAAATGTCCTACAGTTTGGAAAATAAACAAAATTCTACTCAACTTGAAAAGATACAAAGGGACAAGCAAAATAAGCATTGACATATGTTTCGATGCTAAAATGGGCGTTTTTGGATCAAAGCACAATTAAGTTGCAAAAAAGGTACACTAAACGTATAACGAATATCATATGTAACTTCGTTGACAACTCTATTACATCACAAGTTGAGGTCTAAACTCTTGAAAAAGATTTGCTACATATGTACGAAAGAATAAGCATAAAATACTATAAATATGGCCATCTTCCACCACTAAAGCACCGCAAAGAAAATTAATCGCTCTTGCCAGCAAAGTTCGTGAGCAAAGAGAATGGGGTGAATGACAAAGATGCAGACAAGTCTGTGGCGCTGGCTTTTAAAGTCACTCGCCATGTATGCCCTCTAATGAGTCTAGAATCCTAGTATTTGCATCTTGAATGTTTTGCGGTCAGATCTGGCAATGCCATAGATTAATGTCGATGACAAATTTCCAGAAACAGTATATTTTAGAAAATCATATAACGAAAATAAACGCCTATATTACAGTTGTCATTTAAATGATCAGTTATTGTTTAAATTTTAGAGTCGAAACTTTAAAAAAATGTATTAATGTTATGAAATAGTCGTATGGTAAAACTCTTATACTGCAATTTTTATGAACTTATTGGACATAATTAATATATGAAACAAAATCCATTTATGCGTGTTTCTAACTATGTTTAACTAATGTCTATTTATTACGTGAAACCTGACATTTCTTCGTCTATTTATTGAGAAGGAAATGCATACAGCACGTCTTCATTTGAAATTATTTCAGAAGTTAATGTCTACTATCAAATGAACATCTTCTACGGTGTTATGTATATCCCAAATCTTTAATCTCATTTTTTATTCTCATTGATTTCACTGTCACGTACATACCAAGTAACAAATACCACAAACTTCAAAGAAAGCAAACACCCTATTTTGGTAAAAACCTAGTTTAGAATAGAAACACCGCTTTCAGAAAAGGAAGTGGTGAGTAAATATCATAAACATCTCGGACATTTGAAAACATTTTATTTTCAATTTTTTCCTTCGTCATTTTCATTTTTTCTGTTTGCAAAAATACTACTAAGGGGGAAAATGTTTCTTTACTTTATACTTTTTATTACAGACCGTATGTCCTTTTAGCTTAATACAGGAAAGCTTGGAAAAATGTTTTTGTTCACTGTTTTTTTTTATATTTTTACCTACGTGTTAAGAAATATTTATACATTTTTGATAAAATATTTTAAAATTATTTTTAATAAGCATTTAAAATGTACAAAATAAATATTTAAAATGTATTTAAAAATATATATAAAATATACTTTTAATAAATTAAATCTTATATTGTAAATCATTTCTAACAATTAAACAAATTAAATAATGATCAACAATTAATAAAATAAATAATATTTAATAATTTTACTAAATTAAAATTGATTTTTAATAAATATGTAAAATATTTTTAAATTGTTAAAATTTATTTTGCTGTAAAATAATATTAACATGGTAAGAATGCTAATCGTTAACTTTGTTTAGTCCTAAAAATAGCGTATATTTTTATTTCGTTAGTAAATTAACTGATATTTTATGATTTTCATTTTTACTAATCACCTATTATATTTTCACGGTGTTTTAACTAGTGTTTCCAGTCTGGCTGGGACACTATTAATAGTAATGTCTTTTGCAATACAAGGAGGAATCAATCAGTTCAGATGAGGCCTCAACTGGGAGAACCAAGTTGGAAGATTGGACAAGATGGTTCTCCGAGAAGCTGTTGATAGCATCATAGTGGTAGTTCATAGGAATTTTTATCTAAATAGTTAGTTTAGTTTCAGTATATTTAGATATGTGTATGATTCATGTAAGATTCTCAGGTATATGTGTGATTCATGTAAGATGATGACGTATGTGTCGAAAACTCAGACCGCCCAATTAACTTGTCCTAGGACATGAACAGCCGTTTGGACGGCCGGTCGGCCTGAGGTATGTATGTGATTCATGTTAGATGCTCAGGTATATGTGTGTTTATGGTGTATACAAAATTGTGGATCCTTACAATTTCTCGTTTCATACATTGTTTATGGTAATAAAGAGAGCATTAATATTAAGCGCTGTTAACTACACTTTCCTTGGCTGAACTACGGTTACGAACTACGCAGATAGTAAGATAAAATGAACAACGAAATATGATTTTTAACATATACCATTCCAGAACTTGAAACATTTATTTAAATCACAAGAAAATTTTCAAGAAATTAATATCATTTTCATTATAAATAACTCCAGTTTTAGTAATAACATATTAAGATGTGCATGAATTTGAAGAACATGAAACAAAGTTTTAAAATAGTTATTTACGTATATCCGCGCATAATCACAGTATTCATAGAAATATCTTGAATTCTTCGAAATATCTTGATGCCTTCGAATTTTATATAGATTTATAATATGCATTCTGTGATGACAGAGTGTGATAGGTGGATTATTTCATATTAGAATTCAGTGGTAGCCGAGATGGTGAATGTCAAGTTAAGGCCTGTGCAATACAATGTTAGCTCCTGATTACAAAGGAGTAGACCGCATGACGCCAATGCTTGAATTGAAATTATATTTAATTTATAACAAGGCTATAAATAATTAGCCCACACATCGACAGGTTATGTGGTCCTTTGGTTACGTGGTCTAAGTAGTTACATTCAATATAATTCCCCGGCCACTGAAACGGCTGTAACCCCCCGGGTCAGTCGAGTGGTCAGGGTTTACGATCCAATGTATCTCCGGCCGGTGACAATTTGCTCGCGCAAGATCAGTAGCTAAAGGGCCATGGGGGGGGGGAATGAAAGCGGAGCCAGAAGCGAGAGCTGGAGAGATGCAAGTCCGAGTCAAAAGAAAGACACCTGAATTCGATCAGATACAGCATAGAGAAATGTCGACATTCAACCAGAAGGAGAAGACTTGAGAACGTGACCATATAGAAATTCTAGATAGGTTCAGAGGACCTCGTAATGAAATTGCCGTCAACGACTGTCTTAAAACACACCTCTAGATGGCATGGAAAAAATATACAAATTTCGCCATTTTATCGTCGATGAGGACCTTATACTTTAATCATGAATTTGACCCTAAAGTCGATCAAAAGTTCCGTATGGAAAACGTAATGAATGATGAAATAAAAATTGATGATTATAAATTGATACATACGAATTGTAAATTATAAAAAAAAATCTCTGAATCATAATTTAAAAAATGATAAATAATAATTTCAATAAATATATAAGTTTGAGACACAAAAATGTCTTATCATTTCAGTTGCATATATTTTAAGAATCATGTTTATTCACATGTTGAGAAACCGGATGCTGCAAACAAGTGAATGATTTGTCGGAAACGCGATTTTGTACACATTATAACCATCCGAAACCCAAATTAATTATTTAATTTAACCTAAATACATATTTAAAAAATCTGATGTGGGCAACACATGACTTTCCTTATATAATGAAATTAATTTACTACTTTTACAGTAAAATAAATAGGTTTTTCTTCTAGTAGATACTAATATCCTTTCCAAGATATTGAATTTTCGACAATTAGTCGTCATTTTCATTGATTTATCGTCATTTTTATCCATTTGGCGAGATTTTCGTTAATTTGGCAACATTTCAAAAAGTCGCCAAGTTGGCGACATTCCGTCAATTTCGTCGCCAAAATCTCGCCAAGCGTTATGGACGAAGAAATAAGTTATATATATATATATATATATATATATAACTTATATATATATATATATATATAACTTATTAGATATTGAATTTTCGACATATATTATATAGCTATTATTATATATTTATATATTATATAACTTATTAAATATTGAATTTTCCACAATTAGTCGTCATTTTCATTGATTTAGCGTCATTTTTATCCATTTGGCGAGATTTTCGTTAATTTGGCAACATTTCAAAAAGTCGCCAAGTTGGCGACATTCCGCCAATTTCGTCGCAAAAATTTTGCCAAGCGTTATGGACGAAGAAATAAGTTATTCTTGCAGCAGATAAATTGGCGTTCAAATGCAAAAGTATTACTCAAAGTATCTTTATTCATGAATGGAACGAGCTAGATCCGCGAGAATGATGTCACCCAATTTATCGAATGATATTATATATGAAAAGTGAACATGTTTCTCAATAGGCAAATTTTTTTTCTATTTTATATGACTTTTTGATAATTTTTTTGAAAAATGTGCAATATCTCGAGAACGGTTCGTGTTAGCGTTCTAAAATTTATGTCAATCGTTTTCTAATGAAAAATTACATAAGAAATGTCTATTTAGGTAAATTTATTATTGGTTTTGATTTTTTGACGATTTTTTCAAAATTTCATTCGAAAATTTAGGGGGGTTCTGAACATTCGATTGCGTATAAAAGCAATAGGCTTCCAGTGTTTACAGATTGTGATTTTTGTACCAAATTTGGTTCGAATCGGTCCATTCGTTCGTCAGTTATCGTCTCCACAGACCCACTGACACACACACATACTTTCACACACACACACACACACACACACACACACACACACACACACACACACACACACACACACACACACACACACACACACACACACACATACACACACACAGACATCACTTCAAAAATGTTTGATTCGTGATCAGGGATGCTTGAAACGTGCTCTCCCGTCGAAAACTCGAATTCGAATTTTCGACCCCGTCACAATACTTTCCTTATACATTATGTATATAAGGAAAGTAATAAAATAGCTATTTATCACCACACATTCTCGTGATAAAATGTTATCTGTGACATTTGAGAGGTGTATCGCATTAAGTATAATAACTACACTTCGACGCACCAAGAAAGAATTAGCTAAATGAGACAAAATTTGGTAGGTTTAATGTGGATGTACAGAAAAAGAAATGATTAGCATTTCAGAACAATTAGACAATTTATTGCACTGAAAGATCTACATAAAGTGAGCACGTCAATATGGCGTTGGTTCACCTCTGGCTTTGATAAAAGTTGTTACCTGACGTGGCATTGATGCATAAAGTTGCCGGATGATGTTCTCAGGGATTTCGTTCCAAATGGCCTCCAATTGACGAGCTAATTTGTCTACATTCTGGGATGGTCACAGGCGACGCTCCATTTCAGCCCAAATACGATCAATATGCGAGAGATTTGGGGATCTGGCTGGTCAAGGAAGTGTGTTGTAAGCATGCAGACCATCAATAGAGAGGCTTGCCGCGTTTGGCTTGATATTACCTTGCTTGCAAACTCAGACCGAAGGCCCTGATCCTAGAGTTTATAGGGCATATATCATCGGTCGGGGCATTATCTTGCTGAAATGTTAGCTCGGGGTGCCGCGAAAAGAATGGCAATACAGCTGGTCGTAGAATATCACCAACGTACGGCTTTGCTGTGGCCTCCAATTGACGAGCTAATTTGTCTACATTCTGGGATGGTCGCAGACGACGTCCCATCTCAGTCCACATGTGCTCAATAGGCGAGAGATCTGGGGAACTGGCTGGCCAAAAAAGTGTGTCGTAAGCACGCAGACAGTCAATAGAGAGGCGTGTTGTGTGTGAATATCATTTCCTTGCTGAAAATTTAGCCCGGGGTGTCGAGAAAAGAATGGCAATGCAACGGGTCGTAGAATGTCGGTAATGTATCACCTTGCTGTGATGGTACCACGGAGGACTATCAAAGGGGTCCGGCTGTCAAACGAAATGGCATCCCTGACCATAAATCACTGTTGTCGGAACGTGTGGCGTGTGAAAGTAAGAGCAGGATCCTGACGATGTCCAGGCTGTCTCCAGACACGTCTGCGCTGGTCGTAGGGACTCAGTTCTAAACGGGAATCATCAGTGAAGGCAATTCGTTCCCAATCCGAACAATCCCACGTTGATCCTGCTCAGGACCATGGCAATCGCTGTTGACGGTGCATAGTGATCAGTGGTAGGCGGCGTAATTGCGCCGCGAGTATAGATTCCGCTCCCGTAGTCTTCTATTAATGGTCCGAGTGGCCACTTCCGTATTTGTCACACGTTGGATGGTTGATAATGACGAATCTTGTGCTGTCACAACCATAGGCACCGTGTTTTCAAAATCTCAAGGAGGCACAATCCGACAAAGTTACATAAAATACTCACAAAGTCGATAAAGATATAACAACTTACAAAGCCGCCTTGAAGAAAGCAAGCATATGTCAGTTAGGTGACTACAATTGGTTCGAGGTCATTTTAAGCCCCTACTTCAGGTCAAAAGATCAGTATGAGCCCTTAACAACAGTCAAGAACGAACTGCCCAACGAGCGACAGCAGTGGTTGTTAAGAGCGCATACTGTTATTTTGGCCTGAAAAAGGGGGATTATAATGCCATCGAAGCAACTGTATTCACCTAACTGGCATATATATGTTTTCCTCAAGGAAGTTTTCTAAGTTATTGTCTTACAAGCAGCAGTTTTGGAGTGAGATAGCCGAGTGGTTACGTCACGGGGTTTGTACTCGGAGAACCCGAGTTCGAATTCCGGGTTTGCCTAAACTGTCCCCGTGTACGAGCACGTTAAATTTGCTTGTTTGAAAGTCCTTCCGAGCGTTTGGTAGCAAATGAAGGAGGATCGGTTCCTGCGGGTGCCGCCCCCACTGGGTTTCAGTCTAAATTGGATGGAATTGTCTCGGCGGTCTATACAGGTATCTTACACTTTCGGGTAGGTCGAACGGGCTGGATCGAAAGAAAAATATCAGCCGTCTTATTTATTGTACGACATGTTATTCTAAGCTAGATATTTTAAGCGACATTTTATTGTAGTACGACAGATTTATTTTAAGCAAAGGGTTGATTAGGAAAATCCCTATAGTTACTATGGATCAATATTATAATATATAATAATTACAATGGATTTGAATATAAGAACTAACTAGTAGCAACACTGGTAATTTATAAAAAAAAATTTTGAAAGTTAATACACATTAACGCTTAATGTCAACTCCTAACTACCTGTCATTTGATTTTGACACAATAAATTAAAACAATGAACCCAGCAAAAGTATACAAATGTATCCAAATACTATTATCTATATTTAAATATTTTTAAATTAATTATGTGAATAAATAGATCATTCACTATAACCAACATTCAGCTAAATTAAAAAACCTTTAAAACAAAGCAATTTATAAAAAAAATCTCATAAATAATATTTTTATGCAAAATTTGGATGACATGTTGGTTGACATTTCTTATCACAACTAAAATATTTAATATTTTTATCAGGAGGGTGGGCTGAGTATACCTAGTGGGGGAGGGGGCTTAGCTCCTTCTGGCTCTTGCCTGATTACGGTGCTGTGCCAAACGTACGGTGCTCACCAGAAATAAAACTGCCCGCGGGGTTTGCAACTTTAAACGGAATAGATGCCACCTGTAAAGACAGCACTGGTATATAGAATACAGGAGTAATTACAGATAAGATCTCTTTAGGTAGACAAACTATGTGATCTCTACTTTGTGGTAATCATTTGTAGTTATTACTGGAGGGAAACAGCTATTTTTTGGAAATGCCAATAACATGGCTGTAAATATTCCATTCCTCTTTGAGTTAAGTTGTCAGTCGAAAAAGTTCTGGTAACCAGGTGTTTTTATCATTAGCGTTAACATGTTTCCTGGAAGTAAATATGAGCTTGGTTTGTGTACGAGATAGTTTAGGGAGCTATGGTAAGGAAAATATGAACAAGAATGAATTGAAATGTGACATTTACGTTAATAGGATTTCCTTTCAATTATTCTTATGTATAAAAAATTTCATGTTTTGGTATTTAGTAAAATATGAAGTTAGAAAAAAATCGTGAAATTTCCCAGAGGGGGCAAAGCTCCCTCTGGAAAAGTTCAGCGGGGCTCGTGCCCCTTTGCACCCCCCCCCCCCCCGTAGTTGGCGCCTATGGTCACAACTACTCTGACAATCTCTCTATATTCCCATTCTGTCGTCGCTATAAGCCGTCCGCTGCCCGCTTGCCGATGAAATCTGCCATTCCGGAACCATTCCTGCCAACATCGTCCAATTGTTGCATCGTTCCTACCCAAATGTCGAGCGATTGTTCGGTGTGCCAGCCAGCCTTATGCAGTCCGACCGCACGCTCTCTTTCATACTCCTCCATAGGGTCGTAGTGGCCGTGAATTCACCGGTGAGGCATTATTACAATCAAGGTACGTAAATGCAATCGAAATCCACTGCACGTTTTGTTCCTGAAATCAAGGTTCGCCCCTTATGTACACCACTATGGTGATCAATTTCAATGCGCTGTAGTTCCGACTTTTGATGCATTGGCTGCGAATTTTTATTCATTTGTATATTCGGTCTAAAGATTTTCGCATGTAAAGTTTTATTGTTATCTGATTATTTTGCGGGATGCGTCGATTTTTTTGTTTTAAAGTGTTTATTGATTTTTTCGCAATAAGTCCCCAAAAATAATTGTTATTATTCTACCACAATAATTATTTATGCAAATATTTTCAAATTCAGTTCAAAACAATCACACTCTCGCAATTGGTCAGATTTATAATATATCAGAATTTTGGAATTCCTTTAATTCGGCAATAGTTCTGCAATATTTTGACAAGTGTTTGTTCTGTTAGTTCGGTGGATTCTGTTACTGGGCCAAAGAAGTTGCCATTCTTCTACATTACGGCTTGGTGTATAGATAATTAGATTCGTTGTAGTATCATAATTTATCGCATCAGTTATTTATCAGGTTTAGATTCAGTAATTTAAAATAAATATGTTTAGTATGTTGAAATGTTACGAAGTATCCGTAGGTAAAATGTATAGTTTCGAGTGCAGATAGTATACATAGATAACAATTTAGTTACTGTATATATAGATTGATATTTAATGTCGGGTATATATATTTTGTATTTTCCAGGAAGGTTAGTGGTGAATAAATATTTTAAGGTTTTAGTTATCGTGATCGAGTCTTATTAGTTCGGTAATTGAAGTTTGTTTCAGATCAAGAATTTCGAACTGTTGTTTAAAATTCTGTCCAAATGGATCTTAAGTAAAGGTAAAAAATCAGTTAGAAACATTATATCAAAATCGCAATAAAGATAAGAACTTTACAGAGTTTTGATAATTGGCTAGTTTCTTGTTATTATTCTACTATAATAATTTCAGAAGTTCTCAGGTTTTGAAGGCTAATGAAATTCAGCAAAAATGACACGTGTAGAAAATGTGTAAAATCACATACAACAAATTTTAATATGACCGAGTTGTTGATATAAAACAATATTGATTTGCATAAATTCAATGTGATCGTTTTGTTTCTTTTATTAGTTTTATATTTAATTTATAAGATTTTATTACAAATTGTTCGAATCTTATCCTTCGGACAATACTTTTTGAGGATAATACAGCACCTATTATTAAATTTTCGAAAGCTGTACTACTTTTTGTAGGGTGTGTTTAAAATATTTTCAATGGATTATAATCTAGCGATAGTCAATACCTTCAAGGTCACAAAAAATAATCATTATTTTTTATAATTCAAACTTTTATGCTTTAAAACTTCATGATTCCTTAAAGAAAAATAAATGCGCATGTTTTCAGGAAAATTTTACAAAGTAGAATTAATCTTACAATTTTGATATCAGATATAAAATTTTATTTATAAAAAAAACAATCGTGTATCCAATAGTGTTGCCTAAACTTTCAAATCTTTCATGCATTAAATGTTTAAAGAATAGATACCACAACCCTATAGATATCGAAGTGAAAAATGCAAAAATCTCAAGAACTCGGTTAGTTTTGTGTTGAATCCTCGTTCGGAATAGAATCAGATCGCATTCTATATAAAATAAAAAGTAGAGAAAACATACTAACATAAACTTGGACATTTTAAAAGATTTTATTTTCAATCTTTTCACTTAGTTTAGTCGCGAAAAATCTCACTTTATATTCTTTGGAAACATTCCTTTAACAATGATACTCGTTTCAGAAAGAGCGTAGACCTCATTCCAGTGTGCCCCCCCCCCTTTGTGGTCTTCTGTATTTTCATATGTTAACAATGCATTTCTCTTCTCGTTCTATATTACTATGATACGGTTATAAATTGGATACTTATTCGGGTATATATATATATATATATATATATATATATATATATATATACATATATATATATATATATATATACATATATATATATATATATATATATGTATATATATATATATATATATATATATATATTTGAAATGAAATAATAAGAATTATGTAAAAAAAAAAAAAAATACAATTCAAGTAATATTAACGTCACCATAGAAGCAAATTCACGGCCATAATGCCGATAAGAGAAAAGAACAGAACCTTCCCAAATTCGATGATTAATCAGAATAAAATTCCTCTTCAGGTCTGAGTATTTAATTCTAATTAACCCAAGCAAATGAATGTTTCAGATTAAGCAATAGTACATTACTATAAATGCTTAAACTCAGACTACAGACATCAAAAAATGAAAAAATGAAAAAAGGATACATTAAGAAAATTGTATTACCATGCGGCATGAATCCTTCTTCCTCACCACGTGTATACACGATCAACCTCAACAACTTAATCTAGAAGCACCGGAATGAACAAGTCGAAATTCTACCAGGGAGGCAGTACGAACGTTCACGGAAATACTCCCAAACCCGTCCAGTGAGTCTAAGCTGGAGACTGGACAAGCAATTCAGAATACAACTTCCCAAACATGCAGAACTGAATATGAACATGAATCAAAGATGAAAATTCCTACTAAACAAGTAATTCATAGGAAAACTGGATAATCGAGAATGCCACTATACACCATTATAAGGGCGCACAAAACGTAGTTTCAATACTGACAAAAGTTACATTTTTTTGAGAAAATAAAATTCAAAACATTAATGCATCTTATTTTCCGATTTTTTGATTTTTCTAATGTTTTTGACTTAGTTTATTATTTTTCATTTTTATTTATTTATATAATTAATAAATAATTATATATAACATACAAACATATATATATATATATATATATATATATATATACAGTAGGTGCCCCTTAATGTGATCGCTTTGGGACAGATGCTATTTGATAACAATAACCGATTGATAACAATAAACAAAAAGTATCAGAAACATAAAATTTTGATTTTAAAAGTTAATATTTACTGTATTTTTGCAGCTACTACAAATTTAAAAGACAACGATTCACTCAAACACTATTTTAAACAAATCGTTAAAATAAGTCAAATAAAAAAAGTCTTCCAAAGTTGTCTACCTTGTATTTTGTCTCAGCAAATTACTTATAAAACTTTTGCACCTGTACTGTTCGCGAAAGTTCTCAGCAGTGCCTCTGTGTTGCACCTCGAGTCCCAAAACACGGAGAGCGTCTCTGATTTCAGTAGCAGTTGGAGGATTCTCAACAAGGTTTTCAGCTTCGTCCTCATCTTCATCCAATGCTTTTTCATCGTTTTCTTCTACTATAGAACAAGATACAGCTCGGAATACATCTTCATCAGTCATTGTTGTAGCCACTTGGGCGTTCACTTCTATAGAGATCCATTCTGTAAAGTCATTTTCAGTCATGTCGGATGGTACGAGTACTGTTTCATCGAATTCCGGTACATCTATACCTTCGTCCGCTTTAACGAACCCACCGTGCGAGAAGCAGTTCTTAATTGTATTCTCGGACACTCGATCCCATGACATTGTAGAAAGATGGAGGGCCTGAAGGACATTCGTCTTCTTTACTAACGCGTTTGCGCTCAGTTGTTCCGTACCTTCCATATTTTCCAAAACCCTAGTGCGCATTTCTCCACGGTAATACGCTTTCATTGCACGAATTATTCCTTGGTCACATGGTTGGATAAGTGATGTAGTGTTGGCAGATAGAAGAATGATTTTGGTATGCTTTAATGTGACATTTGCATCGTGGGCTCTGCAGTTATCGATGAGTACGGCGATATTGTGATCTAATTCTGTGTCCCACTTTAGAAGCCATTCGCTGAATAGAGCAACTGTCATCCACGTTGTTTTACTGGCAGCATAATCAACAAGCAATTTCTTAACATCCTTAAAGCATCTCGGCTTTTTGGTTTTTCCGATAACAAAGAGTTTCTTCTTCTTTCCAGTCATGCTCGCACAACAGAGCACAGTTATACGTTCTTTTGAAACTTTGCATCCCTTAGAGCTCTCGTGTTTGAACAGGTACGTATGTTCTGGCAAGACACGAAAATAAAGTCCGGTTTCGTCAGCATTGTAGATGTTTTCGGGTGAATAATCAGCGATTATTTTCGGACATTCTTCGGAAATCCATGCCTTTGCAGCTGGAAAAGCGGCAACCTTTTCTTTCCCATGGGTACGTTTGAACACAATGTTCTCCCTTTTTCTCCAGTGATTAAACCACCCGTCCGTTGCGACGATTTTTTTTTTGCACATTTTAGAAGCAAGATCTTCAGCTTTCTGCCGCATTAAAGGACCGTTTATGCGTGCATCCTTTTCCCTAACATTGGCAAACTACAATGTCAAAGCCGATTCAACTTCTCCATATTTCCCAGTACGTATTCGCTTACAGTTCAAATTTGCGTTCAACTTACGCTTTATTTTCTATCTCGTCGCGATTCCTTAACATTTTACAGAGTAATGGCTGAGAGTTTTTAGTGCAACAGCAGCATTTCTTTGACTAACCATTGCATTTTTTCCCATTGCTAAAATGCTTGACCGTCTGCAATAAAGTTTGAAATGCAACTTGACAGAGAGAAAAAATTCTACAGCTTGCAACAGTCCAAGCACTTTGCTTACTGATAAGAAAAGAACTCAACGCTTTTCCTAAGCCCCCCACCATTCTCAAAGGGAGGAAAAGGGGAGAGAAATCACCACCTGCAGAGCCGGCGCCAAGCTCCGGGCGCCGCGCCTGAGGGACGGCCTTGCGGTAAATTTCTGCACGTGCCAACAAAAGGGACCCTCTTTGGGGTTTTGGGGATTCTCCCTTTGCTTTTACGTATATGTAGTTTGGATTTTTTGTTGAGAGAATGAAAAAAAATCGAAAATGGTACACGAACGACGAAAGTGAAGTGATAAAGTGATAACAATAAACGAAGGCGCTGATTACAAAAACAGATTTTTTTAACATGTGTTAATATACAAGCGTTCGGGACTTCGCGATTCTGATAACATTAAACGAATGATAACATTATCCGCGATCACATTAAGCGGCACCTACTGTATATATATATTTTTCTCTCTCTCGCTCTCTCTCTCTCTCTCTCTCTCTCCTGTATGTTAGTCACTATAATTGGGAATGTTTTCTAGGATGTTATCGAGTGAAATTTGATACACTGAGTTGATAATTTTAATAACAAAATTGGGGGGATATGCATTATTATATATATATATATATATATATATATAATAATGCATATTATTATACTATATATATATTATATATATATATATATATATATATATATATATATATATATATAAAACCAAGACGAACAATTTTTGCATAGAAAGTTGTGTCCGAAAATCAAACCATCATGTTTAGATGACGAACTCTGGCAAATAGTTGACAGGGAATGGGCAGCCATCCATCAGGAAACCATTCGCATGCTAATTCACTCTGTACCTAGACGTGTTGCTGCCTGCCGCCCACGGTGATCCCACAGCCTACAGATCACACGGTGTTATCGTTCAGTGTATAGGTGTATCATTTTGCAATAGACATCACTTATTGTTCGTTGCTGTCTCTCTCTGTTTGCCGATTTTCATCACATTTCACCCTCTTCTTCTTAGTGCTTCATTTCTGCTGTCACATGCCGATAAGGCTAGTAGTAACTACTCATATGTAAATATTACTATATACGTACCCTCCAGTCAATCTTGTTTAATAATCAAATCTATAATTTACTGTAATAAATCTATAATTTACGAACTATTACTAGTGGGTATAATTCATACATTACTAATGCTGGTAACTTATTATTAAAAATATTAAATGAAGTATCCTTGTCAGATGAGATCTCAAATAATTGTCATATCGTGAAAAACCGTTTTGAGTTAGTTAAGAAATTAAAAACTCTTACTAATATTCATAGTATTTATACTTTTGATTTCAAAGATTTGTTCAATAATATTGACATAGATGATCTGTACAGAATTAATTTTGGAATGTTTGAAAAATATAATGTCAACCTAAAATATTCAAATTTTTTATTTAAAAAATTACTTAATTTCATTCTCTATGAAAATTATATTCATCATGGTGGTACTTGTTTTAAGCAACAATTTGGTATCCCACAAGGGGGTGGCGGTGCCTCATCATTGTTGGCAAATCTGTATTTATGAAAAGAACTATGAAAAGAACATTCTTCTATGAAAAGAACATTAATTCAAGCTTGCATAATATACACATGTCTAGATATTTAGTTGACATATTATGTGTAACCCTTAATAATAACCCTATATTATTTAAATTTCATCTTAATAATTTACAATTAATTGCAAGTAATAATGACTCTAATGTTGCAACCATTTTAGATTTAAATTTATATTTACAAAATTCTAATATGGCTATAAACTTGTACGATAAAAGACAAGATTTTAAATTTAATACATTAAAATTTCAACATTTTGACTCTTGTTTGCATATATCAGTTTTAAAAATATTATAATAAATCAGGTTCTTAGAATCAATAAATTTGTGGTGAAAATTATAAATTACCACATTTCATGGAATTATCGAGTACAACGACTAATAATGCATATCCTCCCAAATTCGTTATTAAAATTATCAACTCAGTGTATCACCTTCCAATCGATAACATCCAAGACTACTTTCCCAATTACAGTGGCTAACAAAAAAAAAACATATTATAATTATTTATTAATTATATAAATAAATAAAAATGAAAAATAGTAAAATAAACTAAAACAAGAAATATCAATCATGCATAAAGCATTGATTATGAAACACTTTCTAACTTCAATGCGATTTTATACACACATCTCTAAAATGCGATGCATTCCTCGGTAATATTTTTAAAATTATCACAATACTACACACATTTATTATATTTGAAAACTTCATCGAAGAAAATGAACTTCATTCAAATGACGGCATTGAAATATAAATTGCCTGGTTTAAACATCTCTAAAATGCGATACATTCCTCGGTAATAGTTTTGAAATTTTCATAACACTACAATAATTTATTATATTTAAAACTTCATCGAAAACAAATGAACTTTATTTAAATGACGTCATCGAAATATAAATCGCCTCTAATATAGTCGTCAAAGCAGCATTTCATTCATAAAGATTTTTCTAATCGTTTCATTTATCATAATACTTTAATAATTTACTTTATTTAAAAATTTGAAAAATTGTTATCTACCATATTTATTTTAAAATGTGAAACCTTTCTCATATATAAAATAATTAAACTCTTGGAAAGATAATTATTATATAATATATCTCTTTTTCTTTCTGGAGGATATAATGAGAGTCAGAATGTAATTTAATTTGTTCTTCTCCCTATTAAATATTATTATTCCCTAAAAATTATACATTCCGTAAAAATTACTTAATTATTTTTTATTTAAAAAAATACCTAAAATATTTTACTGACATTTTTTTTTATATATTTTATGGGATAATTTGAATATTTCCTAAAATTTTTGAATCAATTTGTAAATTTTAAATTCCCTTAAAAATGTTTAAAAATTAGGTCCCATAGGGTTCAATGTATTTCATTTATTCAACCCGGGTTCAATAAAAAACTAATTGGGTGATATTATTCATTTATATTCCCAAAGGTCCCACAGAGCGTCTGAAAAACATACTAAAATTTCATTTTGATAAAGCCATTTTATGGCAGTTATCGTGCTAAAGGACAGACAGACCGACAGACAGAATGAACAAAGTCATAAACACTTTCAACGATGTTGTAAAGTGTTAAAAATTAGAAAAATCCGAATATAAGGTACATTAATATTAAAGATTTGAATTTTATTTTCGCCAAAAAATTGTAACTTTTGCAAGTTTAAAACTACGATTTGAGCGCCCTTATAATGGTGTATAGCGGCATTCTCGTTCATCCATTTCTTCTATGGATCACTTGTTTAGTGAGAATTTTTATATTTGCTTCATGTCCATGTGCTGTTTTCTTATACGGGCGGTTGTCCAGCCTGCGGCTCTGCCTCACAGGACGAGGGAGGAGACTCTGGGAGTATCGCTGAGAACGTTCTTAATACCTCCAAGGTAGTATTTCGTCATGATCATCCCGGTGCTTCTAGAATTTTTATGCTGCTGATTTGGATCGCATACACGTGGTGAAAGAAGAAGGGTTCCTGCTACAAGGTAAAACAAATTTTCCTAATGTTTCTTCATTTTTTCATCTTTTGGTGTCTGTAATCTGAGTTTGGACATTTGTAGTAATGTAATATTGTCCAATCTGAAACAGGCATTTGTTTGGGTTAATTAGAATTAAATACTCAGACCTGAAGAAGAATTTAATTCTTTTTAATCTTCAAATTTGGGCCGGTGCTGATCTTTTCTATTATCGGCATTATGCCCATGATTTTGCTTCTAAGGTGATGTTGTTAATATATCACGATTACTTGATTTAATTACTTTTATTTTTATTATTACTACTTTATATATATATATATATATATATATATATATATATAGTCGTTTCTAATTCGAATGTTTCAAATAATTAGTGTACCAGATACACAGCAACCACAATCCATCCAATGAAATTTGTCCGTACAGAGATACGGCGGACTAATGATGACATATTATGAGCTGAACCACTGCCGGTCTACACTCAGGCCGTGGCGCCAGAATCATGACGTGCTGCTAGAAGGGGAACTCTCGCTAACTCGGAAAAACTTGCAAATTGAGAGTTAAAAAATATATTTAAAAATAATTACACTTTTACAGTTTTCTATGCCTAATTTTAGCACAGTTAATCTCATAAAGATTATATAAACTTAGATGGGTGTGTGTGTATATTTTTTACTGGAGCTTCCACAAAACAAGAAATACTCTGTCTAAATGATTACAAAATTATATATAATCTACGTCCTTTTACAGTTACAAATCCAATGTTAATGAATATATTAAGTAGCTTTCATTTTTTTCCTACTACTGTAAACAATGCAATTAATATGTCATCAAAATTTCTACAAACATATGTTGATGATCCAGACCATCCGACTCATCCTAAGGACTCGAGCAACCGTTTAAACGTCCGGGCTACAACCATATGTATAATAGCAAAAAAATATTGTGTTCCAATATTGTGTACAGCATCATTAAATTTATCGTGTTTCTTAAAAAAAGCAAACATGCTTCTATTGATATTGTTGTTATCAGTAATAACAGACAATACATTAAGATCAAGTTCTTTTAACCTGCAAATTAACATAGATGCCAAATTATAGAGCTTTTGTCCCGTAAATGTTGAAACTGGGGCAATTGTTATTACGTCTTTATAATTCGAAAACATAGATGTTATCAAAAACATTTGGGCAGTTTTTGCTTTTTCATTACTATCAAAACAATCACCGGTAACTTTACCACATTTAAACGTATACCTAGAATCAACATAAATCTCATCAATTAAGAGAGAGACACATTTTGTGCCTTCGTTTAAACATTGTACCCTACGTTTTAAATAACTATTACACGGATTAAAAAAATCTGAATCCACATTTAACTTTTTGAAATTCTACTTAATGTTCTCACATGAGGCAATGTCAACACCTTTGAATTCCTAAATGCCTTATAGCACGACGAACTAGATAAGTATATTTTAAAGCATAGAATAAACAGTTCTTGTGAAAATCGAAGCTGATTTTTTGGTTTTTCTAGCAGTTTTACTTGTTCAATTAAAAAGTCTAATTTGGCGGTGCAAATTTCAAAACTTACCTGCTTCTGTTTCTCCAACAGCTGCACTGCGGCTTCGATATAATTGTGATGGAGTAGAATGCACAGTTTCACATGCACTTATTAATAAATCCAGATCACGTTTATTTGTAATTAGGCTAAATTGTATTCCACATTTTTGTTGCTGCTTCTCACTGCACTGGAGATTTTCACAACACATATTGAACGTTTTTTCTTGGCATATGATGATGCTCGTAATAACACCTGGCACAGATGATGCATTAATGCGAACTTTAAAAATATACAGCTAATCATCGATTGAAAAGTGGGTCCAATTTTCTCCTTGAATAGTACAAAAATAAACCTTGATATCTTCTAAAGTTGGCAGGCTCTTGTTTTGCTGCTCTTGTTGAAAAGTCATTATACTTTTAGAAATTGCCGTATAGTTCGACCGGGAACGAAACACGTGCGTGGCATTGATAATTACGCAGATATAAACTATTTAAAAATGGCTCTAAAGCAGCCAGTTAAATGATAATAAAACATAAGTACAACTTATTATGCACAAAACACGATGCTATAAAACTAATAGAACATTCCGAAAACCTCAAAAACATTTTGCAATCATCAACCACTCCACGAGGGACGCTGACCGCGCTTGGATTTTTGTTCTCTTCTTTCCGAATGCTCCCCTCTTACCGTGACGTCACTACAATTTCTCCTCAGTGGTGCCACGGCCTGTGTGTAGACCGGCTGTGGCTGAACCTAAAATTGCGACATGGAATCTTTGACAACTGAAGATATTTTTGATGAGGAGATAGCTTTTCCATGATATTCGGAAACAAAATTTGCTGGGGTGCTGTACCACTTTTCCTGTGAAGAAGAAAAATTTTACTCGTCCTACGATTAAAACGGAGAATGTCCGGAACAACACATCCTGATCTCTTGATGTGCCACCCTGCTACACCCTGAACCCAAAGCTGATTCAACAGTGGAGTCAAAATTCATTTTGTGCTTATTCCAAAGTCTGTTTTCATAATTTTTACAACCCCCTCCTTCGAGTGTTCGGGTGATTCTCAGGAGGTGGATCGAAAACAGTTTTCGAACCCAACCTGAAAACTACCCAAAGCAGTAAATAGGCAACTCATACCAAATTAACTAATAGAAAATTCGAATTTAATGTAATATATAGCAAGGTGTGAGTCTCCAGCGAGATTCGTGTAATTGGTAAATTTTGTTAAAGCTTAGTTATGCCTGCTTATGCATGTATTGGATTTTATTAAAATTGATCTGAAATAAATTGATTTACCGATACACCATGGTGTATTCACTGTCCAATCCGAATGATAAGTTTTCTCTTCCAACTCATTCCATATTTAAGACGTCGACGGTCGAGCAATAGAGTATGTTCCTGGTGAGATTATTTTGAGGGGTAAATATACACCTATTCTATCACTGGTCACCACAGGAAGTACTCGATAACTAAGCAAAGTTTTTTTTATTATTATATCTTCGCGTTGTCAGCTTTTATTTAAATTTTTTATTTGTTTTAAATTTTTATCTTTTGTCTCGAATATGAGACGGGTATAATGACATCAAAACCAAGATTCTAGCTGTTTCAAAAATAGTGAGAGTTTTTATTTGTAACCCAATTAATCCCTCAATTCAGTGCATAATATTAGTAGACTTTTAAACTCTGAATCCTGATTAACTATTTTTATGATGCATGCATGTCTGCATAAATATTTGTCACTTGTTTGGTCGTTTTGTTTATGCGGCTGCATACACAATGATTCTGTTACATCCAAGGACACTGGACACGAATAACATAGGAGAATATATAAAGCAACAACATTTATTTATATCACAAAGGCAAACTTTTGTAGGTTCTTATAATAATATGTACTCACGTTCGACACTGGACGATCAGAACACAGGTAGCTGGAGACATTAACTGGAGCTGGAGAAGTAAGTCATTACTAGTAACATGAGAATACTATTACACTAATTGTTAAGGTACATTGACAAAAATACATCTATAGAAGATGTATTACATTCCAAGGTTGCTGTTCCAGTTACCCTACTTTAATTGGGACAGGTATGAAAGCAGGTAGATAAGTTTGCTTCAAAAATTCACCCAATACTTACATAGTATATGTTGCATTTCTCACCTACTTGCTCCGCACAAGCAGATCATCCGTGAGTTTGAAATACAGTTTTTCGTTCCGCTAGAGGAGTGCCTGCCCTCTATTGATCGACGCTGAAGTATGCTCGACAAGTTTAAAATAAAAGCAGATGGTGCGGATATCTTATTTACCTTTTCGTATCTTATTTACCTTTCCTTATATTGTTTATCTTCATCTCGGATAACTAATTTAAGTTTTCGCTCGCAATAGTTCCAACATATTCTGGTAAGTGTATACCCAAGTTTGCTTAATATTTAGCTTCTAGATATTTTCGTAGAGTGCTTTGAACATATGCTTTTTCATGATCATTTTTACTTAAATTTGAACTGTGTTCTTTCGTTTTTATACATAATGTTGATATTGTGTTAGTATTAGCATACCGAACCCTCTAGAATTGGCTGTTGTTAAGGAATTCTTATTTTCAACAACTGGAAGTTTAAAATTAATCTTTGGAATTGCACTTAAGAAATATGTTTTACATATACAGAACTTTCAAAAATGTTCTCCCAACAATATGAAGAATTTCATAAACTGTATAATAAATAATGTTTTAACATTAAATAAGGCAGTCGGGTTATTTTCGGCACATTTCAGCCGATGCATCGGATATATCTGGTGAAGTCTACTGTAAGGATCAGATAAATTTGAATGCCAAACAAGTACTTGCATATATAGCTCCACACCCATATCCGAAATTCCAAACCTTCACCTATCGGTCTGGGGACTAATGAACAAACGCTGCGACAACAGATGAGACCTACATCTACTAAAAGACCCATATTGATAGAATGCAATTGCTTGGAACTACAAGGAATCTCTTGTAGCTCTGAAATATATGTGTTTTCTAAGAAAAATATTTTATCTTAATAAAATTTCGAAAACATTTTAGAATTAATAAACCGAGCATAAATACTGTCTAAATTTATTAAAATAAAGATACTCTTTATATTGATAAATTTAATTTTTTTAGAGATTTTTGTTATTTACAATGTAAAATATAAAAATTGAAATTATTAAGTAATGATATAAAGTTGAATCAAAATAGAATAAGAAATAGTTTTATATATCATATTTTAATAAAATACATGATATGATGATCGAACAACTTTTAAAGTAAAAATATCCATTAAATTCTAAAATCGAATAATCTCAATACCTTTCTAAAGGTAGAAATGTCTAGTGTGCTTACATTAAACTTCCTGCCTGTCCGTAAAAAGTTCCCTTTTATGCCCAAAGAATGATGCCGACAGCACGTTCTAGATACGATTAAATTATGCTTTCAGACGGGAAATCACAAATAGAAACATTTTTTTGTAGACTTGCTTTTCAAGATAAAACAAAATATTCTTATTAAATATGTATGTGGCACAAACTTGGAGAGTTGAAATGCAAAATAAACACATCTTTTCAATTAAATATTTCGTTTAATTTGAAGACAACTAGTGGAATGGTAAAGGTGTAGCATAAATAAAAATCATTATTTGAGTTATGTCTATAAATTATTTTAGTTATCGAGCAAATGCAAGCAAACAGGAGTTAATGTATTTAATCATATAATATCTTTCTCACCACTATTTATATAAAACTTTTTTTTATGTTTTAAACAATTTTTGTTGTTTATTGAATGTGATCTTTCAGAACGCATGAGTATTAAACTTTTTTTAATTCAACTGTAAACTATATCAATTTAACGATCATCAAGTGCAGTAAAGCACCAACGCCGAGCATCCTAAATATATCGAGTTCTAAATAGCCATTTTACATAACAGTTGTTTCACCTTCTGTTGAATTAAAATTATATTATATGTTTTTGTAATTCAAATATAAACAGTATCAATTCAACTTTCAAGTGCAAAAACCGAACATCTTGAACATCTCGTGTTCTATATAACTATTATACACACACGTTGAATCTTTTACATAATTTTTGACTCAAAAGGCAAAATTATAGTACAGTGCCCTACTCTGTTCCACCGCCATTATTAGGACAAAAATGGCCAAAGCGCAGAATAGACATGGTAGTTTTAGACATCAGCCGATATGGCGTATTAAAAAAGCCCTATGAATAATGTTTTTCATCCTTCTAAGATAGAAACGTTCTTATAGATATTAATGAACTTTTGGATTCACTGATTTTATTTTGTTTGAAATAGTTTTTATTTCTCAGTGAAATAGTTATTTATTGTCAGTATTTTTGATTTAATATCTGTAGTTTGATAATCTCCGAAAAATAATGTAATATTTTTTACTCGTTCTTTTGATTGAGATTAAAAAAAATAAAAATGTTAGCTGTGATATAACTATGAACTATAACTACAATTTCTGTCCCGAATAAGTGGAACTTTACTTAAATGACAGAATCAAGACCTTTTTATAACAGTATTTAGTCTTGTCAGGGAAACTCGCAATCTGTAATTTAAAAAGCAACTTTCTTAATAACTTTCATTTTGATTAACTATCTATGATGCTATATGTCATAGTTGTCTTAATAAAAATTAATCCATTTAGGTTCTGATCCATAGACGATGCTATATGGAATGTTGTTGTTGAGACCCAGACCGTCCGACCTACCAGAAAGGTGTAAGGTAACTGTATGGACGGCCGGGAAGTGCCACCCAATTTAGACCGGAACCCAGTGGGGGAGGCATCCACAGGGACCGTACCCTCCTTCCCCTACCACCAACCTCTCAGAAGGACTTACGGACCCACATGTTTAACGTGATCGTACTCCGCATGAACACGACGGCATTTGTGGTAGCGTGCAAATCTAGCGCGCAAACCACGGGGATACCGCACCCGAGATGGCCAACAGCACGCGGTGTTCCGAGGTGGTCACCCACCAAGTACTAACCGCGCCCGATGCTGCTTGACTTCGGTGATCTAACGAGAACCGGTGTTTTCAGCACGGTACGGCCGTTGGCCCGCTATATGGAATGTGGAAATGTTCAGCACTGTAGAACTTTTCAGAACGTTTTTTCAGACCATCTCTCCATTTTATGTACCCCCGGGGATAAACTCGAATATCCAGCTCCCTTAAGTTATGTCCCGTGGTCAACACTGAAAGATTTTCAAATATTAAGTCTTCTAGTTTCATGAATCGGCCTGTGGAGAATTTGGAAAGTGTTTCACATAACCAACCAATTCCTCAACTCCTCCTGGAAGAGGAGTCAAAGTCCGGCTCTGGTAGATTCTGTGTTGCGATCGATACTTTGAATGTGCAATGATTCAGTCATGTGGGTCATCAGGGGTATTCTAGAAAGGTTAAAGATTAGACAATCCTTATATAGATTCAAGAAGGATTTTAAATGTTCGTTCCCAAATACGCTCCTGATCCAATTAACAGATCTTCTAATAAATATGGAATATGAACATTCCACTTGACTTGCACTTCTAGATAGTAATTTAAAATAAACAATTTGCTGATAAGCACATTTTTGGTGATTAATATTCTCATTGGGATATTGACGGTATAGTGACAATCAAGCAGCAATGAATGTCCAGCATTGAAAGTCAAATGTGCAACATATATTTGTGATTTGCGGAAGTTAAGATAATCAATTGCAAATTCGTGCTAAAATTAAGTTATAACTGAGAACTATATATCACGAGTACACTTTGAAAGTTATGCCATGGATGTTGAATTATATACTTTATTGTCTGCGTTTTCTTAAATGCTGCAGCGGTAACTCTAACAAGGACACCGCCCTACCCGAAGGTATACGGGAAAGATGCACAGTTGCCGCGATAGCAATCCCAGGACACCAGGCCGTGGTCCCAAGCCACGGCGCTCCACCCCATCCGCGCGCCGCCCAAGGACCAAACGCGCTGGCAGGAGGTGCAAATCACCAAAAACATGCCCGGACAACACGAACCACCATCTGTCGAGAGTCATCCTCTGACTGATCCCTCACACTTTATTAAAACATACAAAATTACAAGAAACCTTCATTTAGGGTTAAAACATATATCCTTCATTCTTAAGGATTAAATCATAATAAATATCACACTTTGATAAAAACCAAACAAAATTCAACAAATCACTAAAAAACTTAACATCAATAACATCAACAACACTATTTTCTATTCATCACCAACATATCATGACATCAATCAGCATATAACATCAAACAATAACATGTAACTCTTATATTACATTATGTACAATCATCTTAAGTCCAATTTAAATTACATATCATTCACTTTGCATTATATTCAATTTCAATATATTATACACAATTTACAAATCATCAATTTATATACATAAATACATCCATCCTAAAATCCATCATAACATAAAATCCATCCTAAAAACCATCATACAATAAATCACCAATCAATTAAATTCCAAAGACAAAATATTTTTCATGATTTCCTTGACACTGAGCCTGCACTTATAGTGCATACATAAATTATATAATCCCACATTTTTAAAATTCTTAGGGAAAGTATCCATCCGTACTTTATCCCAAAGATAACAATCATAAATAGTATGGTATACAGAACCACTCGCTTTGCCACAATAGCACATTTCGTCTTTCCCAAAAAATCTATGTTGATACTCCCTGAATGCACCATGACCATTTAATACTTGGTTAATAAAGAAGTCTCCATATAATCTTTTCATTGAAACTTTCTCTATTTCATTATGCAGAGGCTTTCCTAAGCTTGACTGGTCCCACCTTTCTTGCCATTCCTGAGTCATCTCCTTTTGGATCTTTTTCTTTAACTGGTCTTTGCTCCACTTAAAGTTGTAATCGACTGCTGCTCTCTTGGTTGCTTCTTTCGCCAGCTCGTCTGCCTTTTCATTGCCTATAGTCCCAACATGGGCCTTTACCCAATGCAATTTAATAAAATTCTTATTTTGAGTCAATTTATCCTTGAGATCAATGATATACCAGTTGTTGTTCTCATAAGCAGCTAATGCCTGTAGTACTGATCGAGAATCAGTACATATATGAGTTTCTCTTGTTATATTATTGTTACAAATATATTCACATGCTTTCATAATAGCAAGCAATTCTGCATTATAAACCGTGGTTTCATCGTTCAAACGATATTGTTCTTGATCCAAGATCTTATCATCCTGGTACACCACAAAGGCGCTACCCACTTTACCATCCATTTTAGAGCCATCCGTATAAATTACTGTTCCTTCATTTGGAACTTTATCATTCCAAAACAATAATTCCTCTTTCCAAGGAAATTTCCTTCTATAACTTGGTTTTTCAATCATTATCTGTTCCACTATTTCCTCTCCAATTTGTAGGTTCCTTATTCCATTTACACTTCTGTATAACTTCGTGTCTCCCTTTAATTTTAGATAAAGTGGAAGACATCCCGCTAATATTTGCAAATCTAAATTGGATGTAGTTCTGTAACATTTCGTGATAGCCAATAATGCTATTCTCTGAATTTGCAAGATCTTGTCATTTGTTCTTCTTATGTCATTATACCAGATTTCTGCCCCATAGGAAATATATTTTTCTACCGCTTTTAAGTAGATTTCCTTTCTTATTTCCGGTCTTAGACCCCAAGTTGCTCTGATAAAACGATTTAATTTATTTTGAAATTTCAATACTTTATTTTTAACTTCATTTAAATGAGGGATCCAGGTCAACTTACAGTCGAACTGTAATCCCAAATATTTAAGATTCTTATCATAGCTAATTCTTCTTTCGTACATCTTTATATTAGGTATACAAGTAATGTTTTTCCTATAAGGAAACATAATGAATTTAGATTTTTCTATACTAAATCTAAGTCCAAATTTCTCTGCCCAGTCTTGGAGTTTATTAATAACACTTGTTCCCATCTCCCCAAAAAGGTAAGACGCACTTGCCCTCATGATTATTGCAATGTCATCGGCAAATGCCTGTACTCTAGTTTCCTCATTGAATTCAATCTTCAATGCATCGTCCACAATTAGTAGCCATAAAATTGGAGCCAGGCTAGATACCTGTGGGATTCCAATATTATATTCCCAATATATTTCCGAATCTTTCTATGAAAATTTTCCTTTCATTAAGGAAATCGTTAACCAGATTCTTTATTTCAATTGGTATCGAAAACTTTTCCATTTGTCTTCTCACATCAGTCCACTTTACTGTATTAAAAGCGTTTTTGATATCAAACACGTTATTTTATTATCATCTTTATTTTCATTCCTATTTTCCACGATTGCTTTTAAGGCATCAATCGTGCTTTTGTGCCTCCTAAAACCAAATTGTTTATCACTTAATTGATTATCAAGATAGTGAATCATCCTATAAGTAATCATCTTATCCAATATCTTGCCCCAAACTGGGAGCAAGCATATTGGCCGATAGGAACTTGCTTCTCTCCTATCTTTTCCCTCTTTAGGAATCAATATGACTTTAGCTATTTTCCATAATTTAGGAAACATGCCATATTCCATACATTTGTTCATTATTTTTAAAAACCAAACTTTGTTACTATTAAATAATTCTTTAAAAATTTCAAGTGTTAGTCCATTATGACTAGGAGCCTTATTGATATTCATATTATCCATTGCTCTACTTAATTCAAATTCTGTGAAACAGGGATATACCCTATTTTCTTCTACTACACTTACAATTTCTTCTTCAAAATCAGAGGAATCTGTCTCCCGACTTATGAGCCCTCTAGAGGTACTTCCATCAGATCCAGTAGGGTGTGTCGCGGGGGTGACGCCCTGCGCAAGGCCAATTCCCCGGGACCCCAATTCTGGTCCGGAAGCAAGATTTAAACCAGTTGGGTGCTCACCCTCCGAAGACACTTCTCTTCTGAAATGAAACTGAATTATCTCTTCAATTGCTTCTTTATGGGACTTTGTTTCTTCCCCATTTTCTTTTCTTATACTTTCATCGATATAGGATTTCTTAAATTTATCTTTAGCAATTTTATAGTGAGATCCAAAGGTATTACTACTCATTACCCCATTCAAATATTCTCTAAAGCTGTCTTTCTTCGCTTTTATAATCTCTCTTTTGTACCTTGTAAACATATTATTAAACCTGGATCTTTTAATCTGTCTAATATTTTCATCCGTTTCTTTTTGAAACTGCCTCCTGAGTGCTCTTGTCTTGCTTCTCATAATTTTTAACTCTTTATTCCACCAAATTGCGTTTCTCCTATTTTCATTATTACTTCTCTTCCGATTTTTATAACAAATTTCCTCTAATTCTTTTTCAACTTTATAAATAATTTCATCCAAATTATTCTTATTTATTTCGATTTCCACCATCTTGTTTACTAAATCTTTTATTTCAATCTTTGCCTTTTCCCAGTTCAAATTTTTGGTCCTCCATTTTCGACTTTTATTCCTCGTCCTCATAATATCTTCTTTAATTGTAAACCTTATTTCATTATGGTCACTTAACGTGATCATATCTGTCACCTTCCAATTTTTAATTTTATTCTCCATGTTCTTAGTTAGAGTCAGATCTATCAAGCTAACCCCCTTAGTAGCTGAATAAGTAGGTAAACTGTTAATATCGTTTTCAATGTTTAATCCGTAACTTTCTATAAATTCCATTAATAATTCTCCTCTTGCATCCAAATTTCTGGGTCCCCAAGCTGGAGATTTCGCATTAAAGTCTCCCCCAATAATCAACTTCTTGTCAATAAATATATTGATCACTCTCTCTAAGTCACAAATGTTTCGCTCAATTTCATCTGATGGTGAACAATATACTGAAACGATTACATATTCTTCATTTCCGTTTTCAACTTGTAGGACCACTATGTCCCTCTCTATGACAATTTTACTAATTTTAAAATCAAGATTACAAACAATAATTCCGGTTCTCGGTTTACCTACTTGGTAAATAATCTTAAAATGGTTTGGAAATCCAATAATATTTCCCTCCCAAAAATAAGGTTCATTTATAATGCATATGTCCACACTATTTTGTATCAAGTCTTGTGAAAGTTGCAAATTTGCAGATTTCGCGTGATTAAGATTAATCGACGCGCATATAATGTCTTTTGCTTTATTCCCCATAATCAGTTTTAAGTCTAATAAAATCCACTTCTTTCTGATAAATAGGACAGTTAAAATCAGTACTATTATGAGTTGTTGTATATTTGGATCCAAATTTAGTATTGTGCAAAGCACAATTTTTACAATTTACCGATTTATCACAGTCAGTTTGTTTATGGGTAGTATCACCACACTTCCTACAACAGCTGTCGCTGTTGATGAGATGAGACCCAGGCCGTCCGACCTACCAGAAAGGTGTAAGGTAACTGTTTGGACGGCCGGGAAGTCAGCTGTCGCTGTTGCAAAATTTTGCTATGTGTCCAAATGTAAGGCATTTGTAACAAATCGTAGGTCTTAAATACTCTTTAAGATCTACTCTGCTCCAACCCAGATACAATTTCTTTTTCTCAATTAGAGAATTGAACGTCACTGGATCTAAAGCCACAATCCAATTCTGGCCTCTTCTCCCCTTGAAACTATATTTTATTTCAATTTCAGATTGCTTGCTCCGTTATTTCCGGATTTTGTTCTGTTATCGTTTCTTTGAGCAATTCTTTTGTGAATTCTTCTTCCACGTTGTAAATAATTACTTGTGGCTTTCTTTTAATTGGTTTCTGAATAACGAAACCTTTCTGAAGTTTGTCGTTTACTTTGAAACTTTCAATTAACTTATCAATATCTTCCTGTTTATTGGTTTCTACTAAGATGCCTCCACGTCCAATCTTTTTCACACCTGTTACATTTATTTCCAATTTTCTAGGATCAATAAGTTCCTGTATTTCCTTCTTAGTATTTTCCGAAGATTTTCTTTCTTTCGGATATATACTTGCCAAAAATGGTTTAGGTCTACTTTTAGACCTAATTCTAGAACCTTTACTCTCAACTGTCTTTACTCTCAACCCTTCCTTCACTTGTTGAGCATAGGTTGCTCCAACTCTTCCTCTCATCTCCACTCCTCGGTCTTGTTGCACTGATATTATTTTTTGTTGTTCAACAATTATTTTCAATAATTTACTGATTTCCTCTCTAATTTTCGATTGCGGTCCCACATTAACTTTTGTGGAAACCAATGTAGTTATAATGACCTCTTGGGCTTGTAAGGCTAAAACAATATAATTATTGATGTCTCTGATTGATTTATCAATCTCAATATCCGTACTTGGATAGTCCTCTTCTGTTCCCGTCATGATAAGATTGTCCTATCTTATAATTCCACTATCACAAATGTCTGTGATAGTGGACCCTATGCTGCAGCGGTAAATTGAACCTACTTATTTATTGATATTTAGTCCAAACTGAAATATTCTGTTCTGTTTAAAATTCATTAACTTAATATGTAACATCAGTAAATTAATATGTAATATTTGCTGTGTAAATAATGTGCAGATGTCTAAATATACTACTTTTAAACAAATAAACATATTAATAATTATTTATTTGGTCCTTTTTCTGGAGATATTTGATTTCTCATTCCCGAAGCTTCTTCCTATTTTAAGGTATAAATAATTGCTTATGCCAATCTTATATGTGTGTGCTCACAATATAAAAAGCTTTGCCACTAGGTTTATCTATTATTTTTCCCTTTTGACTATTCAATATTGCTTTGCTTCTGTGAAGAATCTACTGATGGTCTTCCTTTTAAATCCAAATTTATTAAAAATACGTATTTCAGTTTTATTAAAAAGTTGTCCTGTAGCATTTATACAAACTAAAACTTTGTATTTTATAAATTTATTGTTTTTTTTCAATATATACTGCGTAAGAACAGAATAAGTAATATTTAAATCCCAAGAATACAGCCAGTTTTTAAGACATAGTTTGTATTAAAACACTGCATTCAGAACAGAAGGAGGAGAGAAAATCTACTACTTAACATCTTAGACATTTGAAAATATTTTATTTTCAATTGTTTCTTCCTTTTCAGTATTCTAGCTAAGACATAGTGGAAATTCGTAATTTAAATTCTAGACTATGTTTTCTCGACAGTGATGCTTATTTGATAAATCTTGAGAATACTTCCTAACAGAATTCTCCTTGCAACACTTAGTATATATAAAGTAAGAGTAATCTGATGGGATAAAACTGCCTTTCTCATTTGGAGAGATTTGCAGATTTTGAACAACTATTTTCTATAAATGCTATCCATTATATCATTAACAAAAGCATGAGTGACATCAACCATATCAAAAATAGATCGTAAACAGTGATTGGATGAGACAATATCAGTATAAAAAATAGTATTAACCATTACAAAGAAAAGAGGCAAAAACATTAGAATAGCAGAATCCGTAGAATAAACATTAAATTTTATGACATTAGCCGAATTGTTATATTTTATCTCTGCAGAAAGACTGGCAACTTCTTTAATTACTTTTCAATGATAATTCAACTAATATAATGTAAAAATTAGGTGTACAGTTAATATTAAACTTAATTTTAGCTTTATAGTATTCACAGTGTAATAAGTTATAGGTCAAACAGCAATATCAATAACTCCTACAAATGTTGTCCTTCAGCCTGATATTACCGATAGTACTATGATTAAACTAGGGAGGATTTATATATATATTGTTTCTGATAAGAGTTTTTGGAATGCAAAAATCAAAACTTTGATTGAGATAAACATAAAATACATTTACAGCATTGTCAACATTCTCAAATAAATTGAATATTTACAATCAAAATCACTTATAATTTTATATAATAAGTCAAAATTAGACTTTATGAAATCATAATAAACGCATTTTAAAAATATAGTTAAAGGATGATGATATACATCCTCAGTTAAAAGAGGCAAATCATTTCTAACTACTTCAATAGCGAATAGTACCAAGCTCAGAAAAACAAGATCCAAATTCTTATTATTGTGGACAGTGTTGCATTGAGTCAGGTCGTATAAGTACATAAAATGGACAAAATAACTACTCACCTGGACTTATAAGAAGAACACAATTGTTTACTCAGTCAATCATAGACGTATTAAAATCACACACGATTATTAATTGCTAACATAATCATGGAATCTTCACAAAACACTATACAAATCCTCAGTGTTAAGTATCATTAGATGTACAGCAATACACATTCCATATATATATAGTATATAATTTTACCAGAGTTAGAAATCTTTAATACAGACTGATTCAGAATCATAATTTCCCAGTCCATATCCAGATATAATTACCACTACTAATCCTAAAAGAAGTCTTATCAGCAATCAAAACCCCTACCCCTTTTACAATAACAACCCAACTCACGATATTTCCTAAACACTATAAACTTATCATCAAATATTCCACAGTCTGAAATGTCCTCCCGAGAGGTTGGTGGTAGGGGAAGGAGGGCACGCTCCCTGTGGATGCCTCCCCCCCTCTGGGTTCTGGTCTAAATTGGGTGGCACTTCCCGGCCGTCCAAACAGTTACCTTACACCTTTCTGGTCAGACGGTCTGGGTCTTAACAACAACAGTCTGAAATGTTATCTCAAAATCCTTTGAAAATAAGTCCAGTTACAAAATGAGAACGAAATTTGAATTTAAAGTGCAAATTCAGAGTAATTTTAGATAATTATGGGTGTTATTTTGTGCAATTAAACTCAATTATTGGAGAAATAAAGAGAACGTAATTATGAATCTTCAGGCAAAGTCATGCTCTGCCCACATCAGTTTTTTTTTATTTCACTCTAATATACAAAACTTCATTATGATAAATAGGAGAATTTAACATTTCTTTCATTGTAAAACTATTAAAACTACTAAAATCCTCTAAAACACTAGAAACTCACCAGAATCGCACGGCCTTCACTATTGAGGGTACATATAATAAAAAAAAATCAAGTTTTTCTGACCAAAAAAGTGCAACATATATTATATTCTGTAATGTAACAAAATATTTAAAATTTAATGACCCACAAAATTAGTGTTTCCCGAACAGTTGTTTAAAATTTTATTTATGGATATCATTTTTAAGATGTATACCTATCTATAAAATATAAAGTTTAACAAATCTGATCCTTTTAAATTATGTATCATACCCCCAACGATATGTGCATTTCAGTATGGGAAACACCGCTGTAAAATTAATAAACCGATTACTCTGTTATATTGTCTATATGTCCTGGGTCGATATATTTAGAACAAATTAAATGATTCCTAAAAAATGTGATGGATGATTAATCGTTTACTGTAAAAGGACTTTTGATTATCCGCATGTTAATCATAGAGATATATATCCTAAATTTCGATTTATTTTACAAAAATTGATAAAACGTAAAACAAACTACATGCCCAGTACATTATTTTCTTGTATGCAAACAGCTTTTGTGGAAAATAAGCACACAAATTAGAAGATTTTGTTAACTGCCATAGATAAAAATTAATCGAAGCATTGTTGTTACTGATTAAAAAAATCTGATGTGGGCAGCACATGACTTTCCTTATATAATGCAATGAATTTAATGCTTTTACGGAAAAAAATAGGTTATTCTTATAGTAGATACTTATACTCTTTCGAAGGTATTAAATTTCCATCAATTAGTCGTCATTTGCACTGATTTAGCATCATTTTTATTCATTTGGTACACATTTTCGTGAATTTGGCAACATTTAAAAAAGTCGCCAAGTGGCGACATTCCGCTAAATTCGAATCCAAAATATCGCCATGAGTTATGGAAGGAGAAATAAGTTATTCCTATAGCAGATAAATGACAATAGGCGTTCAAATACAAAAGTATTACTCGAAGTATCTTTTCTCATAAATGGAATGGGCTAGATCCACGAGAATGATGTCATCCAATTTATGGCACGATATTACATATGAAAAGTGAACATGTTTCTCAACAGTTAATATATATATTTTTTAATTTATGGGAATTTTTGATAAATGTATTTGAAAAATGTTTAATATCTCCAGAACAGTTCATTTTAGCGTTCTAAAGTTTATGTCAATCGTTTTCTAAGGAAAAATTACATAAAAAAGGTCTATTTGCGTAACTTTATTAAAGGTTTTGATTTTTTGATGATTCTTTCAAAATTTCACTTCAACATTTATGGGGTTCTGAACATTCGATTACGTTTAAAAAAAATTGATGTGGGCAGCACATGATTTTCCTTATATAATGCAATGAATTTACTACTTTTACAGTAAAAAAATAGATTATTTTTATTGTAGATATTTATATTATTTACAAGATATTGAATTTTCGTCAATGAGTAGTCATTTTCATTGATTTAGCGTCATTTTTATCCATTTGGCGAGTTGTTCTTTAATTTAGAAACATTTAAAACTGTCGCCAAGTTGGCGACATTCCACCAATTATGCCGCCAAAATCTCGCCAAGCGTTCTGGACGGAGAAATAAGTTATTCTTACAGCAGATAAATTACTATTGGTGTTCAAATACAAAAGTATTACTCAAAGCATCTTTTTTCATGAATGGAACGAGCTAGATCCACGAGAATGATGTTACCCAATTTATCGCATGGTATTACATATGAAAAGTGAACATGTTTCTCAATAGAAAATATTTATATATTATTTAAAACGATTTTTTGATTATTTTTTTGAAAAATGGGCAATATCTTGAGAACGTTTTATGTTAGTGTTCTAAAATTTATGTCAATCGTTTTCTAATGAAAAATTGCATGATAAATGTCTATTTGCGTAACTTTATTAGAGGTTTTGGTTTTTTAATGATTTTTTAAAATTTCACTTGAAAATTTAGGGGGGTTCTAAATATTTAATTGCGTATGAAGACAATAGGCTTCCACTGTTTACGGATTGTAATTTTTGTACCAAATTTCGTTGAAATTGGTTCATTCGTTCGTGAGTTATCGTCTCCACAGGCTTACCGACACACACACACACACACACACACACACACAAACACACACACACACACACACACATCACTTTAAAAATGTTCGATGCGTGATCAGGGATGCTTGACACGTACTCTCCCCTCTAAACTTCGAATTCGAATTTTCGACCTCGTCACAATACTCTCCTTATACATTATGTATATAAGGAAAGTAATAAGTATCAATCAAATTAAATGAACATCAAATTCTTTTGGAAGATATCTCGTTCAATGTAGATAATGTAAAATTTATCTACATGCATGTATGTATAATAAATAGTTTGTTATATGTTCAAATATTGTCGATTTAATTTTAGATAAAAGAGCTTAAATAACATCCAGTAATTTTTAAAAGAAATGTATTTATTAGATTTTATAATTTGGTTAGATTGTGGTATACAAGTTAACATTGTATAATTGTTTAGCATTTAATACGGATTGGTTGGAAATTCGTTCTATCTTTCGGATAATTTAGCATGTTTCATCTAAACAACATTTTCTATTTTCTGAAATAAACTTTTGAAAAATGTATAAACTTTAAAATAGAATAGGAGAACACTGGATGAAAAGGAAATCGAGCTACATTACTTGCTTTAAGGGATATAAAGTTGTGGGCTTCTTTTAAGTGAAAATTTCCCATAGATACACAAACATAATAATGAGGCAGCCCTGTGAAATGTTGAGATATTAAGTGTGTTTACATTTCACTTCCTCTTTTCTGCAGGAAGGTCTTTTGTGTCAAAATAAAGTTGCAGACAACACGTTTTCTCATTCAATTGCATTATGGTTCTAGAAAGAAATTCTAAAATAAAAAAAATAGTCGGTTAAGCTTTTCTAGCAAAAAAGTCAAACTAGATTTAAAAAGTAAGCGTAGCACAAGATAGCACAGGAAAAATAAGATTCTCGCGTCCTTTTCTTTA
The DNA here is from genome assembly GCA_951213105.1 of Amaurobius ferox. Classification (NCBI taxonomy): domain Eukaryota; kingdom Metazoa; phylum Arthropoda; class Arachnida; order Araneae; family Amaurobiidae; genus Amaurobius; species Amaurobius ferox. Next base: position 127,890,196 of record OX578148.1, read on the forward strand.
GTGAAATTCTCAGACGCATCTAAAACGACACATCGAAGATTACAAAACATAGTGAGAGTAGATCAGTGTTTGTGAAACTGTTTTCTTCGCGAAACCCTATGTCTAAATTGCATGTTCAAATTTTACTCGTTATTAGTTTTATTAATTGATTTTTAAGAAAGTTTATACGGAAATGTGATGTCGTGGAACCTCTAGAATACTGTTGCATAAACTCAAATGTCTCAAGAAACACTCTTTGAAAAATACTGATGTAGATATATACATATAACGCTTCCTTCGAGGTATTACATTGTCTATTAAACAGACAATCAGAACTAACTACTGCACAGGAATACTACTGATTTTATCTCCTCTGCAGAAATGTTGAATCCTGTGAAATAAATGAATTTCAAGCTGTTCCGTAGAAAACGTAACTTTGTCTTGTTCATTATATAATTTAATAAAATATTATTCATTAGATCCGTAAAAAAATATTTCGTAATAAAAAGTGTAAAAATTTGATACAAATATCAAGAGGTGGAATTAAAACACATGCTCTTTTTTCAGGATAAAAATAGAGTAACCGTAATAACGAAGGGCAAGAACTTATCCGTCAATAAAAATTATTACAATTTATCCTACAGAAGGGGTCAGATTTTCCGAAAACACCATTCAATATGTTTAATTAATGTTTCTTATGAAATAATTTGGTTGAGAAGAGTTACTTATTTTGATAATAGTATGAGTAAATGTTTAAATTCATTCTATGTATGTCTTGGGATAATTCGTGAAAAGGTTCGTGATTACACCAATTTAAGTCTAGTTCAATGTGTTTATAGGGCATCCACGCATTTACTAATTGAAATCGAACTTTCATTTTTTTTCCTATTTAACCAACTTGGGGCTCTTTTACTTGCTACACTAGCCAACCACGGAGACCTTCATTTTAAAGAATTTAATGAATTAACAATGACTATTAATTAATGTTTTCTACTCTTAGAAGTTTTGATTGCATGATTATTTTATTATGACAGTTGAGAATTAATACATTAACTGCATTAATGAAGTTATTAATGCCAATAATAACAAGACACGTAATTATTAACTGCATTAATAATTTATTGTAATTAATCATTTTAATCGTAATTGTTCTTGGCAATTATAGTTTTGAAATTATCAAAAGTAATTAACATCCGAATAAATAATGGGAAAAGTAATTAAAATACTTATTCCTACCAATAAATATTATGATTATTATAACTGTAGAGGAGTAAAGATTTAATATTTTAAGTATCGGAATACCAGATAGCTATATAGTTTGTATCACAATGTATATTGTACATTTGAAAGCCGATCTAGTAATGTTGGTGTCGTGTTTGTTGAAGGTTTAAGAGCAAAAAATGTACTCGTAACATGGACATGAACTCTAAGCATTAGTAAAAGCATTAGCAACACAGTTCATATTTACTCTTGTAGGAGCCATTATCAACATTATGATCAAGCTGCCTCTTTGGATAGGTGAATCCGTACATCTCGTGCGTTTAGCAACATGGAAAAAGCCGATACACACACAGGCAGCAAGTTATCTTGCAATGTACCCTCAATTTTGTTTTTACGAAATTGGGTTCGCAACTTGGTTCGTAAGTTGGTTTTCGCAAAAATGTGGAATGTTGGAACTTTTCTTGCTGGTATTGCCGCGTCGCCTATTCTGTGTTGACGAGCGTTTAATAATCGCAAAGCTGGTCCATGTATGCTGTTATCTGCATTTTGGGAACAACCTTAAAAAAATATTGTGTATCACATTTGTGAATAAAGTATCCCTTTTATAGTTTGTAGAGTCTTTGGCAAAATCGATATATACATTCCGGATACCTTGATCCATTGCCAGTTTCACATGTTTTAGGGGTTACTGTTAAAAACTGATACAGCAGCAGGGACTGAAAATATGGAAACCAATCCAGTCAGTTGACGCTCTTTTCAATGAGCAACTGGGATGATATTATTACATTTTACACTGAAAATAGTTTGTTTATACACTGCTGTATAAACAAAGATGTATAATCAATTATTTAAATAGTGTAATTGCATTTATAAACTATTAAAATTTGTAATATGATCATGAAATATCTTTTGCGCGTGCATGTTCCTTTCCCTGCAATACATGGAACAAAAAATGAACTGGTGTAGGAGTACATCGTGTAGGAGGATATCTATAAATAATAACCAAAATTTATAGGGACAGTATTGGAATCATGCCGAAAATCACACCTCGAGTTTTTGACGGTTCTGCACGTTTTGAGACCTCTAGAACAGGATAAAACTATTTTTAGCGTAACGTCTGTGTGCGTGTCTGTCTGTCTGTGCAATGTATGTATCCATTCTAACTCAAAAACAAATGGTTCAAATGTCATAAAATTTGGTAGGTAAGTCACTTGTGTATGACTCTGGTGCTAATTAGGTATTGGTACGTTTCTGGAGAAAAGAACAAGCATTTTTGCGAAATGGCCTGTAAAAATATGTTGTTTTCATTCTAGCTAAAAAACTAATTGACCAAATTTTACAAAATTTGGTAGAAAAGTTACCTCGTGATACTATGGTGCTGATAAGATTTTGGTATGTTTCGAAAAAGAGGAACCTGCCTTCTTTTAAGAAATGGCCTGCTAAAATCGCCAAAATCCAAAGTAAAAGACTACGTATACCCACATGTATGAATTAAATTCTTGTGTTATACGTGATTTTTGACGAGGGAAATAATAAGACTAACCTGTGTTACTCTAGATCTAACCGTTCTTGAGATATTTAAGTTTTTTCACATTTTTACTACGCCGCCTTTGAAAAATTCATCCTGTTACCACATAAAAGCAGAAATTGAAGTTTAAATCCAGTGTTATTTTGTGCAATTAAACTTAATTTAATGAATTATTAAAGAAATAAAGAGAAAATGAATTTGAGTCTGCAGGGAAAGTCATGAGTTGTCCACATTATATTTTTATTTTGTCTTCTGCCCTGTGTAATTTGTCGTAATTTTTATTTGTTGGCTAAATTTTTACCATACCATAGTTTTTACCAAAAATGTATTTCAAGCAGTTATTTCTTAGTATCTGCTACAGATGAAACGTAAGTGATGACTAACATGAATTCAGCATCCAGTTTCGGAGAAAGTGGAATGCTTCATTAAATATTTTTACTTTCCAAACTTTTCCCATTTCCAGATCAAACATTTTAATTTTCCTTCAAATATATATTTATCAAGATTATCTATAAATAAATCTTAGATAATATATGATATGTATTTAACACTAATATCTGGTGCAGGTGGGACGGTTCACTAAGGATTTTCACTTCGGGTTCCATTTCCTCAACAGGTTTACATTTTCTTTTTCACATATATATTTCTCACTACTGGATAATTGTTATACTATTAATAAAGACAATTTAGATACTGTCTGATAGGAATTAAACATGAAGGATTAAAAGATTGAGATTTTCAAAATCCGGTTCTGGAGATGTCGTTTTAGATTCAAAATATTACTTTGCTTGCAACATTGATTTTTTTACGATCACTTATAGAAAACGCTTAGATGATGATATATGGATGCAGCATTAACCTTTTTAGTACCCACTGGGATTCACTAAGGATTACAAGTCCCGGTTCATTTCCACTTCCGATTCAGATATTTTTTTAAAGTTAATTTTTTTTTCAGAATGGGCTATAGTCAAATCTTAGGTAATTACTGATGTGTAGTATAAGGTATCAAATTCTTGTGACAATACAGGAGCTTACGAAATATTACAACTTCCTGATCTAGATATATCACTTACAATTAAAAAAATTGCATTTTCCGTGCACTATCTATTTGTGGTGAAAGAAACATTAGGTTGGTTTACTTTATTCATACATGTTATTGCTATGATTAAATTTACATAAATTTTAACATTTTGCTAACTGGTTGGACAGCGTCCATCCCAAACGAAGAATCTCTCAAAAAGACAGGTATTTGACATACCCTATCCCAAACATTTCTATCCCCCTTTGATACTCCACTTTGCTTGTTCGACCCCCCCCCCCTCTATAAAGGGAGGTCGAACTGTTTGGGATAGGGTATGTCAAATACCTGTCTTTTTGAGAGGCTCTTCTTTTGGGATGGACGCTGTCCCACCCGTAAACAAAAGGTTAATAAACGCTTAAGGAGGCGAAATGCAGCGTGTGAGACCAGGTCTTTAGAATTATTCCAAAAATCAATAATTGACCTAATATATATGACGACTGGCACAAGCCTCTGTATTTTGGGTCTGTAGCTCTGCATTGCAGCCTTAGCTGATTCTTGTTCTGGCATTTAGAGTCAGCTTTGTCTTCTTCTATAACATTTTAATATTCAAAATAATGACTCACTGCACAGCTTGAAAACACGACTCTCTGAACTTTTCGATAATCATTCTGCTTATAAACAACAGTGCTTGAATTCCATGACCCCTCTTTCTCGTGTCTGGTTTTATCAACCCTTCTGCACAATCATTCATTATGAAGAACTTGCTTGAATTGTCATTGAGTTATTACCTTGTCGCCACACAATTTTGTCTGAGGTTCAGATACGCCCTCCGTGCTCTCATTGGTTGCTTCTCTGTGTGATGTCGCATCTCCGCAACATTGACTCCTTTATTTTCTAATCAAGCTTGATTTAAGTCTCGGCCCTCGGAGATCGTTGTCCCAACCACACCTGCAATTTATATGACGTGAATTTATTGGGGTCATGACTTTCCAGACTAAAACTGTCAGAAAACGGCGCCTACAAGTCTGCGCTTTGTTTTGTCGTAAATAGTCGTAAATATCAAAACTGCATAATTAGCCGCCTGGTCTCACACTATTTCTCATCATTGGATGTTAATTGAGCTTTGATAGTGTTTAGCATTGTATTTCAGAGGAAGTAGGCTAGAGGAATCTCCCATCTTCTTTTTCCAAAAATTCGCATATATATAATTCGCATATGTATAAAATAAATGTGTAAAAAGTACAGAAAAACACTTAATAGTTCCATCATAAATAAGTGTACACATCACTCGCTATTATATGACTGCCCATTAATCTTTTATTGTAAAATATGCTTAGCAAATGAAGTTCTGCAACAGACAGAAACATTCGTTGTATTTTACACATTTTTTGCTTTCTCCAATTTTAGAGTCACGTACAAAACGAGTTACAAATACCAAAATCTCAAGAACGTAGCCAGTTTTCTCCAAGAACCTCGTTTATAATAGAAACACGCAACACTATCAGCTCTGTGGGTGGAGGGTAAATAGACTAACAATCTCGAACATTTGAAAATATTTTATTTTCAATCTTTACTCTCTTTTTCGTTTGTTCATACAACAACAAAAAAGTGTTGAAAAATCGCACTTTATATGCTACGACATGTTTCACTTTAACTGTGGTGTTGGTTTGAGTAAGAGAGGGAGATTATTTTCTTTTTCTGTGGTAGTTTTATACCAGATATTCATTGAGTTTGTTTTAAGTTTGTAAGAAATCTTAATGATTTTGTGAAGATATATAGTCAAAAATTTAAAGAAAACATATAATAAAACGGTATAATTTTTTGCTTGATTTTAATTAGAATATTTTATATAACTTGAACAAAATAGCCAAAATATGTCTTCAAGCGATTACTATGGAACTCCGCCTCAATTTGCCTGTTATGTATGCGTAATATGCCCCGTCGGTTTCCCGCACCATGTTTGCTGACGCTCATCAACCACCAGAATATAATTCCTCGCCATATTGCGGGCGGGTGGCCCCTATTCACCACTTATTGAGTACATATGCTCGACCTTGTCCTTAAATCTGGCGGTCAAACAGAAGCTCTAGAAAATTTACGATTTTCATTCCAAACAGGTACCTTAGACCTTCGGGTAGGTCGGACGTTCTATGTCGAAGAAGAAGAAACATTTCATTCTTAGTGAGATAAAATTGTTTTTATTTTGACAGAATTTTATTATAATGTAAGCAACTCAATTTCAGTTGTACTAATAGCAAGGTAACTATTTATTTCGATAATTAACTGTTTGTTTATATAAATCAGAAATAAGACATATAATTGTTAGCTGTAATAATATTTACATCTTAAGGGGGTATATGCTACCCAAATTGCTGAAATTTGCAATTTTGAAGTTATAGTTGTAATTTTTTGTATTCAGGTAGATTTTAAGAATAGCAAATAAAATGGTATATTCAAAATTTTAAAAATTAAAAAAATATATATTTTTTAAAAATTAACATTTCAAAAATTTGACAAGTATTCTTTTTGATATAAGTAGAAAAATATTTTTTCTAAAATTTTAATTTGAACATTTTTAAACATAAAAATATGTAAGAAATAAATTGTCTTCACAGTTTTTGTAAATATGAATCAGAAAAATTAAAATATATATATATATATAAAAACGTGATTTTACACAACAAATATTGTTTTCGAAAATCATAACAAAAAAACAAACACATATTTCAGCAATTGCTGAAAACAAATAAAAGAAAAGAATATATATATAACAATTGTTCAAAATTTCATTCATATCCGTGCAGTAGAATTTGATTTATATCAATTTAAATTTATAAAAATGTCTAAAATAACGTCTTTGAGCATCAAAGTTTAAAATTTATCCAAAATAGTTGTTTATGAAGATATTTTATTTAACGTAGCAGAAATTCTATTTCACGTAGCAAGATGAATTTGGTGTCATTGGAATAAAAAAATTATGATTTTTTTTTAAAACAATAAAAAAAAATTGAGGTTCCTCGGAATTTTTTGGGTACCATACCCCTTAATTAAGTTTAAGTGTTCATGACAGCAGTCGATGGCAAACGCCGTGTTTATAAGAATAAACAATAAGGAACATAAATGTCCTAGGATAGCTTTGTAACGTCTCAACCAATCAAAGATGCATTCGAAATCGAATCAACCCATTAAATCTTCACCCATAATTTCAATATAAAATTTTAATTATAAATATTTAATAAACCAAGGCTTAAATAAAAGTTCCTTGCACAAATACAGGTGTATTTCATAACTGTACGTTTTACTTGCTGACTGTTTGCAATGCAGTGCCAAAAAATCGAAGAATTTTTTAACATAGATCGATAATATACCATAGAAAGTATTCCAACTTGTATCAAAATCATTACGAACCATGAAAAGAAAACATGCATATTACTTCATTCTCATATCACGGGAGACCGTGATTTCATTCGTGAGGGATTTCGTTCTCATATTATTATTTTTACATATTTCGTAAAATGTACTTAAAAGTGTATTTCTTCAAGTTCACAACAACTGAAGGTAGCTGGAATAGAGGCCTGCTGTACAACATAAACGGCCTTTGACTCCTGTTGGAAAGTCAGTCCCTGTGAGGAAGACAACTTTGGAGACATTTTTTATTGTGATTAATCAGTTTATGTGCACATAATTTATCTGCAATCACATTTCATGTTCCAATTGATCACACATGATTACAGATGCTCCCACATGGTAACTCCAGATAAACATGCTATCTTCCAATGTCGATCTGGACCCTATTTTTCTGTGTTATTTGAATGAAATATGTACTTAAATTCTCTTTTATTCTTGTCCACTGCTTCAGAGTGTTGAAGTCCCAGACCACACGACAAGCCCTAGGGCTTATGACAGTTTAATGTGTGGCCGGACTGCTTCAGAGTGTGACAAAGTCCCAAAGTCCAGCACTGGACTATTTTTCAGGTAATAATCTTGATAACATACGATAAAATTTCATAAAATCGATTGAAACTGATAAGCAGTTTCAGAAAAATGTAATCCAAAATTTAACAGCAAGTCGCATGGTTTAGAAAGTTTTTCTTATAGCAATCTAATCTAATAGTTAAATTTCTTTTCACTCTTTATTAAATCCTTATTTAATCTCATTCACTGTGAAATATTTTATTGTCCTGGATTAAAAGTTGACTTATGAAATAAAGTAACTATCAAATGCATTTTTGACAACCTTTAAAATATCGAAGTATACTAATAGCCAAGTGTCCGTCTGTCTGTCTGTCACGCTTTTTTAGGCACTTCCCGAATAGATAGAGACTTGCAATTTGGTACACGACTCGGTCGTTCGATAACAACCCCTGGGAAAAAAAATTCGAAAACGTTCTCTAGAGGGGGTGCTCCACACCTAAACGTTCTAAAAGTGAAATGATAGGAAAACATGCTTTGGGATAAGATTGAGACTTCAAATTTGGTGTATAGGTAAACCGTTCGAGAGGAAGAAAATGCTCAATTTCAGATTTCCAATATTTTCTACTTAAGGGGGTGCCGCACACAAATATGTTCGATTTACAAAATAAAGGAGAAACGTCCCTTTTAAAATGTGATAGAGGCTTTATATTTGGTATATGGCCGAATCATTTGATGAAAACACCCAAGACATGAGTTTTTCAAAAATGTTCGTTTAAGAGGGTGCTCCAGAGAAAAATGTCGAAAGGTGAAATGACGAAAAACTATGCTTCGGGTTGGGATAGAGACTTCGAAATTGGTGTACGAGTAGATAGTTTGAAAGGAAGAGCATGTGCAATTTCAGTTTTCCAATATTTTCTATGTTAGGGTATGCCGCATACACAAATGCTCGATTATCCGAATAAATGGGAAATTCCTTCTTTAAATTTTGATAGAGGCTTGAAATTTGGTATATGGGCTAATTATTTAATGAAAATACCCAGGACGAATAGAGTTTCTCGGAAATGTTCGATTAAGGGGGTGCTCCAGAGAAAAACGTTTGAGATATGAAATGATAAAAAACATGCTTAAGGATGAGATAGAGATTTCAAATTTGGTGCACGGGTAAATAATTTGGAAGGAAGAAAGTGTACAATTTCACTTTTCAAATATTCTCTACTTTAGCTGGTGCCGCACACCAAAATGTTCGATTTTCGGAATAAATTAGAAAAGCCCCACTTTAAAACGTGATAGAGGCTAGATTTTTCATATATGGGTGAATCATCTGATAGAAATCTCAAGAATAATGAAGATTTTCAAAAATGTTCATTTAAGGGGGGTGGGTACTCCACACAAAAACATTCGAAAGGTGAAATGATAAAAAAAGCATGCTTCGCGATGAAATAGAGACTTCAAATTTGGTGTACGGGTAGACTTTTGCATTGGAAAAAAGTGTGCAATTTCAGTGTTCCAACATTTGCTATTGTAGGAAGTGCCGGACACTAAAATATTCGATTTGACGAACAAATGAAAAACGCCTCCTTTGCAATGTGGTATCAATTTGAAATTTGGTATATGGGCCAATCATTTTATAAATACTTTTGATAAATACATTTTTTTCAAAAATGTTCATTTGGGGGGATACTACACAGAAAAACGTTTGAAAGGTGAAATGATAGTAAAAGCATTCTTTGCGATAGGATAAAGACTTCAAATCTAGTTTACGAGTAGATAGTATGAAAGGAAGAAAGCGAGCAATATTTGCAATATTTGCTACTTTAGGGAGGGCCGAACACCAAAATTTTCGATTTTTCGAATAAGTTATACACGCTTCTTTTAAATGTTATAAAGGTTTGATATTTGGTAGGACCAATCATCTGATAAAAACCCCAAGAGGAATAGAGTTTTTTCTAAATGTTCATTTGTGGCTGTGCTCCACAGAAAGATTTTCGAATGGGGAAATGATAAAATAGCTTCGGGATGAGATAGATACTTTAATTTGTGTATGGGTAGCTAGTTAGAAAGGAAGAAGTGTGCAATTTAAGTTTTCCAATATTTTCTTCTTTTAAAGGTTCTGCACACCAAAAAAATTGGATTTTTCCGATTAAATGTGAAACGCGAATTATTTAAAAATTTACTTTATTCAGGGGATTGCTTATTACGAGACCGTTGATTTTCAACAGGTCTTCAGCTAGTACATATTTAACACTCTATTTGCTTTTATGTAATGAATTTTCAGAATAAGATACATTTAAATTAATGTAGTTACAAAAATTCCGTGTTTTTATAGTTTTATTTACGATAATTACGTTTCACATATTTTATTTGATTAACATTAATTACTGTTAGAACAAAATTATTTTTACCATTCGATATTAAAAGTATATTTTTGTAAATGAATGAGTTCCTACTTTAAGTGTTTTTCGAAAAAATATATTTAATATAATAATATTATTTTGTATTTTAATTTGATTTTGGCAATTTTAAGATTTTATACATAACTTGAAATCGAGGTATTGCATTCGATGTCATTATTATTTAATAAAATCAGCAGCAAAGTTTAAATGCTTATGCGTTTTTAATCATCTTTCAACTGCAAGTTCATCGAAGTTTTGTCTATCATTCATTTATATACATATATAATCGTCTTTATTTATATAAATAACATTTTTTCTCTTTATAGAATAATGTAATGTTATGAATATAAAGTGCTAAGTATTATAATAATTAATTTCCAACAATATTTGCATCAAAATTTATTTCCAACTATATTTACATCAACTATGTTATACCACCTCTATTTAGACCAATTTGATTAAAATAATTTATTTCCAAATTTTTTTTTGTTTAGTTTTATCTGTACGAGAAAACACAAAACTAGCTATTAAAAATTTTGTTAAATAAATGATAATACTTCCTTTAACGAGATCTGAACATTCAATTAATTGTGATTGATATATTTAAAAGTCATTTTCATCAGGGCTACTCTTAACACGGGGACATAAATGTAAGGATATAGTTAGATCTTAGTTAGATTTATAGTTAAGTCTAATTGTAACAGTATGAAATTACCAAAAGTTCAACATACCGGATATAATACAATAAGTCTATTATGTGTTTTTCTTCTGCATATTCTGCACCAAAAAGTAATTTTAAATGTGAAATTGAAAATTTTACCTCTCATTCATTGTGTTTCTATGTTAATTCTTTCTTATTTTATTAAAAATATTAAAATATAGTCGTACATTAAAATGTTATATGTATATAACGGTCTTAAACACACGCAAATATTTTCAATGAATCAGCATGACTTTAATTTGCATTAATGTGGAAACATATCTGCTTTCATTTGGCCGTTTTCGAAATATAAACTGAAAATATATTTATAAAGTGGAGTCCAGTCAGGAAGTGAGGAGTCGAAAATTGATTTTAGTTTAATAGATTGCAATTTGAGGAATGTGTTTTACGTATTTATTGATATTTTCCATAGAATATAAACCATATACTATTATTGCGAGTGAGTTTCGAAATTATTTTGAGTGAGTTTCAAAATGATTACGATGGAGATCGAGATCCTTTTTGCACTATTAAACGTTTCTTTAGATTTATATAATAAAATTTAAAAGTTCAGAAAATTCGATTGTTTACTTTTTAGATAAACGGTGTTTATCAATCCATAAAAACTTTTTAGTAAGAGTCGCAAACATAGATATTTGTACCTTGAACTATAAAATCCTAACATTTTCAAAGTGGCTCAGGATCTCAGATCCATGAAAGTCTAATTAGAAGTCTGGGTGCGAGGGCATTAAGCCTTGAATCCAAAGATGCCTACTGTGGATCGAAAATATTATTAAATTCCAAGCGACGTCCAAAACTGTCCAATTCCTAGTCCGAAGTCTTTAAATAAGACAGTCGGGTGCCAAACTGATCTAATTCAGAAGATAATTTCATTGCATATACCGGCATCCATAAACCTGTTTAGTGTTTATTATGAGCTCGTCACCATGGAATGGTGACATTTGCAATGTTAGCAAGAGTATTTCCGTAAGTCACAATTTTTACGGATTTTGAAGGCAACTGACATTTTGAGTCCTACCATTTGAATGGCATTCAATTCGTACATAGAGATGGCGCTAACAAGAAATATATTGCTGCCACTGCAGATATTTGCACCATGCATTTATCAATGCTTACGTATCATGGATTTTGGTATCTGCAATAGAAGTGTATTTTTAACACTTTCCAACATAGTTGTAAAGAGTTTATGACCTTGTTCATTCTATCCGTCTGTCTGTCCGTTCGCACGATAACTGCTGTAAAAATACCTTTCTCAAAATGGAATTTTAGTATGTTGTTGAGAAGGTCTGCGGAACATATGGGAATAAAAATGAATAACATGACTCATTTAGTTTCGGATTTAACATGGGTTGAAAAAGTGAATTACATTGAACCCGTTGGGAAATAATTTTTCAAACATTTTTTAAGTGAAGTTAAAGTTTACAAACTGCTTCGAAAATTTTAGAAAATATTAAAATTATCACTTAAAATGTGTAAAAAAAATGCATAAAAATATATTGGGTGGTTTTTTGAAATAAAATTTAAATAATAATTACATCCAAAAAGAGATCACTTGACCAATTGCAAAATAAAATATGGCATCCATGTTTCCCCCTGTGTAAAATCCGTGATGTTTAAAAGTTGTTTAATTTTATATTTAGTGTTGCATCCGCCATAAAACCGCTTTACTTTGCGTATTATTTATGTATCTAAATTCTGTGCCAACGCAATTACAATATATTGTATTGAAATGATCACTTAACTTTGTTTATTCCTACAACGAAGTCTAACTTTTATAGCATGCAGAATGTCAATAAATCAAACGATTGTAAAATGAGTTGTATAAGAATTGTTACATTTTTTCACATAAAATTATTAAGTCTGGTGTTTGGAATATAAAGGATATGAATGAAATATTCATTGATGTTACATGGAGAAGCAGGCTATTTATAGCCTTGACTTTTCTGGTGGAGTCTTAAGTTTCGAAGTATAATAAATTGTAGTATTGTGATAATTCAAAAAATATCAGCGGTAAATGTATCGCAATTTGGAGATGTTTTAATAAATTTGCATTTCAGGTGGAAAGTGTTTCATAATCAATGATTTATACATGATTAATATTTCCTGTTATTTAATTAAACGGATTTTATGGCAGCCACGTCAAAGGACTAACGCTTTCAATTCCTATAAAAGTTTGCAAAAATTGTGGTTTATAAAAAGCTTCTTGCTAACATTGCTAATATCGGTGATTCCATGCCTACTATCGTATAATAAGTGCAAAATCGTTTCATGGATAGTGGTATCTGCAAAGGGAGTTGTGGTTAATAAAAATGTTTATGTGGGATCTTAGACTTATTGAATTGTTTATAATTAACATGGCCGTAATATCAGATATCATGAAAACATTGAAGCAGATTGCGTTGTGTGCCGCTTAAACCCACCATATTTATCGTCAGTGCGAATTCCTGTAAAATAATATTTATTAACTTAATACTATTCAATTGATCTCATCATTTTACCAATCATTTTAACTTAAATCATTTGAATATTTCAATTTAACTTAAATCATTAACTTAACTCATCGTTGTAAATTAAATCATTTAATAACAACATTTAGTCAATTATTAAATTGATTACAACAATTATCATGTTATTTGCTGAGGAGAATGGGCATGTGGGACCAGTTAAGTTAAAAATGTCAAAACTGCATTTATGGCTTTCTATAATTATTGATAGGAGCACATACCTCCAATTTTGCCTTTGTGCATTGGCACAGCCACCTTTGGTTCTGTTTCATCAGTGTACACCGTACTGTACCCACTCACCGTGTGGTATGCCGTCTCGTACTCACACGAATCAAATTGACTTTAGTGTAAAAACATGGATCACTGCTTATACTCTCAGGACATATCGTTGAAGTCTATCTGGCACTTCTGTCGAAGTGTACATCAGGACATTGCTGTGGAATACTTTTTATGAAAATCCTTTAGAATCTCGCGTAGAAGTCGTGTATATCACCTCTAGAACCTTTCGGCTGTTGCCTCTTTCTGCCTGAGGACTAACACGCCTTATCGGCTATTATTGGTTGACATTTGTGCCATGCGACCAGACTCTTTCCATATTGATCAACATTTTTAACCAATCTCGTGGTGCTCACTTTCTGTAAGTTTTGAGATTTCCAGAATATGACCAATATGTGTTTTAATATATATATATATATATATATATAATGTTTAAATAATAATTCACTCTTCACACATCTCGTCCTTTCTGTCATTGTTGGATCGAGTTGGTACAATAGTTTTTGAACACATTAAACAAATTAAACAAAATTTCTTTAGTTTTCAATTGATGAATATCAGATCGGTGGTTTTTGAGAGTTCAAACTAAAGGACAGTTCCTGATTTTTTTTCAGAAAATCGGGAAAACAATCTGGACAATACATGAAATTCATAATAAACTCGATGTTACAAATTGATAGGTATGTTAAATAGAGATAACTTATGCTGCCCATGAGTGCGTTTTCTTGTATAATAAAACAAACAAAACAAAACAAAACTATTTAAATTATTGTCAAAGGGAATGTATTTACGACTAATAAATGAATACTGATCTTTAAGAGCTACTTAAGAGAGCTGTTACTGTGATATTATAAATTCCCAGAAGCACCGCTATATCTTTGAAACAAATTCAGCAATTTCCATGATTGTGATATTTTACTTAGAGGACAACATTTTTATTGCTAACAATGTGTCCAACACATATTAACAAACATATATCTACATTGTGAAAAATTATTAATAATTTTCACAATATATATTTTTGTCAACATGTGTTGAACACGTTGCCGATAAAAGTTTTGTCCTCGACTGTTTTCACTACATACTTTTTTAAGCATCTACTTCCCAGCACCTGCTATGGATAGTGATTAAATGTTGACTGACATGAATTCAGCATCAAATACTACTCCAGACTTGGTGGTTCCGATAACTATGTATACTTCCTATTCTGGAGGTGTCATTTGCATTTTTCTTTTGAACCTGCATGGCTGCATGAAATAAGTGTTGTTGTTGAGACTCAGACCGTCCGACCTACCAGAAAGGTTTAAAGTATCTGTTTGGACGGCCGGGAAGAGCCACACAATTTAGACCGGAACCCAGTAGGGGAGGCATCCACAGGGACCGTACCCTCCGACCCCTACTACCAACCGCTCGGAAGGACTTACGGACCCACAGGTTTAACGTGATGGTACTCCGCGTGCATTCGGAGGCAGTTTTGGCAGCGAAGAGAATCGAACCCGGACTTACCGAGTGCAATTCCCTCACGCTAACCACTGGGCTACCGCGCCCTATATGAAATAAGTGTACAAAAGTGTGGTATAACAATTCTCAAAACTTTCGTCAAAAATCAAATGTACTCAAAAGTTACCATCCCATGAAGGGTTCTATATATAAATTTATTGAATTATTATTATTTTTTATTTATATCTATATACCTGCAATTTAATCTGTACTTCTACTCTAAAATATGCTAGAATTTATGAATACCAGGAAAGTTATGAGCACTGCTGAATTTCTATTCTGTGTGCCACTGAACAATTCTATATCCAAATACTATGCAAAAGTTACTAAATTTGATGACGCATTTCCGTAATATTCGATATCAAAAGTTCAATTAGAAACAATTTTATCAATAAAACATGAATATCAGAGTAACAAAATAAAAAATGATTCATTACACCCTAATAGAACTGGAACGAAGTAGTTATTTAAGCTTGACTAATGCAGTGCGAATAGTTTGGTAAAAATAAGAATGTATATCCCATCCATATGTTACACTATTCGTCAATCTGTCATTTTAGCTAATGCTCCAGAAAATTACTGAGCCGAAAATGGATTTACTGACGTTCATAATATACTGAGTAGGCCTGTTGTAGTTCATTTTTCAAGATTGAGACTCCTGTTATAGTGCATATATATATATATATATATATATATATATATATATATATATATATATATCGTCAGATGCGAAAATTTAAATATAACTGGCTGATATACACGTCATTGCACGTAATTAAAAATATAAGTAAATTTTAGAAATTTTCGTAGTGTTGTTGATATTAAAATGTAAATAAAAGTTTATTTAACTCTCCTAAAAAGGATCATCATAATATATTTTCACTATACAGAATTAACTTCACAGACAAATCTTGGAATTTTTTTACCATTCGCCAAAATTAATGTACAAAAACGGTAAAATATACCATTGTAGCATTTT